>JAJAQA010000001.1:31358284-31510784 GCA_021464565.1 Rutilus rutilus | reverse complement strand
AATATGTTTATTTACTATTTTCAGATTATTTAATACAACTATTGTGAAATATCACAATATTTTGAATATTTTATTTTAAATTGTAATATTGTTTTCATATTATTTAATGAAATAATTTGAAATATTACAATAGTATTTTAAATATAAAATATTTTAAATAAATATTTTATGCATTTCATTCAAACATAATTTTTTATATTTATTTAATATTTTTTTTTTTAAATAAAAATAATGGAAAAATATTAAAATAGTAGTTTGAATATTTTCATATTATTTAATAAAATAATGAGAAATATTACAATAGCATTTATAATATTTTGATATTTTATATTATAATATGTATTATTACTTATTGATTTTAGATTTTTATTTATTATTATTATTATTTTATAGACATATTGAAATATTATAATCACAAAATGTTTGGCCAAATCATGCAGCCAAACAAGCACAGCAAACCTGATATATATATATATATATATATATATATATTTTTTTTTATTATTATTATTATTATTATTATTATTATTATTTTTAATAATGCATTTAAATCTGAATTTGTGTTATAAAGGTTTAATGAGAAGCATACAGTAGTGTGTAAAAAGGCTTGAATGAAAGCAAACTCATTTTGAAAGTCGCTAATGAGCGAGTTCACACCCTCGTTGTGTTTCACACACATCCAAAATGTCACGGACGTGAACACACGGACACACACACCGTGAGCCAATTTGTGTGTGCTCAGGCTCAAATTCACGCTGTCCCTCCCCGCTGTTTCTCTCCACATCTTTCCCCGCTTTCCACTCTCTTCTCGCTCGTTCTGTGAAGCTTTCCTGGTAGAACAGCGTGTAACGTTCTCAGTATCACGACACCGGAGTGAGTGTGTGTGTCTGTGATTGTGCGCTAACACACAGGCTGTGGCGGAGCGTCTTCATCTCTGGTTGTAAAGCGTGGATCATGTTCTATTTTCAGCTGGTGATCATGGCAGGAACCGTTCTCCTGGCGTACTACTTCGAGTACACGGACACCTTCCCCGTACACATCCAGGGATTCTTCTGCTTCGATAAGACGTTCTCCAAACCGTACCCTGGACCGGACGAGAGAAGTAACGTACCGCCGGTGCTCGTCTACTCTCTGGTTGCTGCGATTCCTACTATGATCGTGAGTAGCCTCTGTCTTCCCTTCATTTCTCTGTGTGCTTGTGGGTAGAAGTGAGACTTAACTTTAGTTTGAGTGATAAAGGATGAATCATCATTCATTATCTGGATATATATGTGAGCTACGCCTACATGTAATGTGATTTTGTGTGTGTGAGAGAATCCAGAATTCAAAAATGTACAAAACAGGCTTTATGATGTAATGAAGGTTATTTTAGGACTAATCATTTTGTATGTGACATTATTTTCCCAACCCAAAACTCTGATATATCAAAATGGAAAAAATAATTAAATTCTTATCACCATAATGTGGGGGAAAAATCATATATTAAAGGTAGGGTAGGACTTTTTTTTTTTCATAAACACGTTTTGTTATTCTTGTTGAAACTCTCTTCATGTCCTAAAAGCAATCAATAATAGAAGTGGTCTAATATTAAAACATGTACATATGTCTTCTGTGGAAGTCTCGGGACCAAAACAATGTTCGTCCAATCATTGCATTCGGTCCGAATGCAATGATAGGATGTCCTACCTGTCAATGTATGAATTTCCATACCTCATCGCATCTGCTCGCGCAGACGTCACACACCAACTGGAAAAATTGCAGAAATTGCCTACTTTAATATACAATAATATATTATTTAAATAGTAAAATATTTATGAAATAATATTAAAATGTTAAATAAAAATATTATTTTATTATTGTAGCCTAATTGTATTTAAACATGTATTATGTTTTAATTTGACAGTAAAGTGTTGACATGACAATAACATCACAGTGTTAAAAAAGTAAGCATTTTCTTTTTTTCTTTTGATTTAGAAAATGTAGAAAACATCTGGCCATATTTTAGTAATAAGACTTTGTATATTTTTGTATATGACTTTGTATATATATAAACGTAGAGATTTTTTTAAAGCATTTTATTTTTATTTAATGAGAAGCACAATGTGTGTAAAAAGGCTTGAGTGAAAGCAAACTCATTTTGAAAGTCGCTGATGATCATGTTCACACATTTTCACTTTAGTGTTAAACGTGGCCTGGACAGGTTTTCATGAGATTTACTCAAGTGTTTTAAAGGGGGACATTCAGGGGCCGTTTACAAGATACCGTTTTCAACTAAAAATGCAAAACTTTTTATGCGTTTTGGCCGTTCATTTACTCGACAAAAGCATTTTTGGGCCTGAAAACGCAAACTTTTGAAAAAGAGTTTCAAAGTGCAAGTTTTTGAAAGCGGTAGCGTTATCGTCTCTGTGTAAACAACAAAAACGTGAATTTGTGAAAACGGTGACATCATGCGCATGTGTATTACGAACGTCTAATGAGGGGAGAAGTGCCACTCAATAAACTTCCGGTTGCAGTTTCACTCTTGTTCCATATGAGGGCGCTCACATGACGAGTGCAGAATGAATAGAGGTCTATGGAGCTATATCGCTGAAAATCCACTTTTCTTAGGATATCATTTTTTGTCTAGTAATTTGAATGTTGTTTTCGAAAGGGGATGCAAAGAAATTACACATTGCTGGGTGTTAGATTTTTTAGAGTCACTTATTTGCTTTAAAAAGTCTTTCAAAATGTCAATGACGTCAGAATGCTGACGTCATTAGCAGAATGCTAGCGTGTTATGGGCAACAACAACTCAACCGTAAGAAATCGAAAAGAAATAAGTACTCGTTCATTAAACTTTTGATATATAACCCATGTTGAACTTGCAAAACCTACAATCAAATCTGAGATTTCTCAACGGCAATCGGGTGAGGGAGACAAATTTAGCCGTCTAGCCCCATTGACTCCCATTCATTTTGCACTCATGGCAAGCGCCCCCAGTGGAACTCTGATTGAAACTACAACCAATAGGACTTAATAGGGCGTTGGAGTGAACAGGCTTTCCGTAGACGGGCTTTGATTACGTGTTCAGTCTATAGGCGCGTAGTTTTTCTTTACAAAGTGACGTCGCCATCTACTGGCCTCGCATGATAATACAGAGTTTTTAGACAGCATTCTTGCTGTAAATAAATATAATTAGATAAATATCTCAGTAGTTTCTCTTAGACAAAAGTGAGATTAAATAGAGTGTTTTTTAGTCCTGGGGTTCTCAGATTTTTTCTCCAGTTATCGGACATGATGATGTCTCAAGTTTTACCAGAACACTAACGACTGCAATCAAAAGTCAGAGATCTTGATATGAACTTAATCAATTCTCATCAAAATCAATTCCTCCTTTCCTTTAAGTTTAAAGTTAATCCCTAACCGAGATTTAAAAAAGAGTTTAAAGTAATGGAGCAACAGGATTACATTTTGTCTATCTTAAATGTAAATTAAAACCAGGATAAAAAATAAATAATTATATAGCTTAAATGTAAGTTTGGTGCAACAGAATTATCAGATGAACCAGAGCAACCTCTGAACAACAGTAGACCGCAGCTATAACTGGATGTGATGGTTTGTAGGTGCTGGTTTTACTGGTGTCTCCCTGCCACGTTGTGAAGCGGAGGCAACAGATTGCGGGACCACACGGATCTGCCTCCCTCCTTTTTCCGAGTCTGTCAGAGCCACGTGTGGTACATGTGGGCATGTGTTTCTGAGCGAGTGTATGAGCCAGCAGTCGATCTGAAGCCTGGAGTACGAGCTTCATGTACGAGTGTACTGGCATGAGCTGTCAGAGCCAAAACACACTCACACATAAAGTACAGCCAAGTGAAGACGAGGCCGAGAGACGCATGAGAAGGTGTTTGAAATGGAAGAGAACTTCTGTTAGATTCATAAATAAGGGAAAGTACAAGAAATCAAGCAAGGCATAGTGGGATAGAAACACACGCAAGAGACTCATTTTAGAGATATTATGATGGCCGGCAGAGGCAATGATTGATTGAGAATGAGAAAGGGAATGAAATGTGCGACATCTGGTGCTTTTGCCCATCGGGACACAGTCACTTTCTGTCCAAAACAGAGTGACACGGTCACCCAGATATTTTATGGGGGAATATCATGCATAAAATACACTACAAAACTCAAAAACAAGTGATATTGTGAAATATTATTACAAAAACTGAATTTTCAGCATCATTACTCCAGTCTTCAGTGTCACATGATCCTTCAGAAATCATTCTAACATGATGATTTGATCCTCAAGAAACATTCATTATTATTATCAATGTTGAAAACAGTTGTGTACAATATTTTTTCGGATTCTTTGATCAATAGAAAGTTCAAAAGAACAGCTTTTGTTTGAAATGGATTCTTTTGTAACATTATAAATGTCTTTACTGTAACTTTTGATCAATTTAATTCATCCTTGATTAATAAAACTATTGATTTATTTTATTTATTTCCCACAAAAAAAATTCATACTGACCCCAAACTTTTGAACGGTAGTGTTTAGTGTTACAAAAACTTTCTATTTCAGATAAAAGCTGTTCTTTTGAACTTTCTATTCATCAAAGAGTCCTGAAATAAAAACTGTTTTCAACATAACAGATAATAATGAGAAATGTTTCTTGAGCATTAAATCATTATATTAGAATGATTTCTGAAGGATCATGTGACACTGAAGACTGGAGTAATGCTGCTGAAAATACAGCTTGGATCTCAGGAATAAATTACACTTTACTAGGCTATATATTCACATAGAAAACAGTTGTTTTAAATTGTAATAATATTTCACAATGTTACTGTTTTTTAGTATTTTGTAAATGGAGTCTTGGTGAGCAGAAGAGACTTTTAAAAACATTAAAAATCTTACCGATCCAAAACTTTTGACTGGTAGTGTATATAATTCAAATTATGAAAATTGTAACATTATGGTATAATAGCATTTGTTCTGTACTGTCTTTATTTCTTGCCAAGTTGAACAACAGCAGTCGAGGGAGTGTTTGAGAGTTTGCAGCTTCATTTGGTGCGGCAGAAATCACTTACAGAACCTTGACTCGTATGACCCACAACCGATGAAATGAAGTGTTCATCAAAAAACACACACCACTGCCCATGGGTGACATGACATCAGTCATCACCATCAAACACAGACATCACCAGTTTTAATGGTGTGCATGTCAGCATGTTGGCCTGAGCTCTCTAAAGTCATATTCAGTCGTTTCAGAGAGCCTTCCTGTAGCGCTGAGTGACTCGGTTCCTGTAGAGAAGAGACGTCCAGATCAGTCTCCAGCTCTTTCATTAAACTTAAAGACTTTAAAGACACGTTCTCTTCATCACAGACTACACAAACAGACATCAGTGCTTCATTTGAGATCTGTTGGAATGGTCGGTCTCACCCAAACAATATTATTTAAATCTCTTTATCAGTAGTTATTTTCTTGTTGCATTTACTATTATTATTATCTAGTTCAGTCCTGAAACTCTAGAGGGCGCAGGCTGATCGGTCCTTTACATCCAATCTGCAAGAAATCACATCATTACCACATGGCACAAGCTGATTGGCTTCTGCTGATCCTGCAGCCAATGAGATTGCTTGCTCAACATTTACATAGTCTGGGCCCGGTTCCCCAAAACGTTCTTATCGCTAAGTAGTTCTTAACCTATTCCTTAACCTCTCTCTTAACGTTATGGCACGATTCCCGACACGTTCGTACGCTAAGTATATCTTCTGTAAGTCACACTTACGTAAGGTTGGTCTGGACCACTCTTAGCTTTACCTTATCACTGTTGCAGGTCTATAATTCTGAAGTTTTAATACACCCAGACAGTGTTTAATTAGGCTAATTCAAGTGTTTTCATGCAAAGAATAAAATTGTCATTACACTGATTGCTGTTAGATTTTTAATTATATTATTATACAATATTATTAATTTAATTAAAAAGTGCTTTTAAAGGCCAGTGAAAGCATAGGCTACTGTCAGTTAAGTCCTATTCGGACGCTAATATTGTTTCTCATGGGCTTGTATGGTATTTTAAACATTTATAGGGGTGAGTCTGTGATTTTAGTGCCGTCCGAATCCATAATATCAGTGTTTTTTCTCACCCAACCCGCGTAAAAATCCCTGGCCAAATTAGTACCTACTGTTTTTTGACAAACAGGTCGTGTGGTAATTTAATTGCCGTCTGAATCCACATCTCTGAGTTTACAAGAAGAGATTCAAAATCCACTGTTTAAACCCTTTTTGATCACTGCCGAGCACCGAGATGTAGGCCTACACTTTTATTACTGAAATGCTGGAAAGTATTTCCAAGAACAATATTTCATCGCAGCTCCACCTCAGCGAACAAAAAATGGGAAAGAGAAGAAAGCACGTACAAATTTGAAATGGTTATTATGGCAGCAATATATGATACAATTAAAAAATATGTAGGCTAGGCTATTATAGGCTATTATAGTTTGGATTATTTTTTATAATATCCCATGAGTCCTAATAAATGCAATTTCAACTATTTCTTTTATAAAGAACACCGCTTTCTCACATAAACAGCCCCTGCACGAGAGAATAATTGATTATCGAGCCATCGATATCAACCAATTCAGCACCATCGCCACAGACAGCGCCGGGTAACGTCGCACGTAAGAAGGTACATCTTAAGCAGCTTCCTAAGGTATGGTTCGGGGAACACACTTAGGAACATAAACAACTTTGGTAAGATATATCTTTCGAGTCTTCTTAGCGCGCTAAGAGTGAGCGTTATCGGGGAACCGGGCCCTGGTTCTTTGTTTGCTGTAAACTATCAGAGTTCATCTGAACCCCTCCACCTCCCCAGCTCCACCTGCCTAGATCTGCTATGGGATTTATGTATATTTATCAGCATATCTTACATGTTCACAGCAGTGTCTCTGTGTATCTAGCAGTAGCAAGTCCATACTTTCAGCAGCAGCAGCTAATAATAATAATAATAATAATTAAATGCAACAAGGAAATAACCAAGATACAAACAAAAAAGCAAGAAAGCATCACTAAGATAAAATAAAATGTGTAGCATAAAAATCAGAAGAAAAAACTATATAGGCTTCCTGTGTCACATCTCACCACGTCTCTCACCGAATTTGATGGAGTGTTTTCTGTCACCTGTTGTACATTCTCGCTGAGACTTCAAGCTCTGACCACTGAAGCTGAGATGTCACTCAATGTACAGCCACAAATCCCATCAAGCTCTCTGTGTGTCTGACTCTCCTCATCTCTTTTCAAGTGTGACTCTTCTGGAGTAAAATTGGCTCCAATTCCAAGTTTCGAAAATCTGATGAGAAACTGCTTGACAGACAGACCTTCAGTTTCTAATTATCATGTCTGACTCTAGAGCTTCCTGGTTAGATGTGAACGCTCCTGTGAAAAGTGGACACTGAGAGCCCCGAAGCTTTTATTTCTAAATAGTCCATAACAATTGTTTTCCCAAGGAAGGATAAAATATAAATAAATAAAAACTCTCATTCAAATACACTCACACATGTTGTGCAGTTCATATTGAGGGCAGTGAGATTAACATTTAATATGTCTTACAAGAACATGTTACATCACAGGGTAGAAAAATACATTTCCAACATCGCTCAGGTCTGAAGTGCAGCTGGATTCAGCCATATCAAACTAGCAGCATTTTCATCTTCACCATCTTCTGACTAAAACATCTGATGTAGTGACATATTGAATATTCCATTTCACAGTCAGGGAAGTACTTTTTACATAGACAAACAGAAGTTACCTTGATTTCACATAACCAGATGTTCTTCAGCCAAAATTATTATTAATAATAATAAAAATAGTCAAAGTAAGTTTTGTTTCAGGCATAAAAAGGTTGTCATTTTATCAAAGGGTTCTGCACATTCTCTAGCCAATTCTAGCCTGCAGAAGAGTATATAATGCATCAAATAATGGAAAAAAGTGAATAAAAGAGTGTTCACAGTGATGATTAATTTGAAGGAAATGTGAGAACAAGAGACTGTAAGCATGAGTGATAGAGACTGATGAAAGAAAGCCAGAGATAAACGCTCTCTCTACACCGTATGATCAAAAGAGCCAAAATCTAATGTTGAAAGAATGTCAAAAAGAAGCCGTTAATAATTAATTATGTGCTGCTCTAAAAGTTATTTTCAAAAGCTGTAGGTGTTGCAGGTAACCCGTGTTTTCTGAGAATTTGATAGCAGACTGTAACCTACTCATGATTTAAACTCATGATCAGATCATGTTGCTGTTGTTATTCTATATTGACTTCTTTCTTCCGTTTATCACTGAAGGAAATGTGTAGGAAAAAGTGAACATATTCATCTATCACAAGCTTTAAAAATGACAAAAGTGACATGAAACCAACACAAAAGTTTTACATATGACTTGTGCGCTATGTTTAAAGTCTCTTTTAAAGCTCAAAAAAGATCAAAATGATCAAATTTCATAGTCTATAAAAACCCTTTTAGTTGCTTGGTTGGCCATAATACTTCCCTAAACCGTTTTATCAGATAATTCCAGTATTGTGCTTTCATTTATGAGGTATAAATATTTTGAGGATGTTTATGCTCTGCTCAGGCATTATACAGGTCACTAGATTATTAGGACTGGAGATTAAAATCTCCATGAAATCAATATTGACAATTCTGAGTATTGCAGTATTTATTATATTATAATATTATTAATCTTTATTGAAAATAACTTCCCCTCCCTCTAACATATCTTCTTGTCTCTGATGATGTTTACTGGCGTGAGGGCGGGGCAACCTGTCAGTCATATGAGATCCACCAATAGCAAACCACAATCATCCAATCAGTTCCCACTGGGCAAAATCAAGCCCCGCCCTACATTTGTTCTTGTTTGAGAAGCCATTTCACTCGAATACACGTCGCAGTAGAAAAGAAAAAACTATCGCAACTTCTGTTTCATGCCAACTTTAATTTATCAGCAACATAAAATTGCTGTTTTATGTTTCAGCCTGATTCAAGGTGTAAACTGCATCAAAACAGTCTAAATATAAGCGCTTGATGGCCAGAGTGTGTGGAGTGTGTGGAGGGTGAACAGTGATGCCACCTGAGAAACCGGAGCAGATGGCACTGGCTACTCGAGGGGGGGAATGCACTGGCATTTCAACATATGTGACCCTGGACCACAAAACCAGTCTTATGGGTCAGCTTTCTTAAATTAAGATGTATACTTCATATGAATAAATAAGCTTTCAATTGATGCATGGTTTGTTAGAATAGGACAATATTTGGCCGAGATACGACTATTTGAAAATCTGGAATCTGAGGGTGCAAAAAAATCAAAATATTGAACAAAATCGCCTTTAAAGTTGTCCATTTATGTTGGCGATTTTGCTGCGTCCACTCACAAAAATACATTTTTGATTTATTTAAGGTAGAAAATTTACAAAATATCTTCATGGATCATGATCTTTACTTAATATCCTAATGGTTTTGGCATAAAATAAATATAGATAATTTTGACCCATACATTGTTTTGTTGGCTATTGCCACAAATATACCCGTGTGACATGTGACTGGTTTTGTGATCCAGGGTCACATATGTCTGAACTGTGCACCTCTCTGTCGTGGCAGGACTGTCCACTCGTAGCCTCAGGGAAGAGTGCGTTTATGGTCTGTTCTGCGTCACAATAAGAGCGAAGATGAAACGGGGTAAAGCAGCCGTGTCAGGCCTCTAGGCTTTCATTCGGTTTCATCACACATAATAAAAAAAGCATCGCTTGACTGTCTGGTTTTGTGTTGTGGAGCTCAGGAGATGAACAGAAGGTGCTTTTTAATGATGCAGATGAATTTATAGTATTTATGCATATTTTGGATAATCTTTACATAATCATTTCTAGCAAATAACAAATACACTATACCATTCAAAACTTTGAGGTCAGTAAGATTCTTTTTTAAGAAATGAAGACTTTTCTTCAGCCAGGACGCATTGAGTTAATCAAAAGTGACAGTAAAGAAAGACATTTATATTGTTACAAAAATATTTTTATTTCAAATGAATGCTGTTCATTGGATAATTATATTCTTCAAAGATACCTGAAACAAAATGCATCATGGTTTCCACAAAAATATGAAGCAGCACAACTGTTTTCAACATTGATAATAATGAAGAGAAATGTTTCTTGAGCATCAAATTATGAGCATAAAATGATTTCTGAAGGATGACACTGAAGACTGGAGTAATGATGCTGAAAATTCAGCTTTGATCACAGGAATAAATTACATTTTAACATATATTCACACAGAAAAAAAAGAGATTTTTTTTAAATATTACTGCTTATGTATTTTTGATCAAATGAGTGTAGTCTTGGTGAGACTTCTTTCAAAAACATTAAAAAAAAAAAAAAAAAAAACCTTTTGATTGTTAGTTTATATGTTAGTTTATGTGTTATGTGGAATCTCTTCCCAATTTCATCAAATTTACCTAAAAAATAAACATCAGGATGTCTTTGATTCACAACCCATTGTAGTTCTGTAATATGATATATTACTTGTTTTGTTTTTGTCCAGAAATAGGATATTCAGTAAAAAGACAGAAACTTGTATAAACAAAGTAAATGGGCTTCATTTTGATGTCATGTTGACTTAATGAATGTTAACTAAATATAAATCTTGAGCTTTCCATTTGAATTATTTTTGAGGATTTTCTTTTCTGTGCTGTGATCTCATACAATTTACTATGGTATCAAGTGATTATATGGTGGGAATTAGACATCATATCCTGCCGGTGACACTTTCCTGCCCTCAGTTGGGAGCCGTTGTGGTGTTGAGATCTGCTTTATAATATACATTAATATGAGAAACATGAGCCACAAGCCTAATCGCCCATGACCGGCTCTAAAAGCTGATAGAAGGATCTAGAAACTCGGCTTTATCTCATCTAATGGTGCGTTATTCACACTTCAACTGATGTTCACACTCTCACAAACACACTATATTAGATGCACAACCACAACAACATCGCAGTTCACCCAAAAATGAAAATCGGTCACCCTTACGATATCGTTCCAAGCCCTCCAAACTTTCTCTTTCTGCGTGAGTCACATGGACTGACTGTTGGTCATTCCCTCACTGATGTCAGTGTGTGTCAGCGGTCAGGTGCTAAACTGGGGAATGTGTGAGGTGAACTCTATGTTCCTGTCCCTCACTGTCTCATCCCTGACGTATCTGTCTGTCTCTTCCAGTTTAAGCTCATGGATTTGATGTCTGTGTTTGTGGTCTCCTGTTCTTCTGCCACCAGGGAAGTGCTTGTATACCAGTATGGTTCAGATGTTTCGTTCAGTGTTTCAAAGCTTCTTTACAGTGATAAACAGGAAAATGATGCATTTCGATTGTTGTTCAGCGTTTATTCAGTTCTGTTTTGAAGATCAATTATTAAATTAGTTCATTTCATCTATAAAGCAGCTTTGGAGAAAACAGTGATGTCATTGTCCAGCTCAGTTCAGTTCTCATACAACAGTGTCAGTAAAGTCAGATCAGGGATATTGTTGAATATTGTTGAATGTTGTTAAATATTGTTAAGTGTCGCCAACTAAGCAAGCCAGAGGCGACAGTGGCAGGGAACCCAAACTCCATCAGGTGACACTGATGGACAGAATGGAGAAAAATAAAAAACTTTGGGAGAAAGCAGGCTCAGTCGGGGGCCAGTTCTCCTCTGGCCAATGAATAAACACGGAGTGATTATGATTCAGGATACATCACAAGTCAGAATTCATTTATTGTACACAAGTAAAGGTTTTTAAAATGTTAATGCACTTTAATCAACAATTGCACTATAGTAATATTTGCACGAATTGCATAATCTCAACAACATGTAAATATTTAAGAAAACTTTTAGTGTTACTCACTTTATTGATTATTATTATTATTATTATTATTATTATTAATTAGATTTTTTTTAACTATCTCATGCATCCCATCCCATAGATTTTTTTTCAACATGGCTTTCAGTGTTACTCTTTTTTATAATTTGAGTATTTTATTTATTTTTAAAAAGTTTATTGTACCCAAGTAAATGTTCTTAAAACGTGAATGCTCTTAAAATAAAACATTTAAATTTAGTAAAATTTCCATAAATTGCATAATTTTAAAAAATGACTCAATTTTTAACTTTAATTTAATTTTTAAATTTAGTAAAATTTCCATAAATTGCATAATTTAAAAAAATGACTAAATTTTTAACTTTAATTAAATGTTTTAATTAATACGTTATTAATATAACGTTACTTATATACAAATTGTTTATATACAAGTTATTTATATACAAATATGTCTCCAATATTTTAGACATCCCTAATTTTCACAATCTCTTCTATGGTTTATGTTTGTCTTATAAAAGTCTTTTGCATTTTGATGGTTTCATCAGCCAATACTTCACTGCACTAAACACATGTGGTCGACACAAACCATGCTTATTCTCATAGCAGGTGTGATATGGGCTGTATTTTCTTTCACCTTGCATAGTTTTGTTCATAGTTTTTAAACACAGAATGACACGATTGACCAATCAGAATTGAGCTGTGTTATTATAATTGTGAATAATAAATTAGCTTTTACTGTTTGCATTGCAGAGGAGATATACAGTATGAGTATTTAAACAGAGAACTGATATAAGCGTAGCTCTTACATTGCTAAGCAGAATTAGTCACGTTGATGAGCTGTTACTCTTCTCAACCGTTACCAGGGAGATCAGAAATAATGAGGTTCTGGTGTTGGCATTTGAGAACAGTGAAGATGAGGGACTATTAGCAACTCATGATTCAAATTCTTCTGGAGGCAGAAAACGCCTGCTTAGAAAGAGTATGCGCATGTTTCCCTGCACTCGGATTTCAACCAAATGGAGCTACAACAATACAACGATGCCAAAACAAACGGGGTGGAGGATGTTCTGGCGGGCTGAAGCAAAGCTACTATTTGATTCATTCGTGTGTTTTCCTCCTCAGATTCTGGCTGGCGAGGTGATGGCGTTTTTCATGAGGTCAGAGGGCGCGCAGGAGAAGACCATAGTCACCGCCGACTGCTGTTACTTCAACCCCCTGCTGAGACGCATCATACGCTTCCTAGGTACATTCAGTGAAGAAGAACTAACAGTGAACCTTTTAGGATGAGGGTCAGGACAGTTAGGGAATTGGAGAAAATATATTTGTTCATTATAGGTATAAAAGCCATTTTAATGCTACAAATTGTGATATTAAAGTCATCATCATACAATCTTTAAAATAAAGGTTCCAAAAGGTGTTTTCATAGCGAGAAACATTTTGGTTCCCTAAAGACCTTTTTAGTGAACAGTTCTTAAAAGAATCAATTTTTTTTTCTAGTGTGAAGAACATTTTAATAATCTAAAGAAAAAAAATTCTCTATAAAGAACCTTTCAGTGGTGTAACAAATAAGCTCTATGAAATATTAATAATCAATAATAACTTGTTATAATTGATTATGAATATTTGGATCAGTTAATAGAATTAACTTAACCCTTGTATGGTGTTCGGATCTGTAGGACCCGTTTTCATTTTTTACCAACAGAAAAATGATACGATTAATTATTTTTTCAACCTCAGACTCATTGGCCTTGGCTCATTTTCTGTGAAGAACATATCAGTACACATTTTCAATGACCACACACTGTACACCCCCCCTACACATTTATATTACACACAGGATGTTCGGGTCCACTGGACCCGGGGCTAATAAAAGTGTGGAAATTTTAGGTCCTGTGTACCTTTACTCTGTCCTCCTCCTGTCAGGGCTTGCTGTTATTGTGTGTGTGTGTGTGTGTGTGTGTGTGGTAGGGTTAGTGTAGGGGGATAGATTAGTTTGTACATTAGTAAAACCATTACGCCTATGGAGAGTCCCCGTAAACCACATATCCAAGTGAGTGTGTGTGTGTGCGTCCGTGAATGTCAAATTTTGAAGTTGCAATCGTTTTCTTCTCCGTTGGATGAAGAAGATATGATGAACTTGCATGGTTAGTTCGACTCTGTTCTCATGGCTGGAGTGCAGGTCGTGGCCTGCCGGTCCTGGGCCGGAGAGAGCATGCAGAGCAAATGGTGGGAGTTGCGATGGACTTCTTCTGCATTGAAAGAAGACGTTGTGCCAAACTCCTGAGGTTGTCCTTGATTCTGTTGGGGTTGAGAGATTCCTCTCTCTCCTGAATGAGCACATGGCTGGTTGGGGCTTGATGAGGCCACGCAGGACAGCACAGCACCCTGAACGTACCGAGAAGGCCAAGAGGAGGAAGGGCTTGTGGGCAGGCCATTTAAGGCTTGACAAAGGTCACACATTTCAGGGTTGGCTCAACCAATAAGAAAGGGGGAATTTCCAAGCAGGAGATTCCTCTGTTGGTAGGATTTATGACTCTTTGTTTTAAGCGTGCTCCTTTGCATGTGCAGCTGGATTGGTTGCTGATGAAGAAACTATGAAAGATTCTTGTAATACTAATATGTTGCGCAGCTATCAACATCTAATATACACGATCATTTCGATCTTCAAAGTACCAATTTATAGAGACCAAACATGGTATAGGTGACCATTGATTCTATTGTAAAATACACAGCATCAACAAAATAATAGTATTAAAAGACATTACACAAGACAGTAAATCATTCACAAAATGTTCTGGGATGCATGCTCCTTTATAGATCAGTCCGTCGATGATTAAAGCAACAAAGTCTGTTTTAAAGTCTGTTTCTGTCTTCTCTGTCTTGACTACATTTTTTAACAGCAATAAAACCAACTTATCTGATCGTAGTCATGGTAACCAAAGACCCTTCTTGCCCTTATTAGGGGGATGGGACCACAAATCCCAGAGTGAGTTTTAAATATTATTTGTTAACTATAACAAATAATTGTGTCGGATTCGTCTCAGTCGTTACATATGTTATCTATTTTCTTTGTCCATTGGTATTGTTGATAAATTGAGGAACATTTATGTTGCATAATAAGTGAGTTAACCTCAACATCAGCATCAACCTCAACATGTAAATGTTTATTGAGCTCATAAATCAGAGGTAACGTGAATCTTGTCTGGATGTTACAGGAACAGATGAACACGTGTGTGAGAGTGGCTCATGAAGGCTTTGAGTGAGTATACTACAGAAATGAATAAAACATATATATTTTTTTTTATTGTAATTTCACACAGAGTTATTACAGCACTTTTCTGATTCTTGATTTCTGTGCATTTGTTGCAGAGCTTTTGTGGTGGAGCAGAGGATGCAAGGCAGGGTGACAGCGGCATTTGTGGGGGGAAAGGAAAACCTGAAATAAAAATAAAAAGTAAGATCATTTTGTTACTTGTAATACAGAAATCAAATGACATTGTGCTGTTAACATGTCTGTTTTTTATTATGTTTTGTGCATTTTTGTAGGATTCAGAAATTTCTGCAGACTGGTATATCATCATCACTGAGGATGAGGATCCCAGAGCTGAATCCTGGAAATGGTGCCATGGATGAGACCCTCCATCACCCCACCGGCCCTTATGAGACCCTCCATCACCCCACCGGCCCTTATGAGACCCTCCATCACCCCACCGGCCCTTATGAGACCCTCCATCACCCCACCGGCCCTTATGAGACCCTCCATCACCCCACCCGCCCTTATGAGACCCTCCATCACCCCACCGGCCCTTATGAGACCCTCCATCTCTCCACCGGCCCTTATGAGACCCTCCATCTCTCCACCGGCCCTTATGAGACCCTCCATCACCCCACCGGCCCTTATGAGACCCTCCATCACCCCACCGGCCCTTATGAGACCCTCCATCACCCCACCGGCCCTTATGAGACCCTCCATCTCTCCACCGGCCCTTATGAGACCCTCCATCACTCCACCGGCCCTTATTGCCTCAGATTGTGAAGCACAGAGCAGCAAGCAACAACCTCAGGCACAAAGGCACGGCTCACCTCTGGCCGTGAAGAAAATGGAGCACCAGCTTGTTTTTAGCATGTTAAAGGCTCGCTCTACTATGCTTCTCTCACAGGAGTGTTTACTGTTGAGACGAGTCTCACAGGTTCTGTACAGGCTCTCTGTATGAGGTGATGAGGGAGACGGTGCACTCAGGCAAAGATGGCCTCGATGTCCTTTTCCCATCCATGATCAGATTCTAGTATGACTGCAGCAATGAGGGACATGATGGACGGCAGAGACAGTGGAAGGTGGGAACGGTGGTCAGCTGATTCATCGGAATAAAGCCGCAGAATGAGAACCGCTGTGTTGAGATGGCAGTAGGATATAGAGCTGGTAAGTCCCGCCCATCCGTAAAACCCCAAGTGGACCTCTAGGTTGAAAAATCGTCAATGCAAGTGAATGTGAGAAAAGAATTATTTTCTGGTCCCGTTTGAATTGTGCCGTGAATGTGAGTTATGTTGTCTGTGAATTTTTTATATAATTTTTCATGTTACGAGTTTGACAGTATATGGTATGATTCTTCGGCTAGCAGTTGTGGAAAAGACATAACGAGAAAGACTACATGTCGCCTATGTGACGTCACCCCATAACACATTTTCCCTCCACTTGTCAAATCACGGTGCTAATGCTGCGATAATCTATGGAGACAGATCGAGATGCCTGTGTGTTTTGTACCCAAATGTCACCATTCAAACCAAATGGGGTGTTCTTTCTTCAGATTCCCGTCTGATGTAAAAAGAGTTGTAGTCCACAAAGTGCTCTCACACAAAGTCTAACCGTATCAAACTTCTACCTGCTAAATTGTAGCATTCTTCACACGAAAAATTATATAAAAAATTCACAGACAACATATGTTCACATTCATGGCAAAATTCAAACGGGACCAGAAAATAATTATTTTCTCACATTCACTTGCATTGACGATTTTTCAACCTAGAGGTCCAGTGGGGTTAGCGGAAGGGGCGGGACTTACCAGCTCTATAGGGGTCACCGCCTGTAAATATGTGATTGTTAGAACAGTAAGTATGAATAAAGCTTTGTTTCATGTGTTGTTGACTTGGGTCAGTAAGATTTTTTTATGTTTTTAAAAGAAGTATCTTCTGCTCACCAAGGCTGCATTTATTTGATAAAAAACAATACAAAAACAGTAATATTGTGAAATATTATGACAATTTAAAATGACTGTTTTCTATTTTAATATATTGTAAACTGTAATGTATTCCTGTGATCAAAGCTGAATTTTCAGCATCATTGCTCCAGTCTTCAGTGTCACATGATCCTTCAGAAATCATTCTAATATGATGATTTGATGCTCAAGAAACATTCATTATTATTATCAATGTTGAAAACAGTTGTGTACAATTTTTTTTCTAAATTCTTTGATGAATAGAAATTTAAAAAGAACAGCATTTATTTGAGATAGAATATTTTCTAACATTATAAATGTCTTTACTGTAACTTTTGATCAGTTTAACTCATCCTTGATGAATAAAAGTATTGATTTATTTTATTTATTTCCCCAAAAAATAAAATTAGAATTCTTACTGACCCCAAACTTTTGAACGGTAGTGTTTAGTGTTTAGATTTCAGATAAATGCTGTTCTTTTGAACTTTCTATTCATCATAGCATCATGAAATAAAAATGTAAATAACTGTTTTCAGCATTGATAATAATCATAAATGTTTCTTGAGCATCAAATCATCATATTAGAATGATTTCTGAAGGATCATGTGACACTGAAGACTGGAGTAATGATGCTCAAAATTCAGCTTTGAACTCAGGAATAAATTACACTTTACTGTATATTCACATAGAAAACAGCTGTTTTAAATTGGAATAATATTTCACAATATTACTGTTTGTATTTTTAATCAAATAAATGCAGCCTTGGTGAGCAGAAGATACTTCTTTTAAAAACATTAAAAATCTTACTGACCCCAAACTTTTGAACGGTAGTGTATATATGTATGTATGTTTATTTATTTATTTATTTATTTATTTATTGTGATGGTTACTTTTTAAATCTTTTACTCATTTATTCGTGTTTCTTATTGTTTTCAGTAAATAAAATACAATTAATAATGCATTAAATCATTGCTTGACTGAAAATGTAGATGTTTTCACTGCAATTATCTAGTGTAGTCATGCATAGCTATGTCATATGACAAAACAAATTATACATTTTGCTTGTTTTACTAAAATATATAGGCTAATCTTCCAAAAAAATAATAATAAGTAATAAGTACTGGTCAGCATTTATCATTATTATTGTGCATACAGTAAGTGTTGGGGTGGGCTAGCAATGCAATTCATTTTGGGGTAATCTTAATTTTGAAAGAAATCGCATTTTAAGGACTACAACAAACGGCTGGTAGGGACTACACGACATTCCTCCTGGGTTAGTGACATCACAAACCCTAAAATTTACATAAACCCCGCCCCCGGGAACGTGATTTATAGATTATCATGACAGAATATGCTAATCAATGACTAAAAGATAACTACACATCAGCTACATAAATTCATCAACTAACCATTCAGAAATGTTGTCTACATGTCACTTGTTCTTGAGTCTCTCCATCATTGTCTGTCTTCGGTTTGAACATAAAAGGCTAAAACGTCTGTATAGAAACAAACTGGTGAACTACTAGTCATGCAGCTAGTGCACAACAAACCCCTTGATAACTTGTTACAGTCATAAAGAGCTGCTTCAGTTTGAATCTGACTAGCACAGATTTCCTTCCTTTTAAGTCCATTGTGCTGTGAAATTGTTTTTTTATAGAGATATTTCATAGAAAAGATACAAGATCTGTTCCAAATGATATACTATACACTATGCATTATGTACTCAGCTGTCTAGTATTGAGGTTACTCTGTCATCCAGCATCAGCCTCTGATAGTCCATCCACTATCAGAAGGAAAGCTGCGGCAGCTGAGTGCATGAAGTTTGCAACATTGCACATTTAGTTTCGTTTATCAAGTGTCAGAACACAGAGTGCATTGCAGTTTTGCAGGCCGGTCAGAGGGTCCATGATGACCCCGTCCACTATCAAAAGCGTCTACAATGGGCATGTGAGCGTCAGAGAAGACGTGAGAAGGTTGACTGGTATGATGAATCACATTTTCTTTTAGATCAGGTGGATGGCAGAGTGTGTGTTTGTGTGTGTGTGTGTGCGTGTGCGTGTGTGTTGTTTATCTGGGAAAGAGATGCATTATGGGAAGAAGACAGTGCAGGAGGCAGTGTGATGCTCTGGGCATGTTCTGCTGGGAAACATTGGGTCCTGGCACTCTTGTGGATGTTACTTTAACACGTACCAACTACCTGAAGAATGTTGCAGACCAGGGACACCTCTTCATGGCAATGGTTTTCCCTGGAGGAAGTGAACTGTTTCAGGAGGATAAAGCACCCAGCCACACGGCACACATCGATCAGGAATTGGAGGAACATGATGAAGAGTTCAAGGTGTTGTCTTTGCTCCCAAAGATTGAGCTTCTATGAGATGTGTTGGACCAACAAGCTCTATTTATGGAGGCTCCACCTCCCAACGTACAGGACCATACCTATCACTCAGGTCAAATCTGCTATGCTTTTGTGACTCTGAGTTGAAGCTTTTCATTTGGTATTTTGTAAACAGTTCCAGACATTCTTGTAGTTATTATATGCTTCCAGGTTTTACAGGAGTTATCTTTTTTGGTGGTTTCTCAGTGTCCACTTCCTGGTCGTCTCTGTCTGACTTCAGCTCTTTTTACAGTAGATGTTCTTCTCTCTGCTGCACCAAGTGTAATCGAAAGCATGACTTGTTCTACACACGTTTTTGAGGATGTGGTAAACCCAGCTGATTTATTTTACTGCTTTGTAAAGATGCAGATACCATTCATCATGCCTCTTTTTCTGCTGTTCTTGTGTTTTCTGCAACAAGAGCTTCATCCTTATTTCTCAGTATGTGTGAGCTGATAAAAAAATTAAAAAAACTTCTGGGCTTCTATTTTCTACTTCTGTTAAAAGTGAAACAACTTTAGCAATATCATAATCTTCTTCTGTGAGGTGAGTGTGAACTGAACAAGCTGCTTTTTAGACAGAAGCAAAACACTTTGCTTTTACAGTATTATTTTCTCTCACTGCGTTTGCTTTGACAGGATTCCTGCAGATCATTAAAAGTTTGAAACTGAAACTTCCTGGTTTCAGGCCATTATAATGTCTTAAATATGTGTATTTTTTCTGGTTGGCATTACATTTTGAGATGAGATCTTATCTGATTGAAAGTTGTAGTCTTGTTTACATGCATGACAATTTGCGTGCTTCACTAGAGGTTTAATTAAAATAATCTATGAAACATATTTCTGATTGTGTGAGTGTGGAAAAAAATTATCTTTAAGATGTGTGTGACCATCATGTGACAGAGCACACACAAACCTTATTCTAATATGGAATTGTATTGAAGAGTGTTGTTACGTGACAGGAGGGCCTCCACTCAAGGATACAATATAATGAACAAGTCTAAGAATGTTCCACATATGGTTGAAATACCATCATTGGCCTAGAAAGATAACATTCTGGGAGTCAAGCCTATAAAGCAGAAAGGATGCCCTCCTCTCACTGTCACACTCTGTGCCACTTTGTGTGACTGTAAGACAACTGGCCTTTTTTTTGCAAGAAAATAAACCTCAAAGACAATTGGAAATGTTTGTCTCTTATTCAGTGATAGAATTTTGTTTGCCACCACAGTGAGCTTGTTGTTGTCACAAATCAGCACAGAACAGACAGGTAAGTTGCAAGGGTGTTTATTGACACAAAGCACAGTCACGGCAGGTGAGTTTGATGAGTAGTGAAATATTCTAGCAGAGTTTATGGATGCGGTGGATTTGACAAAGTCTCTTATCTGTTTCAGGTTGTAGATGACTGGATGAGGTTTGACGATCGGGAGCGGGATAGCTGAAGCAGACGGAGGATCCGGAGAACAGGCTGACGGCAGGTAAGTAGCTGAAGAAGGTAAGTAGCGTATTTGAGTTTGCATGAGAGAGTCAGAATGTTGAGTAGGTTTCAACGAGACCTGACAAGGGACTGAGGGAACTGGAGGTGATTAAAAGGAGTGCGGGAAGTGACAGGGGATTAATGACAGGTGGTGAAGACAGGTGCAGGTGATTAGTATTCCGGGGATGCTGATCGGGTGGGCGGAGTGTAGGGAGCTGGCGCTGACGCTGATGTATCCGTGACAGTACCCCCTCCTCCACGGCCAGCTCCTGAGGGCAGAGAAGACCGACGACGGGGACGACCACGACCTCTCGGCGCCGGACGATTGGGATTAGCAGAGTGAAAGTCCTGTAAGAGTGTGGGATCGAGGATGTCATCACGGTGAACCCAGCATCTCTCCTCAGGACCAAAACCTTCCCAGTCCACGAGATACTCCAGTTGACCGCCCCGTCGTCGGGAGTCGAGAATGTCCTGGACCCGGTAGATGTTGTCGACTTCGGGATCTACTGGAGGAGGAGGTACCACATCAGCGCCAGACTCTGTGGAAGGAGGAAGAAGAGGATCAGTGTATGGCTTTAACAGGGAGACATGGAATGAAGGTGAGATGCGGTAGTGAGGAGGTAGTGATAACCGGTAGGTGACATCATTGATCTGCCTCTGTATCGCGAACGGACCTATGTACTTGGGACTCAGCTTGCGACAGGGCTGTCGGAGACGGATATCCCTGGTTGAGAGCCAGACCTTTTGCCCAGGTTGGTATAATGGGGTAGCTGATCTTCTTGCATCGGCCTGGCTCTTGTGTCTCCGAACAGCCCTTTGCAGATGGACGTGTGCTGAGTCCCAGACCCTCTCGCTTTCCTGGAACCAATGATGGACTGCTGGAACATCGGAAGGCTCACCTGACCAGGGAAACAGAGGCGGCTGGAAGCCGAGTATGCACTGGAAAGGCGTGAGACCAGTGGTGGACTGCTGAAGGGAGTTTTGTGCATACTCGGCCCAGGGTAGATACCTGCTCCAGCAGTCTTGGTGATCATGGCAATATGACGGCAGGTATCTCCCGATTTCTTGTATCTTACGCTCAGTCTGGCCGTTGGACTGGGGGTGATATCCAGACGTTAGGCTGACTGAGACTCCCAGAAGATTGAAGAAGGCTTTCCATACTCTGGAGATGAATTGTGGACCCCGGTCAGATACGATGTCTTCTGGTATTCCGAAGTGTCGAAATATCTGAGTGAAGAGAGCCTCAGCCGTTTCAAAGGCAGTAGGCAGACCGGGCAGAGGAATCAATTTGCAGGCTTTCGAAAACCGATCGACGACAACAAGGACACAGGTGTGAGAGTCAGAAGAAGGAAGGTCCGTGATGAAATCTACCCCTAGATGTGACCAAGGCCTGGTGGGTACTGGAAGAGGCACCAGTTTACCTTCTGGAAGACGTCGAGGGACCTTGGCCATGGCACAGACTGAGCAGCTCTTCACGAATCGGGAGATATCCTGGGTCATATTGGGCCACCAGTAGCGTTGTTGCACAAGCGAGAGGGTCTGTTGGCTGCCTGGGTGTCCAGAGCCCGGAGATGTATGGATGGAGTCCATGAGGGACAGACGCAGGCGAGTGGGTACGTAAGTCCGTCCCTCAGGACCTCCCGGCGGAGCAGGTTCAGTACGGGTAGCATCAGTAATGTGATCGTCTAAGCTCCACTGGATGGGACTGACAATCATGGCTGGAGGGAGTATGGATTCTGGAGTAGAACTGACGATATCAGGTTGATGCAGACGAGAAAGAGAATCAGCCTTGACATTCTTGTCCCCTGGGCGATAGGTTACTTTGAAGTTGAAACGGGTGAAGAACAATGACCAGCGGGCTTGACGAGTGTTGAGTCTTTTGGCATCACGGAGGTATTCCAGGTTGCGGTGATCTGTGATGACTTCAAAGGGGTGTTGTGCTCCCTCCAGCCAGTGTCTCCACTCTTCAAGTGCTAGCTTGATTGCCAGCAGTTCCCGGTTGCCGATGTCATAATTCTGCTCCGCCGGGGACATCTTCTTGGAGAAGAAGGCACATGGATGGAGTCGAGGAGGCTCCCCCTGCCGCTGCGACAGAACCGCTCCCACCCCGGTGCTTGATGCATCCACCTCGACGAGAAATGGTAGATCTGGGTTGGGATGGACGAGAGTGGGAGCGGAACTGAAGGAGTGTTTCAGCTTCTCGAAGGCTAGTAGGGCTTCAGTGGTCCAGGACAGAGACTTGGCCCCTTTTTTCAGAAGAGAGGTGATGGGTGCACTGATTTGACTGTAACCTTTTATGAATCTGCGGTAGAAGTTAGCAAACCCCAGGAAACGCTGAAGATCTTTCAAGTTGGAGGGTTGTGGCCAGTTGGTGACGGCATCCACCTTCCTCTGGTCCATGGTGATCCCATGAGGAGTAATCACATACCCCAGGAAATGGATAGAACTTTGATGAAACTCACATTTCTCCAATTTCAGATACAAGTGGTGTTTGCGCAGACGATGAAGGACTGACTGGACATGGCGGTGATGTTCTGACAGGTTGGCGGAGTAGATGAGAATATCGTCTTTATAGATGATGACGAATTGATGCAGGAAGTCTCTGAAGATTTCGTTCATAAACCCCTGGAATACTGCGGGAGCGTTGGACAACCCGAAGGGCATGACCCTATATTCATAGTGGCCTGCAGGGGTGATGAACCCAGTCTTCCACTCGTCTCCCTTTCTGATCCTTATCAAATTGTAGGCACTGCGAAGGTCCAGTTTCGTGAAGATCTGAGCACCACGGAGTTGTTCCAGAGCTGCTGGAACCAGAGGAAGGGGATACCGATACTTGACTGTGGAGTTATTGAGGATCCGGTAGTCTATACAGGGGCGCAAGCCTCCGTCCTTCTTGCCTACAAAAAAGAAACTGGAAGCGGCAGGGGACGTGGATGGCCGGATGTAATCTTGACGTAGAGCCTCCTCAATATACTCCTCCATGGACTTCTGTTCCGGGATGGACAGTGGATAGATCTTACCACGCGGCAGAACCGCCCCAGGCAGCAGGTCGATCGCGCAGTCCCATGGCCGGTGTGGTGGAAGTTTGGTGGCAAGTTGCTTATCGAAGACATCCTGGGACGGCAGGGATTTCATGGTGTTGATCAGTGGCTGGACTTTCGATGGAGGTCGAACACATGGGAATTTCCCGAGCGGAAGAAGATGAGTGACGAGGTTTCTTGACTTGAGTCAGACAGTGCGAAAAGCAGCGGATTCCCCATTGGCAGACCTCTCCCGTAGTCCAGCAGATGTTCGGGGAATGTAGTTCCAGCCACGGGCGTCCCAGGATGATCTCTGCCGTAGAGCCCTCCAGCACCAGAAATGACAAATCCTCTTGATGAAGACAACCGATTTTCATAGTGATGGTTGGACTGCTGTGGCTGATCTTCCCACGACCGAGCGGTTTCCCGAGGATGGATTGGACCTGAAGAGTTTGTGGAATGGATCGTCTGCGGGTTTGAAGTTTTTGAAGAGTGGAGAGAGAGATAAAATTTCCAGCGGACCCAGAGTCAATTAAAGCTTGCGCTGAAAGAGATCGTTTGAGGTAAGAGATCTGGACAGTAGTATATTTCATTTGAGAAATGGGCGAATGTATTCGTACTGTACTCACCGCCGGTCGTGGGGGACGTGCTGGACAGGTGAGGAGCAGATGACCAGCGGATCCACAATATAGACATAGGTTATTGTCCATACGACGCTTACGTTCAACAGATGATAGATGTGTAGAGCTGATATCCATGGATTCTGGTGCTGAAGGGCTGGCTGTAGTAGCAGGTCGAGGAGGAGGCAGTGCAGGGATATCGAGCTGACATGCGGTGCGTCGTTGATCCACCCGGATGGAACGCTGAATGAGATTTTCTAACCCAATGATGTCATCATGAATGGTTAGCTGTAAACGAATCTCGGGCTCTAATCCTTGACGGTAAGCGGTAATGAGAGCCGGTTCATTCCATCCACTGGAAGCTGCCAGTGTGTGAAATTGCAGTGCATACGAGGAAACAGAGGATTGGCCCTGTCTTAAACGGAACAACTGATCATGGATGGTTAGAGCATTGGAAACTGGAGAAAACACTTCCCGGAAATGGCTGATGAAATTATCGAGAGTTTGAGTTACACTACCTTTTGCATCCCAAAGTGCCCGTGCCCAAAGCAGAGCGCGTCCTGTGAGGAGAGAGATGAGAAAAGCGATCTTCGCTCTCTCGGTGGGAAATTGAGAAGCATTCATTTCCCTGTACAGCTCGAATTGAAGTAAAAATCCGCTGCACTCCCCCTCCTCGCCTGAGAAGGGCGCTGGCCGGGCCATGGGACTGACAGAGGCAGATGAAGTAGAATGAATGACTGATGAAAATGGAATGGCTTGAGAAACACCGGCGTTCTGAATGGGGATTTCCTCTTCGCCGTGATCTGTTGGTTCGTGCATGTTGGTCAGGTCTTCTGTCACAAATCAGCACAGAACAGACAGGTAAGTTGCAAGGGTGTTTATTGACACAAAGCACAGTCACGGCAGGTGAGTTTGATGAGTAGTGAAATATTCTAGCAGAGTTTATGGATGCGGTGGATTTGACAAAGTCTCTTATTTGTTTCAGGTTGTAGATGACTGGATGAGGTTTGACGATCGGGAGCGGGATAGCTGAAGCAGACGGAGGATCCGGAGAACAGGCTGACGGCAGGTAAGTAGCTGAAGAAGGTAAGTAGCGTATTTGAGTTTGCATGAGAGAGTCAGAATGTTGAGTAGGTTTCAACGAGACCTGACAAGGGACTGAGGGAACTGGAGGTGATTAAAAGGAGTGCGGGAAGTGACAGGGGATTAATGACAGGTGGTGAAGACAGGTGCAGGTGATTAGTATTCCGGGGATGCTGATCGGGTGGGCGGAGTGTAGGGAGCTGGCGCTGACGCTGATGTATCCGTGACAGTTGTGCATACAGTAGGGGTGTGCAATATGTATTGTCTATGATTATATCATAATTGGGTAACACTTTAGAATAATGGTCCCTCATTAATTAGTAACTATGCAGGAAGTAATGCAGGACTAATTAGTAATTCTACATTAACACTTAAGCTACTACTATTAACTAATATGGAAACAAGCTTAACTAATCAGTAAGTAATATCAAATTTAGGAGATAGTTTCTATCAATAATTACTTAATGAGATTAGCCTCATTAATAACTATTAACTAACTGACAAATTAGGTATAAAGAACATTATTGTGTATCTTCAGTATCTGAGACGTTACCAATCGTCATTTTTACTCTGAATATAGTCATGAAATGCATCACTATTTACTCAAGTGTTACTTAGTCACTATGCAGGATCTACTAGTGATCTGGACCATTATTTTAAAGTGAAAAACAACTTTTTAGGTAACACTTGAATAACTAGTGATGCATTTTATGACCACGTTGAGAGTAAAAAAAACACAATTGCTAACGTCTCAGACACGTGATTGACACATTGTTGTGATTACTAATTAATTAGTAATTCTTTATAATTTGTCATAATTACATATTAGTTCTTAATGATGCCAGTCTCATTAAATAAATTATTGATTACCTAATAAGGAACTATCTAAATTCGAGTCCTAAATTTAGTATTAGTAGTAGCTGAAGTGTTAATGTAGATCTACTCATTAGTCCTGTATTACTTCCTGCATAGTTACTGTCTTATTAATGACGAACCATTATTCTAAAGTGTTACCCATAATTGTTTTAACAATGTGCAAACTGACATTATAGATGCCACTCGCTTTGCAAAACCCAAACAAAAAGAGTGCATGCTTTCACTGTTATTATGCAGTTAAAATGCCTCCAAATTCAAGATATTCATCAGGAGAGGATGGGACTGGGATGTAATCTTGGACTTTGCATTAGTTCCCAGATCAGATTATTCTCTCTTTTCATTGCGCAAAGTTCCTTCATCCTTCATCTATCATCCTCATCCCCACATTTCAGCTGCAAAACATAATATTTAATTTACATGATGCTGCGTTTCTAATAATATATTGTAGAGTCAATGTCATGGACATAAATTTGCACTAACATACAAAGTGCTCTTTGCAATTCATTAAATACGATACAAATGAAATCTAAGGTATTCAGAGTATTGTATTTTTATTTAATGGTATTTACAGATAGAAAAAAATAGGCTTTTGATCGATAAACGATATTCTATTAAAGGTCAATATTTGTGTACATTAATATACATATAATAAACATGTTTTCATGTGTAGGCTATACTGATGTAAACAAATAAAGGGTTATCCCATTGTTTTTTGTTTAGGTCTTGCACCTCTAGCGTCTCCTGTCGTCATTATGATATATCTTGCATCATTCAGTTTTGTCTACATCATAAGAACTGCTCTACACTGAGCAGATAAAGTGATTTAGACACAGATAAGTTTCTTTTTAAGAGTCTTAACATTAATGAATATGCTTTGAACGCTTGCATTTAACATTGCAAACTCTTGTTTTTACTCCTCTCTGTTTAATTTAAAATGAGAAAAAACATTAAGAATAGGTTACAGCGTCCCTCTCTAGAACCGTCTTAATCCTAGTTTATGTATATACTCATTACTGATCTGTCTATAAAGTTTTATTTCAGGATAAAGAAGTAACCCATAATTAAATAAATGAAGAGATTGACTTACCTGTTACCTATGAGAAATGGACAAGCACTGCCTGGCACTGAACCATGAGTGTATGTGTGTGTAGATGCATGTAAAAATTCACTCTTTGGGCAATAATGTGTCATGCTGAACATTATTATTACCCTTCAAGGCAAGGCAAGGCAAGTTTATTTATATAGCACATTTCATACACAATGGCAATTCAAAGTGCTTTACATAGAAGAAATTAAAATAATAAAAAAGAAATAAGAATAATTAAAACAGTTTAGAAAAATAAAAAATAAAATACAGTACAGTACAAACAGTCGGACGAGCATTGGCACAGTGCTCATTCAGTAAATGCATAGCTAAACAGATGTGTTTTGAGTCTGGATTTGAATGTGACTACTGTAGGAGCACATCTGATCTCCTCTGGAAGCTGGTTCCAGCTGCGGCTGGCATAATAGCTAAAAGCAGACTCCCCATGCTTAGAGTGAACCCTTGGTATTTCTAGCTGATATGATCCTAATGATCTGAGTGATCTGTTGGGTTTATATTCAGTGAGCATATCTGCAATGTATTGAGGTCCTAGGCCATTGAATGATTTATATACCAGTAATAATACTTTAAAATCAATCCTAAATTTAACTGGGAGCCAGTGTAAAGACTTGAGGACTGGTGTGATATGTTCATATTTTCTGGTTCTGCTCAGAATCCTGGCGGCAGCGTTCTGTATGAGCTGCAACTGTCTTATGGTCTTTTTGGGAAGGCCAGTGAGGAGTCCGTTACAATAATCCACCCTGCTGGTGATGAAGGCATGAACAAGTTTCTCTAAGTCTTGTCTGGAAACAAAGCATCTTATTCTTGCAATATTTTTCAGATGATAGTATGCTGATTTAGTTATTGCTTTGACATGAATACTGAAACTAAGGTCTGACTCTAGTGACACACCAAGATTCCTGACTCCAAGATTTTTGGTTGTTTGACCCCTAGAGTGAAGGTATGCGTTCACCTTGAGAACTTCATCTTTGTTTCCAAAAGCAATGACTTCAGTTTTGTCTTTGTTTAACTGAAGAAAGTTTTGACACATCCAACTGTTAACTTCATCAATGCATTGGCACAGGGAGTCAATGGGGCTGTAATCGTTAGGTGATAGGGCTAAGTAAATCTGTGTGTCGTCTGCATAGCTGTGGTAAGCAATTTGGTTCTTTCTCATTATTTGGCTCAGTGGGAGCATATACAGGTTGAACAGGAGTGGCGCAAGAATTGAGCCTTGAGGGACTCCGCATGTCATGGATGTCCACTCAGACTTATGGTCTCCTATACTCACATAATAACCTCTCCCATCTAAGTATGACCTGAACCATTTTAGGACTATCCCAGAAAGCCCCACCCAGTTTTCCAGCCTGTCCAGAAGTATGTTGTGATCGACAGTGTCAAATGCAGCACTGAGGTCGAGTAGTACCAGCACCGATAATAATTTGCCTGAATCAGTATTTAAGCGAATATCGTTTATTATCTTTATGAGCGCTGTCTCTGTGCTGTGGTGCGGTCGGAAACCAGATTGAAAATTGTCAAAGGATCCATTCAAGCTTAAGAATTTGTTCAGCTGATTGAAGACAACTTTTTCAATGATCTTGCCTATGAAAGGAAGATTTGAGATTGGTCTATAGTTGCTTAATATGGTCTTATCCAGATTGTTCTTTTTCAGGAGGGGCTTGACAACTGCAGTTTTCAGGGAGTTTGGAAAACTCCCAGAGAGAAGTGAAGCATTTACCACTTCTAGAAGATCTGCTTCTAAACTGTTTAACACACTTTTGAAAAATGATGTGGGAAGTGTGTCAAGAGCGCATGTTGATGTTTCCCATCAATTTCTTTGAAGTCAGACATAGTAGCTACTTTCTCAGGTGGTTTGATCTGTCTGACCCCAGTGCAACTCAAGGATGTGCTGATCACCTTTCTGATATTATTGATTTTCTCAGAGAAGAAAGAAGTAAACTCACTGCACTTGTTGTCTGAGAGCATTTCACTGGGAATCTGGCTTGGGGGGTTTGTCAGTCTCTCTACAGTAGCAAAAAGAGTGCGTGTGTTGTTTAAATTAGGCTACTGTTTATAATATTTGAGAAGAAAGTCTGTCTTTGCCCAGTTCCATATTGAAAGCATGAAGGCTGTCTTTGTAGATGTTATAATGGACTACAAGTTTTGTCTTCCGCCACATGCGCTCTACTTTTCTGCATTGTCTTTTCATATTTTGCACTGCTGTTGAGTTTCTCCAAGGTGCTTTTTGTCTGCCACTCTTCTTCCTGACTTTCACAGGAGCAATTTCATCAAATACACTTTTAACTTTTGAGTTAAAATAATCTAGGAGAAAATCAACAGAGTCTGCAGATATGCTTGGTGTTAAGGATATAGCCTTCATAAATAGGACACTAGTGTTCTCATTTAAGCATCTCTTCTTGACAGACACAGATCTAGCTTCAATGGCAGGAGAGATCAATATATCAAAGAAAATACAGAAATGATCAGACAGTGCTACATCCTTAATAACAATCGATGAAATGTTTAGACCCTTACTGATAAGTAAATCTAGAGTGTGTCCACGATTGTGTGTGGGTCCATGTATATGCTGAGTCAGATCAAAAGTTTTTAAAACACTTTTGATTTCTTTTGCCATATTGTTCTCATACTATCTATATGGATGTTAAAATCTCCAGCAATGGCAAAACAGTCAAACTCTGAGGTAATTGTTGATAACAGTTCTGTAAAGTCCTCAGCAAAGGCTGGAGAGTATCTTGGAGGCCTGTAAATAATGATAAGTAAAATGCGTGGAGCACCTTTTAACACAATACACAGATATTCGAAAGACAAGTAATTCCCAAATGATATTTGCTTACATTGATAGATATCTTTAAAAAGAGCAGCTAGACCCCCACCTCTCTTACCAGCTCTGCAGACACTCATAAAAGTAAAGTTAGGAGGGGCTGCTTCATTGAGGATTGTTTCACTGCAGCTGTCTTCTAGCCAGGTTTCATTCAGAAGCATAAAATCCAGATTGTTTGTGGTTATTAAGTCGTTGACTAGAAGTGATTTATTTTTAAGTGAGCGGATGTTAAAGAGTGCTAACTTAACAGACTTACTTTTCCCCACAGCAATATTAGTTTGACGTGTAATAGGCACCAGATTAGTTAGGTTTGCTGTACGGCTATTGAAGGCCTTAGACTTTCTATCTTGTAATAGAACAGCAATAGAGAAAGATACAGGCACACTGGGTTCCCGTTTGTTCTGTAAACATTTGAGAAAGTTACTGTTATCAAAACGGGGACCCGATCACTGAGAGCTGGTATCAGTTGTTTTTGGTTCACCTCGAGCAGAAGGAGGAGGGTGTGGGCCCTGGCGTTATGGCAGAGGCCGAAGAGCTCTCACAGGAGGAGGGGAAGGGCGAGCTGGGCCCGCAGGCTTTGGTTGTAATGGTGCCTGTGTCCGTGAGCAGAGGTTGTTGTGGCGGAGTGGTGTTATCATGTCCATTTTGCTGCTGAAGTGAAGTCCTGTGGTCATTCGTACTGTGTCCAGGTGTGTGTGTGCCGTTCAGATTGAGTGGATTGGCACAAACTGCAGAAGGATGATTGAGGGAGAAGTAGAAATTGTCCTTTAACACTCTTGAACCAAGTTTGTTTGGGTGATGGCCATCCCGATGAAACAGTTGTCTCTGACTCCAGAAAAGATTGAAATTGTCAATGAAGTTTACTGCTTTTATATTGCAGGTTTTTTGCAGCCACGTATTAAGCCCAAGTAACCGTGAAAACCTGTTTGTTCCTCTTGCTGGGAGAGGTCCACTGATGAATGTTTGAACTTTCAGACTTCAGGTCCGCTTAGTTCAGTTTAACACATATTAACATATAAAGCCATTCTTCAGATTGTCTTAAATAAATAAGGAAAAGCATAGATTCTGTATGGGCCTGCTTATGATTAAATGTCCTGCTATTATCAGCATTGCAGAAAATAAATGTTGATGATTCAGGGAAAGTTATTGGTAATTTGCAGTTTCGTGAAAGATAAGGTACACTGTAAAAAATTTGTAACACTCCCAAATCAAAAATTTCAATTGACCGATAGGGTAGAGTGGGGGAAAACGCCCCACTGGGGTAAAACGCCCCCCACCTGTTTTTCCCAAAATAACCACTAAAAGTAGTCAATATACATTTTTACTGTTGCTATGCACTACGTTGATAACGGGGATATACAAATCTCTATGGAGAAGCTGACACCAGCGACATATTTGAAGAGAAGAGGATTACATGGTAAATGCTATAATTTTCAGATATTAGTAAATAAGTGTTTAAGAGAATATTGATCTTCTGGATATCGCAGTGATGTATGATAGATGAATAGTGAAGTCTGTAGTTTGAGATCATATATTATTTATAAGGAATATAATTATATTTTAAAAATTAAATTTTTTTTTAAAAACTCATAGCTTGTGGGGTAAAACGCCCCCTACGCTGAGGGGTAAAACGCCCCCCCTGGGGGCATAGTTTCTCTATCATAATTACTATAATAAAATATTTCTGTCTATCAAATCCTTTGTTTTACACTTAATGCAGTATAACTAGGTGGTAAAATCAAAATATTTGAACAAAACATGAAAAAATTACCTCAAGTGAGCATTAACTAGCTAGCTTGCTAGCACAGTTAGCTCACTGATAGAAGGTAGTTAATTTTGCCTATTTTGAACATTGCTGAAATAAATATTAATATATATACATGTTGATACATTACTTGCCTTTTACCTTTAGAGATTAAAAACTATTGTCTGTTAATTTTGCTGTTGATCTATGAAGCAAACTGGTTGGTAAGAAAGGGGGCATTTTACCCCACCGCTGGGGCAAAACGCCCCCTTTGTACAAAAATATTTTCAGTGAAAATACTAATTAATTATGAAGGCTGAGCAATTTTAATATTTGGTGAATAACTCCTGCCATAGTCACTCAAAACCGGGATGGCAATTCTAGTCACATTTATGTTTTGTTTCACTGTAATGTCACATTTTCCTTAAGGGGGGCGGTTTCCCCCACTCTACCCTAACATCTACATTTTTCAATTGGCCCAAGTGAAATTCTGTAAATTCAAAAATTAAATGTACAGATTTTCACTTGGGCCAATTGAAAAATTTAGATGTTATCAGTCAATTGAAATTTTTGATTTGGGAGTGTTACAATTTTTTTACAGTGTATCATTAATAATTCTGTGAGAAAGGAAGCGCTGCAGAAACAGTTTCCTGTAGGGGAGACCGGGGGTGTTGTAACATTTTTGACCTTTCTGTCTATATCTTGAAGTACTTTTAAGTCAGTGTGTTCAAAATGTGATTCAAACTAGTTACAAGTGTCTGCTATCAAATAACATGCTATTATCTTTGAACCACAAACAGAAAATGCATGGTTTAGTTTCAAACACGAGGAGTGTTAAATTCACCCCATAGTCTGGGTTAGTTGTAACACACCCTGGGGTGATATGTAACATAATGAAATAAGGATTATGGCAGAAAAAAAAATTCAACACTTTTTATTCAACACTGACTTTTCAATATAACTGATGTGTGTGTCTGTGTGTGTCACTCTCAGTCTCTGTGTGTTTGTCGCTCTCAGTCATAGTAATTGACCATTATAAATTGAACTTGAACACAAACATTGTTTGTGTGTAAGCATGTTTGTTAGTATTATAAATAATAAAATGTAAATTGAACGTGTTTGTGTGTGTGTGTGTGTGTGTGTGTGTGTGTGTTTGTTGTAACGTTACATTTGCAGCCCACATGTTAACTAACCCAGAGTCATGTAGCCATGAACTAGCAACGTGTTACAACCATCCCCGGTCTCCCAGTCGAAACTCGGAAGTTGCTGTCGAGGTGACTCAGGTCATTTATATCCAGTCCAGATTATTAACATTGCTTCGTTTGGACCATATTTCTGTTTTATTTCATAACAGAGGTTCTATTTTATATCAGAGGGATATTAATGAAAATGCAATCGTAAGTGTCTTAACTGTGAGTGTAAATGCAATTAAGAAAAATAAAATTTAAATGATCATTTTGCTACATTTTTCTGCAATACATTTTAATTTTGCAACTTATAAAGCGTTAACATATGTATTCAATTTACATATTAAAACTAGTGTATGAAATGGAAAATGTAGAAATTATATAATACAATTTTCATTTTCATTTTACACCAAACGTTGCACAAATGTAATGGAAAATGTAAATGTAAATACAGAAATGCATTCCCATTTTACATATTTCATTGTCATTTAGCATATTACATTTCAAATTGAATATGGTTACCCAAATGCTTCCATATTTTAGGCACGAATGCAACAAATTGGTGAATAAATCCATTTTCCAATACAAAATCTAAAAGACCACATATATTTTTGGAAATTCAAGAGTCATTCAACACAACTCAATATTTTTTATGCCTAATATTTGAATATATTTGCCATCTTCTTGACCCACACTCCTAACTAGCAGATGGCGGTAAATCAGCTAAAAGTTGAATGTTAACCGCCATAAACAAGCAAGAAGAAGAACAACGGGGGGAGTTTCGGGAGTTTCCTGTACAGTTTTGGTCCTCGGAAGTTGCTGTAGAGTTGAATGGAAGGTAATTTACATCCAGTCCAAATTGTTAGCATTGCTTCGTTTGATATTTTAAATGGACCATGTGTCGCTGGAATCTAATTTAATCAGTTCTATTTCATAACTTTCATAACTCGATTTCATAATAGTCTGATCAAAGAACACTTACAAACTCTTCCAAGTGTAGGATTGGTAATCTGCACATTGATTGTACTGCATGGATCGCATCTTTAGTTTATTCATGAAAGTTCGTTTAATTTATTTCTACGTATGCTTTCATGGATTGCCAAATTGTAGCCTATGTCTTTGAAGGCATGTTTAACGTAGTCTCTATAATCGCGTCGCATGAATGGCTAAACCATATTATTGTCTTCGTCTGAAAAAAAATTGTACTATCTTAAAATATATTTAAAGTGTATTAGCATCATGCTTTTACCGATTTTCACAATACAACTTTTGACACACTTTAAAATAATTGTACTTTAGTATATTTTCTAAAAATACATTTTAGAAAAATATACTTAAGTGAAAATTCAGTTTAATTTTTTTAAAGTGTATTTATTTGCACTTTATTAAAAATATATTTTAGGTATATTTTAACTGTGTGCTGGAAATGATCATTGTAACAATGCATTGAAAGTATACTTTCAAAATACATTATAGTATACAATAGTATTTTTTTTTTACAAAGTATAGCTTAGTAGCCTATTATTTGTTTATTAATGTGCATTTGTTATTGAAGACAAAGTGTGCACTTTGTTATATACTTATGGTTGGCACCGATAGCCTTGTGGGCAAGTGCCTATGGATCCCAAATTTGAGTCACGGCTTGTGGACCTTTCCCAATCCTGTCCCCCCTCTCTCTCCCACCTCACTTCCTGTCTAGCTACTGTCCTATCCTAGGCACAAAAAAAACTTTTTTACTAAGTTGTTCAAGTTTAGTACACCAAAGTACACTAAATACACTTAAAGTTATGCTTTACTACAATTTAATTACAACTAAAATATACAAAATTAGTTGTTTCAAAATAGCACACTTCAAGTTACTGTAACTAATCATTAACACACTTGAAGTATACTAAATTAGTCTGGCTGCAAATATACTTAACATATACATTTTTTTCACCAGGGTTAGAACTATACAGTCACTGTATTTCACCCGGTACCTACTAGGCACTCTGATAGGTCTACTAAATATTGGCAGTCTCTCATTATTCATTGAATGAAATGTACTATTTCTCACTGGTGAATTCATGGCATTCACAGAAGATGAACAACTTGCACTGGCATTATTGTCCACGTTGTGTTCCTGCTCTGAATTCAGCTCTAAATCTGGTGAAAGAACAGGTAAGTCTTCCACAGCTTCAGTTTGAGTTGAAGGACACACTGTCTCCTTTGCTTTCGGCAAGTCTCTTCTATTCCTTCTGAAGATGCGACTGTCTGGTGTTTGAACAGTGTAAGGCCTTGGCTGTTCAAGTTAGTCGATTAGTCAAGTTAGTCATTTACTGACAATATCTTCAATTTGCTTTGCCATCCCTGGCCAGAACAAGACGTCTCTGGCTCTTTCCTTGCGCTTTACAATACCCATGTGTGCTTCATGAGTTGATCCCAACAAGAAACGGGTGAAATGACCCGTCAAGAAATCACTGGAAACTACAGAGATCCCAAAACGAACATGATAAAAGCGTTTGTTTGTTGGGATTTTTGTTGTTTACTTAAAGATTTTAAATGTTGATGTTTTACCACAGTTTTACAATAAGAAAGTGACACATTGATCATAATGAATACATTTGTCACTTCTGCACATTACTCACACAGAAATAAAGTGGTATTTATCCGTTATTTCACAAAAGAAAGAGGAGGCATATTTATTCAGTTGCATCTGTTTCTGTTTATTTGTCGTCACAGGACAGTATGTTTATATCACATTTAGAAAGACTGATAATTTCTACAAATTTTCCACCAAAACTACGACCTGAGGAGCTTTAGCACTCTCTCCAGTGACCGTAACAGTTATATTTTCAGTTAGAGAAACAGAGGAAGAACAGAAAGAACTTCCCAAAAACAGTTTCTTTATTTTATGACATATGCAGAGTTAAATATGGATCAGACTGTCCGGTATAAAGAGACGAGACGTACTGACAGATAAAATAAAAACACAATTATGATAGCCTATATGATTTGTCAGATTTTTCAAGCGATCGTATTTACCATGTTTACTATGGTAATGGTTATCGTGCATAGTCTTCTCTTCAGCATTGCATAAATATTTCTGCCTTATGCGGTGATCAGAATCACATCGTATCACAAACAGAAGTTATTTCAAACACTCGCTGCTTTCTGTAAGTGAGTTTTGAGCTAAAATGATTAAAAAAGTCTTTAATGCTGATGTTAACTGGTATTTGAAATCATCCGCGGTGCTTCCGTCTCTGACAGTTGGCCCGCTTTGGACCAAGGTATTCGGCGGGCAAAAAAACCCTGGCCGTTGGCCCCCGAGGAAACCCCGGAAGTGACGGTGGAAACGTGACTGTACAGGTGAAATTTTTCACAGCCATGCACAATTGCTAACAGCTCTTTTTCAACTTATGCATAGTTTTGTTCACAGTCTATCAGTGCTCTCGAGCCGTACGCTACTGGCTGTCCCTCCTGAAGAATCACAGAATAGAAGAATCACAGCTTGGCCTTCTGAGCTGGCATCCTCAGACAAGGTAACTGGCTGGCTCACATCATAACATTTCAACACTGGTGCTGAGCTCACTAGCACTTTCAGGCGATTGAAGCTGTCTTGTTCACTCTCCCAGTGCCAGTGTTTCTCCTTCCAGCAGCTTTCTGAGAGGTGCAGTCACTTCTGAAAGATTTGGGATGAACTTTGCTAAGTACTGCAACATGCCTAAGAACCTCTGCAGGGCTGACTTGTCCTGTGGCTCCGGCATCTCAAGAATAGCTCTCACTTTTTCCTTGTCAGGTTTCAGTCCGTCTTTGCTCAGCACATGACTTATGTAGCTGATTTCACTTTGGCCAATCTTGCATTTGTTTTTGTTCAGTTTTAGGTTTATGCTTCTCAGTTTCTCTAACAGCTTCCTCAGTCTGCTGTCATGTGAGTCTTTGTCTTCTCCCCACACAAGAATGTCATCCATTACATTAACAACTCCTTCCAGATACTGAGACAAACACCTTTGGAACGCTTTTGGAGCTGATAAAATCCCAAAGGAAGCCTTGTAAAACCTGTACCTCAAGGGTGTGTTAAATGTACAGAATTTAGAACTGTCATCATCCTGCCAGATCTGTAAAATCCCTGATTTGCATCGACCACAGAGAACATCTTGACTCTTGGCATTTCTGCAACAAGTTCCTCAAGCGTTTTAGGAGGATAGTGTTCCCTTCGTATTGCTCTGTTTAGATCTTGAGGTTCTAGACAGATCCTAATCTTGTTGAGTTTTACTAATGTTACCATACTATTTACCCATTCTGTGGGCTCAGTCTGTTTTTTAATGACACCCATCTCTTTTTTTACGTTTCAGTTCTCTTTCAATGTCTTTTTTCAAGGCCACTGTGAATCACTGGCATGACCTCAGGCTTTGTCTGAATGTGGTGGACTTCCGGAACACAAAGCAGTCCTGTGAACAAATCTTCAAATTCACTGATAATACCTTTTGAGGTGTCTCTTTTTATTCCATGTGTTGCACGATTTTCTTCCCAGAGTTGCACTGGCATTTTGCTCTATGACCTGAAATTCAAGAGTGTACAGCTTGGCTGCATTCAAAATCACATAATTCCCTACTATATAGCCGGTGAAAAACAGTATGTGACAAAATAATTTAAAAAAGATTCTGAAGTGTGCATACGATGGAAACTTTACTATCCCATGAGGCCACGGTAGAGGACTTGATAGCGGCAGTGAAGTGACGCAACCGACGCTGGTAGGTCACATGATAATGACAACATAGCAGATGTAGTACGTCTATTACATTCATACTACACACATTCATACTATATAGAATATACTTTATTAACAGTCGTGAAGTAATTACTTATTTAAAGGAACACGCCGACTTTTTGGGACTTTAGCTTATTCACCGTGGACATCCTGCTTTTCCCTGCTTGATAATTCCGATTCCATGAATTCTACATTATTTCTCTGTTTGTGCGCTTATATGCAAGCTTTGCGTATCTGTCTGTATGCAGGGCATTTTTTGGCTTGTGTTTATATCCACTTCTTGTGCATTCTGCTAGGGATTAATCTTTCTTTGGCTGAACACATTCTTTTTCCTTTTTCACATTCTTCTGCTTGTGAAATTTTGTGCATGGCAATTTCTGTTTATTCTTGCAGTGATTTTAATAGGTTTTGACTCACTTCACTGACACGGCAAATTTCCACTTCCCTCTGTAGGGTTAAAGGAATAGTTCACTGTCAAAATACTGTCATCATTTGCTCACCCTCAAGTTGTTTCAAACTTGCATGAATTTTTTTTCTTCTGCTGAAGACAATATTGATATTTTTAAGAATGTCGTTAACCAGACAGTTGATGGACCCCATTGACTTCCATAGTATTTTTTCCTGCCTCTGATCTGGCCAGTTGTAATACCACAAACAATCTGGTCCAGTATAAGTGACTCCTTTGTGAAATTCACAATCCTTCGCTTTATTCTTTAAGTCCGTTACATAAGCATCTATCGACTCTGTTTGGCCTTGTGCTCTAATAAAGAACAAATGTCTCGGGTATGTCAGGTTTTTCCGTGGTTCGCAGTATTTGGCAAACAGCTCTTTTAATGTCTTGAAGTTGTCAACATCAACGTGAAAGTGTTGAATACCTTGATTGCATCGTCTCCTGCAACTGTCAGGTTTCTGTCACTTCTGTCTAGTCTATTTCTTGGTTTTGTGACAGAGCCCTGAGACTCCTGTTTTGTGTCGGGATTCGGACATTCATGCTTCACGTGTTTGTATTCTGTTATGAGCGCACAGGATGAACTTTCGCTCGATCGTAGCACGTGGCTCGTGTTTACATCGGCCGCATGCTTTAATGTCATGTTTTGTCTTGTAGTGTGTAACACACAGGTTGTGTTTTACACTAGTTGTGTGCTTTCATGTTGTCATGTTTTGTGTGAACTTATGAGCGCCCCACAAGGCCTGGAGGTCGTCCCAAAGCCTGCTGTCGGCCCAGAGGCCGTTCCCAAACTCCTTGCCCTGCCGGCTCCGTCCATGCTGCGAGTCATGTCTGTTCCGCTGTGTGCTTTCCGCCAGGTGGCGTCCCTTTAGAGGAGGGGTAGTGTCAGGGTTCTGTCACTTCTGTCTAGTCTATTTCTTGGTTTTGTGACAGAGCCCTGCAACTCCTGTTTTGTCTTGTCTGTGTGCCTTGTTTCATGTGTGGGGCGTGGTGTTTGGATCCCGGCACGTGGGGCTAGTTTGGTTTCGGTTCTGTGTCGGGATTCAGACATTCATGTTCCGCATGTTTGTATTCTGTTATGAGCGCACAGGATGAGCTTTCGCTCGTTCTCGTGTGTTCTGTATTGTTGTGTGAGCATGCGGTTTCGAGTTCGCTCGAACCGAATGCTCTTTTATCCACGTGTGTTGTGTTTTGTGTAGCACGTGGTTTGTGGTTACATCGGCCGCATGCTTTCATGTCATGTTTTGTCTTGTACTGTGTAGCACACAAGTTGTGTTTTACACTAGCTGTGTGCTTTCATGTTGTCATGTTTTGTGTGAACACGTGGCTTATGAGTGTTCTCATTGGCTGCGTGTTCATGTCTCGTTTTGTGTTAGCACATGGCTTGTGATTTGTTTTACTGGCCATGTGCTTGGGTTTTTGTCATGTTTAGTGTGAGCACATGGCTTGTCATGTATGTTTCCTTGTGCCATGTGCTCTCCTGTCGATTGTCTAGCCCCTCCCATCTTGTTACCTGATTATTGATTAATTTGCCCCACCTGTCCTCCCTCGTTACCTGCTTTGTTTGCTCTCCCTATTTATTCTCCTTGTGTTTCCTGTCCATGCTGAGTCTAGTTGAAGGCTTACAACCTGTCTAGGTTTCCCCCACGGGGTAGGTTTTGGTTTTGGTTTTGGTTTTGGTTTTGGTTTTTGACCTAATTAATACCCATTGTCCTGCATTGAGTCCTTGCTACTTTCATCTACCCAAACCCTGACAGCAATGTGCAGAAAAGTGTCAAACTTAATTTTTTCCAAATTCTTTTTTTACGAGATTGTGCTTGTGATAAGATACAGTTAAATTGCTGGATCCAATCTCTCCAGTTCTCGGCTAATAAATATGATTAAGACATGTAATACTGTTGCATGGAAATGCTTAAACTTCTGTCTTGTACCTCAGGTTTGAAATGCCTGCAGCATGGCGTGTGCACGGCAATCTGCTATTGAGTTCCTCGAAAATGCCAGGAGAAACCTGGTGACCCATATGAAGAACCTTCCTCTGATCATTGAGAATCTTTATCAGCGGAGGGTTTTCAATGACGATGAGGTCGATGCTCTCAAAGCCGAGAAGACAGAGTTTGATAAAGCCAGATGTATATTGGATTGGGTCACTAAAAAAGGGAAAGAGGCCAGTTATGAATTACTCAGGATTTTGGATGTCACTAAGAAGAGGACATTACATCCTGATTTGCACTCCTGGATCAGCTGTTTTCCCTTCAGATGGGAAGATGAAGAGGTCAGCTATTCATTTGGTGAGTATATAAATGAAAAACATTTCAATAAAAAGAAGTAAATTAACACATTTCAATACAAATCTTTATTTTTGTTGCTGTTTCAGGTACAAAGCCCTGTCAAAACTACCAGTCAGCGCTCAAGAAGAAAGCAAAAAGGATTCTGAAGGACCAAAGAGAACGTTGCTGTAAATATCCAGATGACAAGGCACAAGTACATTTTCATTTTATACCTGTTGTTTTAGAGAAAGACTCTGTGGTGAAAACTCCTCAATGCAAAATAAAATGGAAAAACAAAAAATGCAAAAAGCTGCGGCCCAAAAAGCTGATCTCTTACATTCCTACTGAGCAACAAGCACTTTCACCTGTGGATCTGCTGAGATGCCAAGATAAGAACATCCTCCTCATAGGCAAACCTGGAATAGGAAAGACTACAGTTGTCCAGGAAATGTTGCGTCTGTGGGCAGAGAAAGATGGCCGAGAGCTGGACTACATGTTTTACTTTGATGAAAGTGTTTTGGCTCACAGTTCTAGCATTGACAATTTGGAGTCTTTTTTCTTTGATGTATATTTAAAACCAATGGAAAAAGACAGAAAGGACGTTTTTCAAGATATTGAGGAAAACTCTGAGAATGTTGTCATTGTATTTGATGGAGTCACTTGTGTGCAAGAACATTCTGTCTTAAAGAAGATCATGGATCACGAGCTTCTACCTGAAGCAAAGATTATAATTACATGCAGATCAGAAGTGGAATATGATCTGCTTTTCTCCGACTGGCCGACACTGAAAGTGTATGTCCAAGGATTCAGTGAAGAGTCTATCAACGCTTACTATCAGAAGATGTTGGGTCACGATCCTGTTCTTCTAGATGTTGTTTTGAAGAATCAAGAGCTGTTCAGTCTCAGCCATGTGCCAATGTATGCATTCATGATTGTAGACTTGATTCAGTTTAAAAACGACAATGTTTTCAACCATCCACACACAGTCACAGAAATGTACATCCACATTTTCCGTGTTGCTGTGAAGAAACAAATTGAGCAAATAGATAAATACTTGAAAGACATTAAAGATCAGGTTTATTTTTTGATGGAAAAGGCATTCAATGCAACTATGCAGAAAACTCTAACCCTTATTAGCTGTGATGCGACAGATATTTCTCGTGCGTTTCTGAAGATGATCACAACAAGAGACTCGCCTACATCTGCAAAAACGTACTGTGCTTTTCTCCACAACACAATGCAGGAATTCTTCTCAGCTTTGTGGCTTCTTGGACATCCAGGTGAAATTGAGAAAGTCCTACAACTCTGTCAGACTGAAGAGAATAAACACATGAAACATGTTCTTCCTTTCTTATGTGGACTTCTGGAAGAACACAACATTAAACTCATCAAATGTCTCTTCCCAGAAGATCAGATAAAGAAAACATCTGACTGGTTCATTGAGAAGTTTTTGGAAACTTTCCTCCAACCTCAGAGTGAAAGTGAAGAGTCTGATCTTCTCTATGTGTGTCAGTGCTTGTATGAGCTCCAGTCTCCTAAAGCGTGTTTAATGTTCCTGGAGAAGATGGACCATCAGCTTGAGCCTGAAGAGGATCTCGACCCTCATCAGTGTTGTGCTTTGGCTTACGTGATCACTCAGTCCAGAGATAAAGAGGTTTATCTGAATCTAGAGGACTGTAACATGACTGACGCAGGAATGAACATGATGCTCAGCTGCGGACCCAAGATCAGGTACTACTAAGGAATGGGGTGAAAAGATATATAGCAATATTTAAAAAAAATGTGACAACGTATCGTGGATGTGAAAATCAATTGCAATATAGTTTTTTTCCCCCTCCAAGACTGAGCTTACTGTATTTATAAGGTATTATAAATACCTTAAGAATAAATATTTATTCGGTAACACTTGACAATAAGGTTAATTTGTTAACCTTAGTTAACATGAACTAAGAATGAACAATATTTCTACAGCATTTATTATTCTTAGTAAATATTAATTTCAACATTAATTTACTATACATTTTTTAAATCAAAAGTTGTATTTTTAACATTAGTTAATGCACTGTGAATTAACATGAACAAACAATGAACAGCTGTATTTTTATTAACTAATATTAACAAAGATTAACTAATATAGTGACAAATGTATTGCTCAATGTTAGTTCATGTTAGTTAATATAACTAATGTTAACTAATGAACCGAATTGTAAAGTGTTACCATTTATTCTTTCATCATGCACTCACCCCCGTGTCGTTTTAAACCCATAAGATTTTCATTCATCACATTTTTTTTTATTATGAAACCAGAGAGATTTCTGTCCCTCTATTTAAAGTCCATTTCTCTAAAACTTAAAAGATCCAACAAGGTCATAAAACCATTGTAAAAAAAAAAAAATAAATCGATCAGTTTAATCCTAGTCTTCTGAAGAGACATGATCGCTTTGATGAACAGAATTACTGATCAACACACATATTGTAGTGTAAACAGACATTCAAATATATGTATGTATGTGTGTGTGATGTGCGAGAATGACATGAGGGTGAGTAAATGAAGACAGAATTTAAATTTTTGTATTAACTAACCTCTTAACGTTTGGGAATATTTATTTTGACACATTTAAAACTGTGATGATTGATTGCACAGTGACAAAACATCATTTAAATCACCATCTCACATTTGTAGTTTTATTATGATGATTTAGAGTTTTTTAGATGGTTTATTCTTATCATGTAAGTGTATTTATAGAGGGAGAGAAGGGAAACAGTGAGCAGCGCAAGAGTTGTTGTGCGCGACTTGTAAGAGATCCAATGAATGCCTGCATTGAATGCGTTTTTACTGCGTGAGAAAAAAAGTTAAGTTTCAGTGACAGAACTACATTTAAATCGTATCGTGATTACAGTATTGTGTATTTTACCAAATCGCGACATGAGTGTATCTTTACACCACTACTTTAGTAAGGAAGGATCATGATATTTGACTAGTCAACCAACAACTCTTGGACTACATTTAGAGATGCGGTATCTCAGATTTTTAGCCTGCCAAGAGACCGACTCCACAGACTAACTGACACACTTTACTCCAGTCATTTCTTTCACTTCAGCTACAATGACTTTTTACCCCTAAAAGCTGCCTCTAAATTTGAATTTATCACAGACTGTTTAAATGGCATGAATGTATTTACACTGCAGTTACAATTAATTGATTAATTAATGGTGTTAGATTAATGTTCTTTTAATTAATATTGAAATCTGAAATGGATTTCAATATCTCCTATTTCAATATTTAACACTTATCTATTCTAGGTCACCTTGTAAACCCACAGCAAAAACCACACTTGTTGCAAACATAATTTACATTACTTTTAAGAATAATAAATACAAATGTTGGGAAAGTGCCTGTAGGGGGTTTTCTATTGCATGCAGAAGCCCTTTATCAGAGATGAGGTAAATAATAGCGTTGCAGTCCAAACTACAGCAGATTAATGGTTTATTATGGGGCTATGGTCCATAGATAAAAAATAAAATAAAAAAAAAGCTCCATAAATTAAATAAAATTAAAACATCAATTTTTCGTTTTTTTTTTTTCTCCCCTGGTTACTTTATCAATGTATAATTGCCATTCCCTCTCCTTTTTTCCAATTTTACTTTTGCTAAATTGTGACTTAGGAAATGGTCTTTTGGATAATATTGAATATTTGTCCTTTTTTCTTGCATTTTGTGCTGTGTTAGCCTTTTAAACTATATATACTGTACTTCTCAACATCCACACAGAGTAGGATATAATAACAGCCACCACCTGTGCTATGGTACAGCCCACAGTGCAAAATGCAAGAAAAAAGGAAAAATATTCAGTATTATTCTAAAGATCATTTCTTAAGTCACAATTAAATGATGGGTGGGGGGCTGCCGTTATGGTTTATAGCTGACTGTGTGCTTGTTGAGAAGTAGCCTATATAGTTTAAAAGGCTAACACAGAGGAACACCTTTTTTCACACAAAGTGCCATAGTTTTTATTGTTAATAACTGCTAAATGTAAGACAGGTCTGGCTATCGGGAGCAGGCTACATATTGCCCGGCTACTTATTTCACCCTCTTCTTTCTTTCTTTAATCCTCTTGGCCCCCTTGGGAGCATAGGGCGTCCACCATGGATCTCCACCTCACTCTCCTCTGTGCTAAGGACTTTACTTCTTGCCAGGAGGTCCCCGTCTTGTTCAGTTCATCAAGCGTGGACCACCTCCAGTTGGATTTAGGTCTCCCTAACTTCCTCTTGCCTTGGGGGTTATAGTCCAGAGCTTGTCTTGCTATGTTCCTCGGATCCTTCCTTAGTGTGTGACCGATCCATCCCCACTTTCTAGATTTGATTTCAATGTGTATTTGCTCCTGGTTCATGCGTCTCCACAGGTCAACATTTGATATTTTATTAGGCCACCAAATCTTTAGTATGTATCTGAGACAGTTGTTAATGAACACTTGTAATTTATCAATGACTGATTTGGTGGTTTTCCAGGTTTCACAGCCATATAGCAGGACAGATTTTACGTTTGTATTGAAGATTCTGATTTTGGTGTTTCTAGAGAGCTGGGAAGAGAGCCATACAGGTCGGAGCGTTCTAAAGGCATATCTTGCTTTGCTGATGCGCAACTTGACATCTTTATCAGCTCGACCGTCTGTGCTAATGTTGCTTCCGAGGTATACAAACTCGACCATATCTTCCAGGGATTTATCCTCGATTGTGATAGGTTGGTAGGTTTTGGTGTTAAGTCTCATGACCTTGGTCTTCCCAACATTTATCCTGAGGCCTATCTGTTTACTGTGTTCATGCAATCTTGTGGTCTTGCATTGAATGTGTGTACGTGTTTCTGAGATCAAAGCCAGGTCATCTGCAAAATCAAGATCTTCCAGTTGCTCAAAAGGGTTCCACTGTAGTCCTGTCCTTTGACCATCCACTGACATTTTCATTGTCCAGTCGATTGCAATGAGGAAGAGGATGGGAGACAGTAGGCAGCCTTGACGTACTCCTGTTTTTATGCGGAGGGTGTCGGAGAGCTTACCATTTGAGGTGACTTGACCTGTGAATCCATCATACATGCATTTAATGATGTTGACCAGTTTTATGGGTATTCCATAATGTCGGAGCATCTTCCACAGAATGTTTCTGTCTAGGCTGTCAAACATTGTCCTTGTAATAATAAAAAAAAAAAAAAAAAACACTTCGAAGTAGTCCTGAATAGATTCCCCCCAGACAGCCCCCCAGTCATAGAGGATGCGGAAAAAGACCTAAACATCAACTGGTAGGATATCAAAGGAGGAAATAAGGAGAGCCTGCAAAAAACTAAAGCTAGGCAGGGCACCGGGGAAGGATAACATCCCACCTGATATACTGAAAGCAGATGTGTTAAATCAAAGTTATCACATATTTGTTTAAGATTTTTCCTGGCTACTCTGTCTTCCCAATTAACATTAAAATCCCCCATTATTAATACCTCTTTTTCAAAGTTGCATCTAAGAAGCATACTACGAAAATTTTCATAAAAATCAACTTTGGCAGAGGGAGGGCGATAAATTACAATCAAACTAAAAAACATTTGTGGCGATACTATAATTTTCAATCCAATACATTCCAAGTCACTATTTGACAAGTTAATTTCCTCACATTGAATATTATTTTTTATATATACCAAAACACCACCACCTTTAGATCTCACTCTGTCATTTCTATAAATTTGATAACCTGGTATGGTGATAGCTGCATGAGGTGAATTCTCATGAAGCCAGGTTTCGGACAGACATAAGAAATCCAAATTAGAGTCCAATAACAAATGTCGGATTTGTTCATTTTTAGACATGAGACTACGTACATTCAGATGACCGCCAAATATTCCCTTTGGTTTTAAGCTGGGGTCCCATAATATTTTGGAATTGTTCACAGTTCTGAAGACGTTCCATTTTCTATTTTTAACTACTGCATGGTTTGTCGTCAACTTCCTGATTTGATTTGTAGTACTTCCGATCGTAGCTAAGCTACCCATATCAGCATTACCTTCAGTAAAGTGAAATTGTGACTGTAACAATTTTCGAATTGCCAAGTCACCGCCTGCATCATCACACCCACACGGCGATCTCCGTTGAACATCGGGGACGCCAGCAGGGCAAACAACATCTCCCTGGCTCCCCTCCAGCACACTCCGCAAACCCCCGCAGAACACGCCATTCCTCCGGAACAAACCACACTCCCCCTCCAACGCACCAACCGCCGCCACCACGCCAACCACCGGCAAATCCACAGCGTCCGCCGAAGAAACACAAGCCGGTAGGTCAATCGGTTGCTCCAAAGAATAGCAATGTGTACATGATGAACATACCTGTAGGTTTCCAGTGTTGCTCCTACAATTAATGGATGATACACGCGGCCCCGTCCGCGTTGGTGCGCTGACTGGACCTGGGCATTGATGAATGTCGCCAGATAATAATAGACAAATTGAGATAATGAAAGCGAGGCTTTGTTGTTGGTGAAGTACAGTTTTGTACATTCGTCCTCTTGTTTTACTGAAGAGATGTGGATGAATAAAGGTGATAGCTAAAGCATGTCTCCCAAAACCAAAATTATTATTTACATGACTTGCCATCAAATGAGTTGCACAGGATAATTTTAAATCCTCATAAGGAAAAAAACTATTATTAAAACTTTGTCCAGTAACAATGGAGCTGAAATTACTTAAAATCAGCACATAAACAAGGAGCGCCACAGCTATCCCCGGCACACCCGGCGCCATCTTGGACTGATGTACCGACAGCCGTTCCTTCCAGCGCTCTAATTGCTGGGACTCTTTGGTGAGAAGGTTTCCCTGCTTATACCTGATAGGCCGGCTTGTGGTCTGTTTTTTCCCTGACAACTGGCGGGTTATTCTGTACAGTTCCTTGGCGTTTCTTTCTCTGGCTGCTTCTTCTGCTTCCTTAGCCAGCTCCTCTCTTCGTGCTTTCTTGTCCCTCTTGCAGCTTTTACGGACCACCCTGTTTTTTTCTTGGTAGTCTTGTCTGAGGCGTTTCTTCTTGTTATTATCTGTCTCTCTGTTGAGTTTTGCTTTGATATCTCGTATAGCTTCGATCTCACTCCAAGTTGCATCTGTGACCCAATCTTTTCTTCTGGGGTCACTGTAGCCCAGAAGAGATTCACAGGTGTTTATGAAGGCCACCTTGCATCTTTCCCATTTGTTGTTTATGTTGTCTCCTTCTGCTAGGGCTTGGAACCGGTTGCGGAGGTGGATTCCCCATTCCCGGCATATTTTATTATCCTTTAGTTTCCGTGTTTCAAACCTTCTCTGAACCCTGTTCCCAGGTTTCTTCTTCACTGCCAGTTTCATTCTGAGTTCTCCCATGAGAAGATGATGGTCAGAGTCTATATCGGCGCCCCTCATGGCTCTGACATCAAGGAGAACTCTCCTCCATTTCCTGTCTATTGCAAGATGGTCAATCTGATTCTCAGTGAAGTGGTCTGGTGATATCCAGGTAGCTTTATGGATTTGTTTATGTGGGAAGAGACTGCCTCCGATCACTAGCTCATTGAGGGCACAGAAGCTGGCAAAGAGGAGCCCATTTTCACTTATCTGCCCCAATCCGTCAGTTCCCATTGTTCCTCTCCAGTCGCTGTTATCTTTTCCAATTTTGCCATTCATATCTCCCATGATGATCTTGATGTCTCTTTTGGGATTCTTCTGAAAGACAGCCTGTAGTTGTTGGTAAAAGGTCTCTTTTTCTTCATATACGGCATTGTTGGTGGGAGCGTAGCATTGGATAACTGTTATATTACGTCCTTTTGATGTAAACCTGGCTGTGATGATTCGTTCTGAAATTGGTTCCCATTCGATTGAGGCTTTTACCTGCATCTTTTGAAAGGAGTATTCCTACTCTGTGTGTGTGTGGATCATCTTCTTTGGGGTTTCCTGAATAGAGAAAGGTCTCTCCAGTGGCAGTTGTTATTCTTCCAAAGGTATTCCATCGGCTCTCACATACACCAACAATGCTTAGGTTGTATCGTTGCATTTCTTTTGTCAGTTGTGCCAATTTTCCAGTTTGGTAAAGTGTTCTGACATTCCAACACCCAATTCTTGTTCTTGACTTCAGCTTCAGCAGACATTTCCCCCCCTGGGGTCTCTGGTGAGTTTGTCTCAGGCGGTTCATACATCCCACACATGGGTCGTCAGTTAGGCTTCGTTCAGTAAGGGATAGAGTTTCCATAGTTTCGGTTTCTGTAACCAATTTATTTTTTCCGGGGACAGGTAGTTAGCCCATCGCCCAACCCCCAACCTGGAGGGCCAGTGGGATCGCTCTTTGTCTGGTCTCTACCCTTCGACCTGTTCGGCTTGGGTGACCCTGCCAGGAGTACAAGAGAGTACAAGACTCCTGCCGACATAGCTCTAGGGGTCATGGAGACGTGCACAAACCGCTCCACCATGATAAGGTGGCGATCCTTTCAGAGATATTTCACCCTCTGCCCAGCTCTTTTGTATTTATTTACTTATTCGTTATTACTTTATTATATTGTTGCAAGCCTGATGCACCCAAATTATCTTGGAATTCGCCATTTGATAATAAACTGAAACAAATGATGAATCCGGTAATCTTGACTTGTGGCATATACTGTAGTTATAAGATAAAGCCTATCATTCGACTCATCCCGGGCGAACAGCTTCTATTGTAATGAACCGAGTTAATGACTGTGCTGAATTTAAGGGAAATAGAAGCACGGAAGTTCAATGTTGCCGTGGAAATGAGCGATGCCCACTAGCGAGTGAAAATATCTGCATCTGGGGAGTTTACTATGTAGGCCTAAATATTTTGTATAGGGGAGACCAGGGATGGAAGGAACGCCTTATGTTTGAGCATCTGTAACTCAGCCACTGTTTGTGCTAGATCTCTCAAAATGTGATACACAGCAGCCACATTTTTCTGCTACAAATATAACTCACTTGGACATTAACAAAACATTCACAGATTGTGTGCGTTAATGTCAAATACAAAGAGTTCAGTTGTTACAATCTACCCCACAACTGGCTGGGGATAGATGCAATGATAGGTCATTTGCTGAAATAAGATTTACACTATATTGTATTTTTAAGGACTTTAAATTTAGCACAAAAACAATTGCGAATAAAGGTGGTCCTCTGTGTTAGCCTTTTAAACTATATACATTTCGATGCCACGCAGGAGGCTATAAACAATGTAAAACAGTCTGCGGCCATGTACTATGGTACAGCCCACAGCGCAAAATGCAAGAACAACGGCTGAGCGGACGGTGCCATCAGCGATTGTATACAGAACACGCTTAGCATCTTAGCCAGAGTCTGAAGTTAAAATCGCCATGAAATCGAAATGGAATATTGCAGTGTTTATTATGAAATATTTATTTGTGCACAACACTTTTTTTAAAATCATGTGCCCTCGTAATCTTTATTCAGAATAACTTCCCCTCCTCCACGCACTGACATCTCATCTCTTCTCTGATGACGTGTTTACTGGCGTGAGGACGGGAAAATAAACTCCAGCAACCTCCTGTCACTCACATGAGATCAAAGCAGTAGCAAACAACAATCCAACAAATTCCCGTTTCGCTGTTTCACTTGGATATATGTCACAATATGGGGGGAAAAAACGGTCACAACTTCCATTTCATCTTGACTTTTAACACAAACTCTTCTCTGCTAGTGCTGTAAGTTTGGGTCGCTTGTAACATGCGTTTAAAAAGGCAACATGTTTCAACTTTCTGCAATGAGATTTGATATGAACTAAAGTGAAGCTCTAAGGTCTTCACCAAAATAAAAGTTTAACATTTGAAAGCAAAGAAATTAAGACATAAATATTAGTATTATAATTTTACTGATGTTCTGTACATTTAAATTGTATTATTATCATCATTATTATTATTTTTATTATCAAATGCCTTTATTTTACAGTGCAATATAATTATTGCCATATTAATGTATTTCTTTATTAATTTGCTTAATTGTTATAATTTAAAATTATTATTATTATTATTAATTTTGATATGATTTCTGTGTTGCAGATTAAAGATTTGGAAAGAACCACTGAAGCAAATCACATTCTTTCGAGAATTCTTCCATAAGAAGAATTGCGCATCTCAGTGCAATTGCTCCTTTTTTGACATGAGACACAATAACAACCCAGAACTGTGTGATTTCCTGCTGGATCTTTGCTCACATGTGAAGAACTATGAGACTCAAACAGGCAGGAGTTTCCTTCCAGCATTACAGTCAGTTTTCCAGTCACCTGATGTCTGGATCATAGATCTCTCACAGAGAAAGACCTCCGTCCTCCTGGAAGTGCTGAAACTCCAGACAGAGAAGAAACCAGTAGAGCTGAGAGGATGTTCAGAGGAAGAGAGTGAAATGAAGAGTTTCCTTCAGTGTCTGTCCTACATCTCACAGCTGAGGTACCTGAACTTACATGCTTTTGATTGTTGATTTAACCCTAAGAGACCCAGACATTGATATTCATGATGTTATTTGTTTATTTTTATCATTAAACATGTTTTAGGAAGGCATTGATGAGAACCATTTATTTTATGTATTTTTTGGATTGGGGTGTAATTTGGAAAAACATTGCTAATTTACTATGTTGATTTTTAATACAGCAAGTTTATTTGTTTATTTGTTTATTTAAAAGGATCCCCATTAGCTGACGCCGAGACGACAGCTAGTCTTCCTGGGGTCCAAACAATACATACAAAACCCAATAATTACAATCACAATTACTCCCAAATATATCATATATAAATACACACAAAAGAACAAGGAAAAAGTAACAATACAAAAAGTACTGATTAAAATAATAATAAAATAATGAAAAACAAAATAGCACATGATACAACCTCACTCAACCAATCCAGACGATATTATGATGTTGAAAACAAATACAGTCTTAGTCTTTTTTTAAAACCAGTTTTTCCCTTGATTTCACGAACCCCAACTGGAAGATTGTTCCAAAACACAATTGACCTATAAAACACGGTCCTCTTCATAGAGTCAGATTTAGGTAGGGGTAAAGAAATCTGTCGACTATTCGCCCCTCTTGTGTAATGTGAATGCATATCTGAATAGTAAATTATATTATCATAAAGAAATTTAGGAGTCCGAGTGTTAATAATTCTATGAAAGTATACTAACATATTAACAGATAGTCTATGCTTGACCATCAGCCAAGCAAGACGTTCATGCATCTCTGCAACACTAGTTCTCGAAGAACAACCAAGAACCAGTCTTGCAGCCTTGTTCTGAGCCAGTTGTAATTTTTTTAAATGACTGCTTGATGTAAGTGATGTAAGTTTAAAGCAAGTGAAACTTTTGGATTCACAACACAATTCAATGCACACATCTATATATGAAATACTATATTACAGTCAGTAAGGACAAATTCAGTCCTTAAAAAGTTTAGAAATTTGACTATTTAAAACCATGAACTATTTTTCTTTTTTAAATCAAAAAAAAAAAAAAAAAAAATCACGTTGAACAAAATAAAAGGTAAAGAATCTGTCCACGACTGTTGAACCAAATTGCGTCTTTCTCCTTTTGTCACTTACATTCAGAAAGTTCATTTTTCTCCATTAATTGTTTGGTTTTAACTGTTTTTTTCCATTGTCTGGTATAATCAAAATAATAGAAATGCTCTTCTCTGAATATAACTGTAGGCTGTGTAATGTAGTAATTTAATACAAATCATTGAGAAATTAACGACTTTACACAGCATAGAAAATAGATGAAAATGATTTGGAGTAGTTTATAATTGATAAATTGAATAGAGTTCATTGTTTTGCTGAGCTTAGAAAAATAGTCTCAAATGTAAGTTGATCATTTCAGGGCACATAATGTTGTTCAATATTTAAACACTTTAGGAATTAAGTAAAAAAGTGAGATGGTAAATACTTTTAAAATATATTTTGGGAAAAATGTATTCATTATAAAGTGTTACAGTATTTAATGACTAATTTAATGTGCTTTTTTTCAAGTGTTTACAACAATGTGAGCTGAAAACAGGAAACACATTATTTAAATTTGTATCATTTAGTCAAGTCACAGCTATAATAAGTTCTGTGATATTTTTATTTATTAACAATTCTCATTTCCATTTTGTTACAGATTCTCTAATCTGAATGAAAGTGTTCAAAGCAGATTTCTTCTGAGACTCTTCATTAAAGCAGCAGAGACTGAGACACAGACAGGAGAGCAGAAGCTGAACCTGTTATCATCAGTCTGCACCTACACATCTTTTCCTTATCAAGAGACTGACAGAATTAAACAGAGTGATTTCCTGCTGGATCTTTGCTCACATGTGAAGAACTATGAGACTCAAACAGGCTGGAGTTTCCTTCCAGCATTACAGTCAGTTTTCCAGTTACCTGATGTCTGGATCATAGATCTCTCACAGAGAAAGACCTCCGTCCTCCTGGAAGTGCTGAAACTCCAGACAGAGAAGAAACCAGTAGAGCTGAGAGGATGTTCAGAGGAAGAGAGTGAAATGAAGAGTTTCCTTCAGTGTCTGCCCTACATCTCACAGCTGAGGTACCTGATCTTTTGGATATTCTCTTACTGTACCTACTTCTCCATCAGTTTCACTTCACTGTATTTTGAATCTGTTTGAATCTGCGCACATTTTATGCAATGGGGACAACAGAATAAGTATTAAGTGTAATTTACCCAACAGAGGTTAAATAAAGCCTAGGAGGATTTTAAAGTATAATATTTGGGCCAAATTAAATTCAAGCAAGTAACAGCCGGCAATTTTATTAAAAAGACTCAAGACTTGAGTATACAATTTTTCACAATTTAAATGAATAACAATTGTCTGGTTTCCACTCAACAACATGAACCAATAACAACAAAAAGTTGAATGTGAAGTCCAGGAATAAAATAAAATAAAACAATATCTCAATAGTCCTTCTGGACCCCTTTTGTGTGTATAATACTCAAATGTCTATGTGTGTAAAGGCCTTTTTGTGTTTTTTCTACCCGGGTAGTGTGTATGTGCTTAGCTGTCAATTCGAATCCGTGTTGAATCACGATGATTCTTTAGAATCGTAGATCAGGCTCTGGCTCGCCGTTCAAAGGTGGATCACTCAAACAGAATCAGCATTAAAAAAAAAAACAATCAGAGTTCTCGCATTGACCGTTCCTTTTCCCTCAGTAACAGGATGAATTGGCAACCTCGTGCGTACATGTTCAGCTGGCTTCTATGGGATCAATTTCACGCCTAAAGAATTGCAGCCACGGATCAAAAAATAATGAACGTGAATCAAAAATTTAAAAACACATGTAAAAATATATTGCACAAACTGAAAAAAATAATGCAAAATGATCAGAATAGCAAACAACGTGGTCACGGATCAAAATATAATAAGCGTGAATCAAGAAATAACAAGCATGAATAAAAACTTTAAACGCATTAAAAGTTATTTTGCACAAAACTTAAACTTATGGTCATGCTTTCTTAAAAAGTATGTTTTCCTTGGTTTTATTACCAAGTAATATTGTTTAACACCAATTACCAGTGTGCACATTGGACCATGCCCACGTGAAGACCACGCCCAGAGGCTGCCTCCTTGTCATTAATGACTTATAACAAAAGACAGAAAAATGCCTAAAAGCTGCTGTGTGACAAGGTGTACAGCAAACAAGCTAAAAAACCCAGAAATACATTTTTATAAGCTTCCGAACTACAGTGAGGAAAATAAGTATTTGAACACCCTGCTATTTTGCAAGTTCTCCCACTTAGAAATCATGGAGGGGTCTGAAATTGTCATCGTAGGTGCATGTCCACTGTGAGAGACATAATCTAAAAAAAAAAAATCCAGAAATCACAATGTATGATTTTTTAACTATTTATTTGTATAATACAGCTGCAAATAAGTATTTGAACACCTGAGAAAAATCAATGTTAATATTTGGTACAGTAGCCTTTGTTTGCAATTACAGAGGTCAAACGTTTCCTGTAGTTTTTCACCAGGTTTGCACACACTGCAGGAGGGATTTTGGCCCACTCCTCCACACAGATCTTCTCTAGATCAGTCAGGTTTCTGGGCTGTCACTGAGAAACACGGAGTTTGAGCTCCCTCCAAAGATTCTCTATTGGGTTTAGGTCTGGAGACTGGCTAGGCCACGCCAGAACCTTGATATGCTTCTTACAGAGCCACTCCTTGGTTATCCTGGCTGTGTGCTTCGGGTCATTGTCATGTTGGAAGACCCAGCCTCGACCCATCTTCAATGCTCTAACTGAGGGAAGGAGGTTGTTCCCCAAAATCTCGCAATACATGGCCCCAGTCATCCTCTCCTTAATACAGTGCAGTCGCCCTGTCCCATGTGCAGAAAAACACCCCCAAAGCATGATGCTACCACCCCCATGCTTCACAGTAGGGATGGTGTTCTTGGGATGGTACTCCTCATTCTTCTTCCTCCAAACACGTTTAGTGGAATTATGACCAAAAAGTTCTATTTTGGTCTCATCTGACCACATGACTTTCTCCCATTACTCCTCTGGATCATCCAAATGGTCATTGGCAAACTTAAGACAGGCCTTGACATGTGCTGGTTTAAGCAGGGGAACCTTCCGTGCCATGCATGATTTCAAACCATGACGTCTTAGTGTATTACCAACAGTAACCTTGGAAACGGTGGTCCCAGCTCTTTTCAGGTCATTGACCAGCTCCTCCCGTGTAGTTCTGGGCTGATTTCTCACCTTTCTTAGGATCATTGAGACCCCACGAGGTGAGATCTTTCATGGAGCCCCAGTCCGAGGGAGATTGAAAGTCATGTTTAGCTTCTTCCATTTTCTAATGATTGCTCCAACAGTGGACCTGTTTTCACCAAGCTGCTTGGCAATTTCCCCGAAGCCCTTTCCAGCCTTGTGGAGGTGTACAATTTTGTCTCTAGTGTCTTTGGACAGCTCTTTGGTCTTGGCCATGTTAGTAGTTGGATTCTTACTGATTGTATGGGGTGGACAGGTGTCTTTATGCAGCTAACGACCTCAAACAGGTGCGTCTAATTTAGGATAATAAATGGAGTGGAGGTGGACATTTTAAAGGCAGACTAACAGGTCTTTGAGGGTCAGAATTCTAGCTGATAGACAGGTGTTCAAATACTTATTTGCAGCTGTATCATACAAATAAATAGTTAAAAAATCATATATTGTGATTTCTGGATTTTTTTTTTTAGATTATGTCTCTCACAGTGGACATGCACCTACGATGACAATTTCAGACCCCTCCATGATTTCCAAGTGGGAGAACTTGCAAAATAGCAGGGTGTTCAAATACTTATTTTCCTCACTGTATAAAAGCCAGCCTTTAAGGAGACAAAAGTGGATACAGGCAATAAGACGTGAAGCATCAGCAGGAAGAATGGGTAAATTGTGGGATCTCAACACTACGTGTGCAGTAAACATTTTGTCACTGGTAACCTAAGTCAAATATCCAAATGTCAGTTTTATATATTATATTTATGTAAGCTAAGCTGTAGCTTTTTTTACAATATCATGTTGCGTTCCAGTGGTGCAGCAGGATTATGAAGAGTGTTGTATCTGTGCGCCGCGGACAGACGTCGAGTGACGCTGCCGGTGTTCGTACACTCATAGAAAACAATGTGTTTCAATTTTAAAGACCCATCACTGTGCTTCTGTGTGTGTGTGTGTGTGTGTGACCCCTTTTAGAGTTCTGTGAAATGTCTATTCATATGTGCCGACCGGACTAATCAGACACACAATTATTCATTATACTTAATTCATATTTAAATACTCATATTTCATATTGCTGCACATACAACATTTTAATTTTCTTTTGGAAACAGGTTTGACTATATGAATATAAATTTTGCAGTGAAGTTTCTTCTGAGACTCTTCATTAAAGCGGCAGAGACTGAGACACAGACAGAGACAGGAGAGCCGAAGCTGAAACTGTTATCATCAGTCTGCACCTACACATCTTTTCCTTATCAAGAGACTGACAGAATTAAACAGTGTGATTTCCTGCTGGATCTTTTCCTACATGTGAAGAACTATGAGACTCAAACAGGCAGGAGTTTCCTTCCAGCATTACAGTCAGTTTTCCAGTCACCTGATGTCTGGATCATAGATCTCTCACAGAGAAAGACCTCCGTCCTCCTGGAAGTGCTGAAACTCCAGACAGAGAAGAAACCAGTAGAGCTGAGAGGATGTTTAGAGGAAGAGAGTGAAATGATGAGTTTCCTTCAGTGTCTGCCCTACATCTCACAGCTGAGGTAAGATATTGTACAGCCTTTCAATTAACATGTTTAAAAAAACTGGAGTAGGTCTTTGTGTACTATTATGGATCATTTAAAAAATTTTATTTTTATTTTTTTATTTACCTTTAGATGCAGAAATGTGTCAAATTGAAAAAAACCCTGTTATTCTAAGGGTCACAGAGAAGCTGGAAAATAGTCAGGAAAATGAAACTGACTGGTTCTAGAAACCTCAACTATATATTTAGGGGTTAGGTTATATATATATATATATATATATATATATATATATATATATATATATATATATATATATATATATATATGTATATATATATATATATATATGTATGTGTATATATATATAATTTGTTCTCGGATATCTACATAGAAGATATGTGGCTTAGGTAAGGGCAAAAATTCTCCATATACGGTTTTACATGTCTATTTACAACCTTAGGATTTGTCCCTAGAATGAAATGGGCTGTTGTTATATATTACCTAATTTGGAAGGGTCATGAACAATAATGTTGAGCTCGGCTCTGATTGGCTGTTTCACAGATTTGTACACAGGAGCTGTGATGTACTCTGAAATACAAAATAATCATACTTCAGTTCTCAAACAAAACATATTTTAACAAATTGACTAGATGCATTGTTAAATGACAATCGTTTCAACTTAAGTTGTGGAGAAGGTCACGTTAGCTAGAAGGAGCGAGTGAGCTATCTGTATGCAACCAATCTAACCTAGTTAGCTCCTGAGTTATGTGTTGTTGATGAAATATAGGCAACCCGACAAAAAGGATTGACATAGATGTGTCTACAGTTGTATTTTGTAGATTTATTTGACAACACAGTCCTGAAATAATATTAACCTCTGTGTAAATAGGTCTTCATACTATTTAGTTATCTATGCTCGTTACTTGGAACCAGTAGCGGTTTTTGGCACGAGCGAGCCGGGCAATCGCCCGGGGTGGCATTTTTGGGGGGGGCGCCGCCGGCACGAGCAGAAAAAAATGTAAAAAAAAAAGAATTTGCGCCGCGAAGCGGTTTTCCATTATCTATCATTTCACTGTCTGGGGAATTGCCAAATTTGCGCCCCCTGCAGCTGCAGGCGCCCCTGCTTGCTGAGAAGATGCCGTGCACAGAAGCTGTTTGTTTGAGAAGGGGAAAGGGGAGGGGGCACGGAGGCGCGGGCGCGGATGACAGTTCACCTCTGGGTCTCTTCCAAATGGAACGGACAAGAGGGGGGAACGGGGATCCATATAATTATCTAAGTAAGTGACACCTCTACTTTCTTTCAAATAACTAGGGCTGTACTCAACCAAAGAAAATCTTGGTCGACTGAAGTCCTGAAATTTTCGACTAAAAATCGACTAAAATCGACAAAAAATCACGTTAGAAAAAAAAACGTTAAATTAATTAGATGCGCACTGTGCGCAGTACTTGGTAGCCTTGTTGTCCGCCTAAATGAATTATAAATAAACAAACAACTAGTAGGCTATTTGCAGTATATTAAATCGTTTTTGACCTAATTATTTTGCACTGAAATGAGTCTGACACTTGAGTCTGTCAGCTCTGACAGCGCTGCATCACGAAAATAGTACTATGTTGTCAACTAGTGATATCATCACAAGAACTGTTGAGGAATATGCAACATAATTTAGACAATTATTTTTGTCATATGTTATAATAATAAGTTATAACTGTCAGACACTATCATTTCACCGTGCATGTCCTCGCACCGAGCGAGGCTGAACATGAGTTCAGCTTCGCAGCTGAGACACGAATAGACTATTAACTTAAAGCTTTTACTCTTAATAAACACAAAAGGCACGTCCACTTTAATAAAAAAATAATATTTATTAAACAAACCAGATCAAGAGCAGAAACGAAATAAAGTGCATAACTGAAAAATAAAGCATCCTAGGCTCAAAACTAACACAACCAACAGCACAGCGCAATTGCGCATTAGGCTCCAAATTAAAAAATAAAAAAGTTAGGTCATCACACTAAAACATTGAAATATGCAAATTCTGATATGTTCATAGCCTACTCAAAACAGACAGGGCAAGCTAACGCAGACAAGTGAGCTTACCACTTTTAGATGATATGTCATGTTTGTCGTCAAGCTGTGGAAAACGTACTCGGTTACTAAACGTAACCTCTGTTCTCTCTAGAGAGGGAACGAGTAGCTTACGCTGCGGGAAAGTCTCCTTTCTCGAGATACTGAAGCCAAAAAATTATCCTTAAAGGCCATGTTGCAGGTTTTTTTTTTCATCGAATTTGTGCAGTTTACTTGTTGGTAATAAACATTTAAACTGTTATCCATTGTATTTTATGTTGTTGGGTATCACAAAACGCAATATAATACGAAAAAGTAGGCTATCTTACAGCGGTTTGCAACGATTCTCCTTTCCGCCACAATGCATTCCATTACGTCACGTTGGGGAGAGAATATTCCAAAGCCCGCCTTGAGAGCGTTGAGAGTGACTAGAGAGACTAGAGTGACTTATGAAGCTGGTTCATAAGACTTCGTGTAAAAAGAATGGTAAAGTAAACAAACAATTAACATACTCGTGCGTGCCGGCTTGAAGGGGACCATGATCCTGCGTGAAATGGGTTTATGCTATCTTCAGCACAAACGGATTCAGGCAGCATGCAAATCCTGGATGCTGAGTGAGGCACGTCACATCTGGTCGCGGGGTGAGCTCCTCGACCAGCGACCAAAATGCACTCACTTACAGCACAAGCTTTCCAACGCAGTTTCCATGGGACGGCACCGCCGGCGCCCACACAAGCACCTGCCAAACAGCGACAGACACGCGGCGGCTGTGTTTGCAACATTTTCACCGGAGGAAGAGGTAAACGCTTAGAAACACTTGGCAATGATGCTGTTACTGGAGCTAGTAGGCTACCATCAAAACGTGGGATAACTAATCATTAATGTGTTTACCACGTTGGGGGAAAGACTTAATTAGGGATTATCTGGAGGGGGTGGATAACAGGTGGGACTGGCAAATTAGCCCATAGCTAGCATGATGCCTTCTATTTCTAGATGAAGACAAAGTTTACCGGTACTTATCTGAACTAACGTCATGATCACTGCCACTAGATATAAAGAAAACGTTGATTTTTCACTCATTTTTCCCAGTCAGTCGCCATAGTTCTAATACAAACTGTATTGGCTGAGGCTACCTTTCCTCCGCTTCTCCCCAACGTGACGTCATCACCGAATTGCGTAAAAAAAACCGGTCATACCAAAAAACGTAAAAAACTGGTCTTTAAGACCATTTTTGAGACATTTTAAAAATGGTATACATATCTTGAGTGATTAATGTACCCATTGATCAACAGTGGTGGCTAACCAGCAACATGGGCTTTAATTTTTAATAATCTTGTCAACGCAGTGCGGCAGCCTGCAGACCTATGGCAGGCGACTCGAGTGCCCATTGGCTGCCCTGCGGCAACTGCAGCAGCCTATAGCTGAGCCCTTGGCGTGACGTCACGACCAATGAGCGCGCTTGGCGCGCTTAATGCGTCACAGCCCGTCATTAGGGGTGTGGCTTAGCGTATATAAGCAAGGCTCAGAGGCTGCTTCACTGGTTTCTGTCGCATGAAGCGAATGAGCTCGTGGCGCGAGCACGGCGGGTTACGCAATACTCGTTCCCTCTCTAGAGAGAACAGAGGTTACGTTTAGTAACCGAGTACGTTCTCTTACGAGAGGTTCTCTCGTATTGCGTAAGTAGCTTACGCTGCGGGAACTCCCTTGTCAACGCCGTGCGCGTGCCCAGCATCCACTGAATGAGTCCCAGGGAGAGCCCGGGGAACGTGATAGCGGAGCCGGGCGGCCAACAGAGGGCTAGCGCAGTACACAAGCACATACTATGTGTTCTCCCTACGTAGAGAACTCCCTACGTAGTTCAGCTCAACCAGTAGAGCTAAATCACACAACGTAGCCCGCGCACAGACAGTGGGCTGGCTACGCGAGACTTAGACTGATAACACTTTCGCCTGCAAAGTGGGAACTTCCAGGTTGTAAAACCTAACAAATGTGGAGGGGGAGGCCCAGCCTGCCGCTGCACAAATGTCATGAATGGGAATCCCGCTGGACCACGCCCACGATGAGGCCATGCCTCTGGTGGAGTGCGCTCGAATGCCCAGTGGGCACTGCAGGTCTTTAGACGCATAAGCAGCAGCAATAGCGTCCACTATCCATCTGGACAGGGTGTGTTTCGAGGCGGCGAGACCCTTGGTGCGCCCACCAAATGAAACAAACAGCTGCTCCGAGCGCCTGAAGGCGGCGGAGCGCGAAATCTCAACGCTCTGACCGGGCAGAGGAGATTACTATCTGCCTCGCTGCCAGAATTCGGCAGGGCTGAGAGAGAAATGACCTGCGCTCTGAAGGGACTCGGGAGTGCCCAAAATTTTGGGAACGTATCCATGCCTCGGTCTGAGAATGACTTTAGAGTCATTGGGTCCGAACTCGAGGCACGCGGCGTTAACAGATAACACGTGAAGGTCTCCCACTCGTTTGACTGAAGACAGCGCTATCAGAAAAACGGTTTTGAGCATGAGGTATTTCATATCCACAGTTTCCACGGGTTCAAAGGGATGCGCTTTCAGGGCTTCCAAGACCAGTGAAAGATCCCACATAGGAACCGAGGGGGGTCGCGGGGGGTTCATCCTCCTAGCTCCTCTAAGGAAGCGGATGACGAACTCGTTCCTTCCTAATGCGCGGCCCAGCTCTGAGACAGAGAACGCTGAAATGGCCGCGACATAAACTTTGAGCGTGGAGGGGGACCTGCCCGCGTCCAACAGCTCTTGAAGGAAGCACAATACTTGCGATACCCCACATGTCTGTGGATCGAGCCCCTTGGCAGTGCACCATCTGTTAAACACCGACCATTTAGACGTGTAGAGCCGCCTCGTAGAGGGAGCTCTGGATTGTATGATCGTGTTCATGACCCCTTCTGGCAGATCAGTGTGTAATGGTTGAGGCTCCACGCATGCAGAGACCAGCGCTCTGGATGGGGATACCAGATCGAGCCGCGGGCTTGAGAGAGAAGGTCGCTCCGCACCGGAATCGGCCAAGGGACTGAATCTGCCAATTGTATCAGTTCCGGGAACCAAGCTTGGTTCTCCCAGTACGGGGCTATGAGGAGCACTGTGTGGCGCGCTTCCCTGACTCTCTTGATGACCTGAGGCAGCAGAGAGACCGGGGGAAAAGCGTATAGCGGGCCGCTGGGCCAGGTCTGGGCCAGCGCGTCCTCGTTCTTTGAGAAGAACTCTGGGCAGTGAGCGTTGTCTTTTGACGCAAAAAGGTCGACTTCCGCTTTGCCGAAACGGCGCCACAGTGACTGGACTGTTTGGGGGTGTAGAGACCACTCCCCAGGGGGAACGTTGTCCCTGGACAGTCTGTCGGGGCCCTCGTTCAGGTGGCCAGGCACATGCGCTGCTCTCAGCGAGCGCAGAGAGTGCTGAGCCCACACGAGGTGGCGATTCACATAGGCCACCACCGATGTATTGTCCGTGCGGACTAGAACATGGTGACCATGGAGGAATGGGAGGAAGTGTTTGAGCGCTTTCTCGACCGCGAGCATCTCTAGACAGTTTATGTGTAGGAGATTCTCCTGGTCTGACCAGCGGCCACAGACCGGTCTGCCTTCGAAGAGCGCTCCCCAACCTAGGTTGGAAGCGTCTGTCGAGACAACTTTTAGGTGTGAGATCACTCCCATAATCACTCCTGTGTGATACCATTCGGCTGCTAGCCAGGGCTGTAGGGCTGAAACGCAGCCCTGAGTCACTCTGATTAGCGAGCCGCCGGCCGCCCAGGCTCGAAGGGGCACGCGCGCTCTCAGCCAGCGTTGAAGCGGGCGCATGCGCAGTAAGCCCAGCTGAAGCACTGCCGCAGCTGAGGCCATATGCCCCAGGATGCGCTGGAATGCTTTCAGCGGAACCCGGCTGCCTATTTTGAAGGATGCGGCGAGCGCGCTGCTCCGACAATCTGGCCGTCATAGCCACCGAGTCCAGTTTATTCCAAGAAAGGAAATTGACTGACGGGGCGAGAGCGAGCTCTTGGTCCAATTGACCGAGAGACCCAGATCTTCCAGATGGCTGAGAAGCGCTGTTCTGTGAGACACAAGTTCTGTCTCTGACTGCGCTAGAACAAGCCAATCGTCCAGATAGTTCAGTATTCGCATACCCTGTCTTCTCAGGGGAGCGAGAGCCGTATCCATGCATTTTGTAAATGTACGGGGTGCTAAAGACAGGCCGAACGGCAGGACTGTGTATTGATATACTCGACCGTCGAAGGCGAATCTCAAGAATGGCCTGTGATGGGGAGTTATCTGGATCTGGAAATACGCGTCTTTCAGATTGAGAGAGATAAACCAGTCTCCTGGGCGGATCTGCGCAAGGATCTGTCTGGTTGTAATCATCTTGAACGGCCGTCTCATGAGGGCTTTGTTCAGATGTCTCAGATCTAAAATAGGTCTTAACGCTCCGTCCTTCTTGGGAACGAGGAAGTAACGGCTGTAAAAGCCCGACTCGCTCAGGGAAGGATGAACCTGTTCTATGGCCCCTTTGCGCAGCAGCTTTGCTATTTCTGCTTGAAGCAGGTGCGCTGCTTCCAAACTCACTTTCGTCTCCGTCTGCGCTAGAAAGCGCGGGGGGCGACGAGCGAATTGAAGCGAATAGCCGTGTTTTATAGTGTTCAACACCCATTCTGACGCGCCCTGAATAGCTTCCCATGCTTTTGCATGCATAGCTAGGGGTCGAATGGTCTCTGGGTTCAGATCGCCGCGCTGCGCGGGATGGGGAACCTGTATCAGAGAGGATGGGGCGGCGCGCGCGCCGCCGGTGCTCGAACACGGGGGCTGATAAACAGTATTGGCCGGTTGTACAGCGTTCAGTAGCTCGGTCCCGGAGGATGGAGCGCGTTTTGCTGTCAAACACCCCTGGCGCGAGAGCGGCGTGGGGGTTATAGTGTCTGAAAGTGAGTGCGCGTGCTCGTGAGCGGGCGCAGGGTTTACACTTATAACACGGCCAGTGTTTGGGAGCTTTAGAGGGTCTGTAACCCGGGGTAACCGTATGGCAGAGCGAGCAGCGGGTAGGTGTGAGCACAGAGTTGTGGGCACATTTACTACACTTAGTACTCGAGCGGCGTGTTTCCGCTTTATGAGTGAGCGCTCTGAGCGCGTTGCCATGGGAACCGTGTTTGTGTGAAGCAGTGAACACACGGGAGTGGGCACTTTTTCTACACTTAAAGGGATAGTTCACTTTGAAATAAAATTTTGGTATGTTTTAGCTTACCTCAAGGGCATCCAAGATGTAGGTGTCTTTTTTTCCGCAGTAGTTTCAATTTTGATATTTTTAGGTCAAACCGTTCTTGTCTGTCAGTCATATAATGCAGGTCGATGGTCACTGTCTCAAAACACAAGGACAGAGTCCAAATTAAAACAATTCCCCATCGTCCAAATTAAACAATTCCCCATCGTAAGTACACATTGATGGCCTAAGACACGAAACGAGCGGTTTGTGTGAGAAAACGAACAGTATTTATATCGTTGTTATCTCTTGAAAACAGCACACGTCCAAATGATCTGACGGCGCGGGCGGGTATAGATATATACATAGATGTCGCCTTGGCTACGGTTTCGTTCCAATGAACTGCAGTAGCGAAGGCGACATCTAGTGTATACATCTATACCCGCCCCCGGGCGGGTATAGATATATACAATAGATGTCGCTTGGCTACGGTTTCTTTCCAATGAACTGCAGTAGCCAAGGCGACATCTATTTATATATCTATACCCGCCCGCGCCGTCAGATCATTTGGACGTGTGCTGTGTTCAAGAGATAACAACGATATAAATACTGTTCGTTTTCTCACACAAACCGCTCGTTTCGTGTCTTAGGCCATCAATGTGTACTTACGATGGGGAATTGTTTAATTTGGACGATGGGGAATTGTTTTAATTTGGACTCTGTGCTTGTGTTTTGAGACAGTGACCATCGACCTGCATTATATGACTGACAGACAAGAACGGTTTGACCTAAAAATATCAAAATTGAAACTACTGCGGAAAAAAAGACACCTACATCTTGGATGCCCTTGAGGTAAGCTAAAACATACCAAAATTTTATTTCAAAGTGAACTATCCCTTTAATATCCCCTCGGCCTGAGCCGTAGTAATTCGAGGTAACTGAATGGCAGAGCGAGCAGCGGGTAGGTGTGAGCACAGAGCTGTGGGCACATTTACTACACTTAAAACTCGAGCGGCGTGTGTCTGCTTTATAAGAGAGCGCTCTGGGCGCGTTACCATGGGGACCGTGTTTGTGTGAAGCAGTGAGCACATGGGAGTGGGCACATTTTCTACACTTAAGACACCTTCGGCCGGAGCCGGAAAACCCGAACTTATACTCTTTTTGAGATTTATCTGGGTCGCCGTAAAAACGGCGTTTGTGTGCAGGCGAGCGAGTGGTATTACTGGCTCGTTGGCTGCGGTGTAAGCTGCTGCAGTAGCCTGAATACTCTTGCTTTGGCTCTCAACGAAGGCGGTCGCATTTTCCTACCCTCCTCTCCCTTATCTTCCCTGCTTTGCTCCTCTCGTCTCGTCTACTGTCTTGTACTTTGAGAGACTCTCTCCGCACTACTCTACAAATTAAGAAATTATGGATTTGATCAACTGGTCTCTCAACGCAATTGACACCATCTTCTCGACGAGAAGCTTGGGTTCGGGGGAACCTGACTGCCCTGCCGGAACGTTCGCAGCTGGCTACACGATGGACGCATGGGAGAGGTGGCGGGTCGTGTGTCTGGCGGCTCTTTCCGTGGAGGACATTGAAGATATCTACCTTTTCGGAACCATGATAACAGGTTTTCTGCTGTTTGGATTAGGCATTGCCCTGGTTTATCGAGGAATTAAGAAGACGGTGACAGCTGTCCAAAGCCCCACAAGGCTGCCCGTTATGATTGAAGCAGTGGGCAGAGCTGTTGGCACTCAGACTGTGACTATGAACCACAATATGGATAACATCATGGAGAAGCTCACAGCTTTGCAAAGGCAAATGGATCGTTTCGGAGACCCAAACGGACCAGGAGCTGTGTAAATTGGAATGCGGCTACTCGTCCCAAGACCAAACAACCACAATCTTATCTGCTTTTGGCCCCCCTCTATCAGCACTGGCCTTGGCCGAGGCCGCTGCTGGAACAACAACTCCCTCTGGAGAGAGCACTGCAGCGAGACGCTCTCGTTCCTTCCCCGACTCCACACTGACACCTGCTGTTTGTTGACTCTGTCTGGGACCTGATCAAGGTTGTCTCCATGGCAACTGCTGTGTTTCGCTATGACATCCTGCGGACTGAGGCACCTAGATTGGGATGCCAGGCATAGCGACTCTTCAGGCCTACACATACACGAACTCTTACATAGATACTGATATGCAATCACCCTACCCCACCCCCCATCCCACGCCTTCGACGCTTTTTACCACCAGTTTGTCAGGCGGGTCTGTGACCAGCGCCGAAATGGCTGCAGGACCGGATGGCTGCTTGCCTTTGCTGGATTACCTCCAACCCCATCTCCCCTCTCCCCTCCCCCCTCCCCCATACCCCCTCCCCTGTTGCAAGTCTTGTGTGTTCATGTTGTGTACTGTTTATGTGCAAATTGCTGAGGTGTTTTACTGTCCCCAAACTGTACTCCCTATTGGAGCATAGTCTGGGGGTTGCCTTTTTTTCTCCTCAACTCTCCTCATGTTATGCTGTATTCTTACTAACTTCAGGTCGGTCCTAAATTGCATTTCGTTGCCTTGTACCTGTACTTGTGTAATGACAATAAATTGAATCTAATCTAATCTAATAGAGGGGACTGACAGAGCTGGGCGCTTTGATGGCGGTCCGGCCGTAGCGGGACTCAACCATCTCTTCCTCCTTGTAGATGCTAGGAGGACTTCGCAGGCTCAGACTTCAACGTAATCTTGGGCCGCGGACCCCGAGGGGGCGGCGGTCTGTGACGGCTGGTCGAGCGCGATCTAGGGCGGCCGCCCTGTCGTCGCTGCGAAGTGTTGGGTGGCCGAGACGAGCGCTGTGTGGAGCTGCGCACAGGAGGCTGAGTTTGAGAGCGTCCTGTGGCTGGGCTCGAGCGGCGGGGCAGGAAGAGGTGCATAGCCTGCGACGCCTTCTGCACTTCAGAGAAGCGGTCCACAATCCCGCTGACAGCAGGGCCGAAGAGGCCGGTGGGCGAGAGTAGGGCATTCAGGAACACAGAGCGCTCTGACTCACTCATATCCGCAAGCGTTAACCAAAGGTGCCTGTCGATGACGGTGAGCGCGGCCATAGATCTGCCGATGGCTTGTGCAGCGGTCTTGGTAGCACGGAGCGCAAGGTCCGTAGCGCTGCGCAGATCCGTTAAGGCTGAGTGATCCGGGCCCTTCTCATCCAATTCACGGAGGAGGTCGGCTTGTAGGATCTGAAGAACAGCCATCGAGTGCAGGGCGGAAGCAGCCTGGCCGGAGGCGGCGAAAGCGCGGCCGGCGAGAGCTGAGGTGGTCCTGCAGGCTTTTGACGGCAGGGCAGACTTTGAGCGCCATCTAGCAGACGGCGGGCAAAGGTGCGTTGCCACAGCCTCTTCAACGGAGGGGATGCCAGTGTAGCCTTTCTCAGCGGCCCCGTCCACCTGGGAGAGAGCCGAGGAAACTGGCGAGCGGAGTCTGGCGGAGAAGGGCGCATTCCAAGACTTAGAAAGCTCCGCGTGGAGCTCAGGCAGGAAGGGTGCTGACCTAGAGGCAGGCGCTAGGCGCCGGCTAGGCAGAAAACACCCGTCAAGTCGATTGGGCGCAGGCTCCTTCGGTGGGGACCAATCCAGTCCCATTCTCTCAACCGCTTGAGTGAGGAGGCGGAGAAGCTCCGCGTCGACACTGGCGCGGGATCTGCCAGACTCTAAAGTCGAGGAGGCGGAGCGGTGAGAGCCCGACCATTCCTCGCTGTCAGACGCAAGCAGAGAGCAGCTGTCAGCGGCGTCATCTGCGTCATCTCCCAGGGCGACGGCAGTGCGGGCAGAAGCCGGCCGCTGCGCGTCGGTGAAAGGCGGGGGAGAAGGAGAGAGCGAGGCTCGCGGGAGAGGTTCCGGCGAGCACTCAGCTGTAGCGTCCGGTTCAGGCGGCCTTTGAGAGCGGCGTTTCTTCTTACGCGGCCCGGAAGAGGCGGCCGGAGAAGGTGGAGGATCCTCGAACTTAGCGAGTCGAGCCCGTAGGGTCGACATCGGTAATTCCTCACACTGTTCGCAGCCGCCCTCGGTGAGAGCGCGGGCTGCGTGGTCGAAGCCCAGGCAGAGAGCGCACACCACGTGGCGGTCTCCGTCGCTGAGCGCGGCTCTGCACGAGCCACAGGATGAGCGAGGCATTTGAAACAACGCCTCGCGCTCTTTTAGATGCAAGTGTGTCGCGGGGCGAACACACAAACACAGAGCGGAAAAGGATATAGTGCCGGATAGCACAGCAGGCAGGGAAGGCTGAAGGCGGCGAAAGCGGCCGGCGTCCTCAGGCTGAGATCCTCGGCGTGCTGGTCGCTTGCTTCGACGGCGGCTTCCTCAGAGACAGCGATGCGAAGAGCTTCGCTGAAGAGACAGAAATCAGTGAAGCAGCCTCTGAGCCTTGCTTATATACGCTAAGCCACACCCCTAATGACGGGCTGTGACGCATTAAGCGCGCCAAGCGCGCTCATTGGTCGTGACGTCACGCCAAGGGCTCAGCGATAGGCTGCTGCAGTTGCCGCAGGGCAGCCAATGGGCACGCGAGTCGCCTGCCCTAGGTCTGCAGGCTGCCGCACTGCGTTGACAAGATTATTAAAAATTAAGGATAATTTTTTGGCTTCAGTATCTCGAGAAAGGAGACTTTCCCGCAGCGTAAGCTACTTACGCAATACGAGAGAACCTCTCGTAAGAGAACTGTTGCTTGCAAACTTTGCATTCAACCTTTTTCCTGTTATCAATTTTAACAAAATGCTGCCACACTGTCGATTTCTTTGTTGTTGACATGTTAGAAGAGGACTGACTATTAAACGCTCTCACAAATAAATAAATAATATTCAGCATCAAACCTTCTACACTCGACGCTCTCTCTTGGGTTGGACTAATCCAAAAAAGGTGAAAACAAGGGGGGTGTTTTGAAGACAGACTGTTACAGTGAAACAAGGGTACTCTGAAAACACCCCCATTAGCAGTTAGTGCTTTCCACCTGATGAAATGAGCGCGCCTCAGCGCGGCAAAACTGATGAAATAAACGCGGCAGAAAATCGACCAATCAGAATTTTGGTCGAACCAGAACGTATCGACCAACTAATCGACTAGGACAGTACAGCCCTACAAATAACGCACATTTCATTCATAATATTATAAATACAGGCCTCTATATTTCCTGCACATTTTTGTTTTTCTGAATTGTCTGAATGGCTAATAAAAATAGGTAATACAAAACGATTACTTGGTCACCACCACCAAGGTGAATTGGTTTAGTCTTGACTTCTGGTCGTGACTCGTCATGAGTGACAGTTGTTATGGGGGGGATCAGGGGAAATCTGTTGATTGTCGATGTCGAGTACCAAATAAGAGATGGACAAGAAAGGTCAAAGCCATCAGGTGCCCAATTTAGAAACGAGCGAAAGATAAAGGTATGCAACTATGTTTTCTCTGTATGATTACGGTATCCATGTCATGAATGAAGGGGCAATATTAATTGGTGGGTATAACTCTTATTTGTTAGCCTTTTTGCTATGATTCTTGCTATGCTTAACAATAATTCGGTTTTAACTCAAACACGAGATCTAATTTCACCATAATATTGTGCTTTGCAACAAAACTGTTACAAGTTCAGTTATTACACTGCAAAAAATGCTTTTCTTACTTAGTATTAGCTCGAAGGGGGTCTCGCCCAGGGTGTAATTCAATGTAGAACCGCCACTGATCAAAGGCTGAGCGAAGCCTACTTGATATTGTCCCAGGTTAGAAAAACTGTCAGTGGTGAAATGGACAGAGCAAACTAACAACTGTGAATTAAAATGGTGCAGTATCCTGTTGTAGATAAACATCAACCATGCCGGTTGACAGCTGTTCTGTGGGAAGAGTGTGAAAAGTGCTCACATCCCCTGCACAGCCTGGAACATAACATTTATATCCATGATCTGCCATTTTCGCTTTTGTCCTTGCTTGCTTCTTCACAATACCTGCAGAACTTCTGATGATTCGGCTGTGCAGGTCCACGTTACTGCCTGGCCTAAAACATGGGCTGGTATATGCAGATTTTGGGGGTGTAAATATTAATGATCCTGACTGCAACGTCACAGTCGGTGTTATGTTGAGATTCGCCCGTTTTTCAGTGGTCTTTTGCAAACACGAGATTTACATATGAAGGAGGAAACAGTTGTGTTTGAGGCTCACGTTATGTCCGTTTCATGTACAGAACACTTATTATTCAACAATGCCAAGATAAATACAGTTTTCCATTATATGGCACCTTTAAATAAAGAATACATATATACAGAATAATTAAAGACAGAAAGAGAGAGCAGATCACAGAATGGCAAATATCACAAACAGTTAAAGGTGGGGTATGTGATTTTCTTTTTTATCCATTGTTTCAAAATCACTTGAAATCCTATTCCTAACCCACTTACAGCCACTGAGTTAGAAGCACTGAAATGAAAATTAAGCAATTTAATCATCTGTGGAACGGACAGGACTCGAAAAACTCCAGCCAATCATTTCCAAGACCACCTAGAATCATTGGACAGTAAGTGCGTAAATCAAACGGTCGTACCATACCCCCCTCCTCCCATCGCGCGCGTGACCATGTTCTTCGAATGGGTGGAGTCAGGGCCAGCTTTGGAGGAAAGAAGGTAGGACCATTTGAGTTGTGTATTTTCAAAATCTGCCGGCCGTTTTGCAGATCACATACCCCACCTTTAATCTTTGAGAGCCAGCAAAGAATCAAATCACCTTAAGGCAGGGACAAACAATCTTAAACGCATCTAAATATCGATTGAAATAATACTTGCATTGATTCTTTGGTGCTGAGCAAGAGTGTGTGTGTGTGTGTGTGTGTGTGTGTGTGTGTGTGTGTGTGTGTGTGTGTGTGTGTGTGTGTGTGTGTGTGTGTGTGTGTGTGTGTGTGTGTGTGTGTGCGTGCGCAGATCCTCATGGTTCGTGAGCTTGAAGTGTTCTTTGGGTTCTTCTGGAGGGCGCGTCGTTCACTGAAAGTTTAAAAGGTTAACTTGAAAGCAAAGTTGCCGAAAATCAAGAAGATGTTGTCTCATCCGAAGGACAGGAAAAAGAGCGGACAGGGAAGAAGGAATGAGTGAAAATGAGCTATTGTCATCATCCTTTAAGGATAAATCCGTTTAGCGGGAGAGAGTTTCTTTGTCTCCTTCTGACAGTCTAATCTGCATGTTTAATGATGATGTCATAATTGGTCATTTTTACTCCAAAGGCTGGTGGTAATAGTATTATACATTTTTATTGTAACACTAAACATCATAATTAAGGCTTAATGAGAGGAATATTTGGATGCCAAGAAAGAAATGGCTGGAAGAAGCAGAGAAACATTCTTACACTTGACTATAAGCACTGAGAGTTTAACTAACACAACTAGAAAGTTGTAATAGGCTAATATAAGCTGGGGACATTCATACACACAGGAATATATCATATACATTCTGGGATGACTTAATTATGAGTTAAATAGAAAGAATGTCTGTGTCTCTGTATATTAGGTGCGTTTCTCCAGTTTCCAAGCCACATGTTCTTTCGTTCCTGGCGTGAGAGGGAAGTTGAGTTGATTCAGATCTTTTTGAAGCTCACGAAGGTGTTTCTGTTCAGCCTCTGCCTGGACACTAAAGTGACAATGGGGACAATTTGATCCAGACTCATCAGCGCTAGGCCTGTGATTTACATGAAGAAGTCCTAAAAGGTTAAAAGCTTTCTGAAGCTTAAAACTGAATCGGTCATCGTGATTCAGTCCAGATGCTACACGTTATACTGTATATGGACCTTGGAAAAAAGTGTAATAAATGTCATTAGATTCTGTCCTCTTATATAAATGTTGCTTTTATGTTTCTTCTTATCAGTTACTTGTTTTTATGTACTGTATAGTTGATTTATAAATGCGGTATGTTGTCATAAATTGAGATTTTTGGTTTTATGTATTTTTTTCAGGTTTTGGTTCTATTATGAAGAAATGAAGTCGTCTGTAGTAAAATTCCTGCTGAATCTCAGTGTTGCTGCTGTAGAAAATGTCACAGTTCATGTCATGTTCTTTTACGACCATTGTCTTTGAACATGTAATCTGATTGGGTGTTTAACACAAGAATCTTCAAGATGCTTATAATACTAATGCGTCACAAAGTTAGCAAAATGTAATGTGGATTAACAAATCGGAGGCGAAGATTGGATTTTATAGATACCAAACATGCCACACTTATGATTTTAGTTGACCATAATATGCAAAGTCTGAAACATTAACCCAATAGAGTTTACAAGAATACAAAAGCCACACCACATAAAAGAAAATCATGAGATGTGAAAATTAGATACATGTTTACACATTTCTCAAGTGGTTATATATAGAATATATAGGATTACAGGGTTTATTTCTCCTCCTCTGCCAGAATTTAAGTGAGATTCACAGCTTTCTGGAGACATTCCTTTCGATCGTAAAACTCAGTCTCAGTGTGTGTCCTGTAACAAGACACCGCGTCCTGCCAGTGTGTTCATTTTTGGGGGACGTTTCACAGGCCTTATTTGGGAGAGTGAGTTTGCTGGATTATTCATTAAATAAATGAATAATTTGTGTGTGTCTGATTGGTCCAGACGCTACAACAACTAGAAAGTTGTAACTAGGCTAATATAAGCTGGGGACATTCATACACACAGGAATATATCATATACATTCTGGGATTATTTAATTATGACTTAAATGGAAAGAATGTCTCTGTCTCTGTATGTTGGGTGTGTTTCTCCAGTTTCCAAGCCACATGTTCTTTCGTTCCTGATGTGAGAGGGAAGTTGAGTTGATCTTTTTTGAAGCTCACGAAGGTGTTTCTGTTCAGCCTCTGCCAGGACACTGAAGTGACAATGGGGGCAATTTGATCCAGACTCATCTGCGCTAGGCCTGTGATTTACATGAAGTCCAAAAAGGTTAAAGGAACACTCCATTGTTTTTTTCATATTAAACTATGTTATTCCCTTAACTAAGATGAGTTGATACATACCTCTCTCGTCTCAGTGCGTGCACTCAATCGCTCTGGTGCGCAGTGACACTTTGATAGCACTTAGCTTAACTGTATTTAAATACAGTGGGGCTCGGGAGCACGAGAGAGGCATGTATCAACTCGTCTTAGTTAAGGGAACAACATTGTTTAATATGAAAAAACGGTGGAGTATTCCTTCAAAAGCTTTCCGAAGCTTAAAACTGAATCGGTCATCGTTATTCAGTCCAGACGCTACACGTTATACTGTATATGGACCTTGGAAAAAAGTGTAATAAATGTCACTAGATTCTGTCCTCTTATATAAATGTTTCTTTTATGTTTCTTATCAGAATAATTGTTTTGTGCACTATATAGTTGATTTATAAATGTTGTATGTTGTCATAAATTAACCGGATTTTTATTTCTCTGTATTTTATCAGGTTTAGGTTCTATGATGATGATGATGATGAAGAAATGAAGAAGTCGTCTGCAGTGAAATTCCTGCTGAATCTCAGTGTTGCTGCTGTAGAAAATGTCACAGTTACAGGAACAAGATTCTCTACTCTGCTGTCGTCTGTGTGCAGTTACAAAACCTTCCCTTTTGATCAAGAGTGGGATGGTTATGCTGTTTATCAGTGTGATTTCCTGCTGGATCTTTACTCACATGTGAAGAACTATGAGACTCAAACAGGCAGGAGTTTCCTTCCAGCATTACAGTCAGTTTTCCAGTCACCTGATGTCTGGATCATAGATCTCTCACAGAGAAAGACCTCCGTCCTCCTGGAAGTGCTGAAACTCCAGACAGAGAAGAAACCAGTAGATCTGAGAGGAAGTTCAGAGGAAGAGCGTGAAATGAAGAGTTTCCTTCAGTGTCTGCCCTACATCTCACAGCTGAGGTACCTGAACTTTTGGATATTCACTTACTGTACCTACTTCTCAATCAGTGTCACTTCACTGTATTTTGAATCCGTTTGAATCTGCACACATTTTATGCCTTTAAGCTCAATTTCAAAAGTCAACAAAACTATAACAGATTTACATTATATACAGTACAAGATTGTAAAAGTGACAGTTTTTTTTTCACTCGGAGACTCACCTCATGTGTTTGCAATTTGCATAATGATTGCATATAAAAGTTAATGACCAATCATTTCTTTATAAAAATTCACAATGCTGTTGCAGATCAAATGTAATGTGGATAACATTAAATAAATATATTTTCGTCAGGTTAGATACTGATTATTAATCACTCAAACCCCTTTATCTAAACCTCTCTGTACATCCACCATGTTTGAAGTTTTTTAAAAACTAGTTTGTAGTTCTAATCGAATCCTCGTCCAATGCGCAGTGGGTTGTGGGCAATATTAACCGTTGAAGTTTGCTCCGATCTGCACTTCAGATTCTAACAGGAAATAGTGGATCATCCCGGTATCTTTGGAATACTCATTTACTACAATTTGGGACACTCTATTTATAATTTTTAATACAATTTAGGACAGATAGTTTACAAATTGGGACGCAGAATAAATGATTGGAGAAGTCCTGCATACACCATTAGAGAGAAGACAGTCATTACACCTGAAGATCCAGTTATGGCATTTTGGTTAAAATTATTTGGTCAGCTTGTTCTTAAATGCTTCCATTGCCAAATGGTATTTTTCTGTTCCAGTTACATAGAGATTAATGCGAGCGGATCCATAACATCATCCACATACTGTTTTGAATCATCATCATTGTTCCACCTTATCATTGATTGGTTGCATTTGGGTGATGTCATGCGCTAGAAAAGCTGTGCCCAATCTGCAAAAAGCATATTGTCCATCCAGGGAAAAAAAACTATGTTTTGCTTCCATATATTGATGACAGACAATCACCTGAATGCAGTTGATGCCAAACTAATGCAACTAAATCAGATTTTAAAAGAATTATAAAAAAAGTAAAGCCTATCTGTATGGTTTTTCTCAAACAAAACATTGTCCTACATTTGATGTACTATATTATCTGGCAAAATTAAAAACATTCCTAACATAACCATTATGAAGAAGAATCAGTGAATGAGGTAAGAAAGTTGTAATGTACACCGATTTCATGTTGTGTCCTGCAGTCTGCACATATGCTATGCTCTATGTACTCTACCATGTAGTGTATGAATTTAATAAGGTAATTTTGTCATCCATAACAGTTTCAGAGTCAGAGCTGCAGATCCTTTCAGAGTCTTTCAGTTTTTCCTAAGCCGCTGCATTTGGCCTCTACACCGCTTACCAGCTGTAGGAGTGTTGAAATGTTACTTCATGATTGACAAAGTTGCAGACCACCACTTACTTTTGAACAAGAAGAAGATAAATAAGAGACTATATAAAAGACTTTGACACTGAAATCTTAAAGGGGAATATATAGCAAACATGTCTCCTGACCCCCCTAGAAATTTTGAAGTACTTTAGTAAAATTCTTGCATCCTGAGCAACTTTCTGAGATCTGACCTGGACTTGAACATGACTGAAAACAAGAGTTTGTTTCTCTATTCATTCTACTGTGTCTCCAGGGTCCAGAAATGCTCAGGTCTGACTGTAGGACAAATTGGGATAGGGACAAAAAAAGGGATAGTTCACCCAAAAATATTATTTAAAAAAATTATAAATTATTACCCTCATGTCGTTCCTCTCCCGTAAGGCCTTCATTCATCTTCAGAACATAGATATTTACAAAATAATATTATCCAAAGCGCATTCACAGAACAACTTCTTGAACAAGGTCTTGAGTCAAAACAACACACATGCGTCGTGCTGCTCCCCTACTGGACTGCAGGTCAATATTTTCATAAATAAAGTGGTAAATTATGTTTTTTGTGCAAACAAAGCACTCGCATCGCTTCATAAAATTGAGGTTAAACCACTGGAGTCACATGGATTACTTTAATGATGTTGTTCTGCCACCCCAATGCACCTTGCATATGTTGACAGACAGATAACTCCTCTGCCAATCACCACACTGAAGCAGATAACCAGTTCACTTTGTTTAATGGATGACTGGAAGTAGGGTAAAACTGAAAGGAAAATATGATACAATAAACGTATGAATTTAAGTATACAGACTAAAGAATTTAACACAAATTGCTAGTATACAATGGTACATATGAAATAACAGTGAAAAGGACTGCGTACATGGATGTGAAAGAAACTGACATCTCAAACTGTATACTAGCTCACTTCCAATTATATCAAAATGAGTGATTAACTATAAGTAAACATAGCAGCATAGATAACATGCGTGTGCCTGATAGTTAAAGCATGGTAAATGCACAGTACACATATAAGGATCAGAATGAAATTTTACTCTAAACATTAAATACAATCAAATATAGTTGAATCATTTCTTAACATAAATGTACATACCAACGATAACTCCCGAAAGACGAGAAATGTAACAGATTGCTCAGGATGAAAGCACACTAAAGGACAGCTATCTTCCATGCGGCAGACTGAAGCTGGTCTAACATTGATGATGTCATCAAGTCACTGCTCTTAAAGGAGCCAGCACATATCCAACTTAACATCACATAAAGACAACACACTCCCCGTCTGGTATCACAAGATACCAAACCCACTTCAGTATAAATAACAATGGAAGAAATAAATCAGTCTCTGAATTAGCCTGAGGGAATGAGCATCACTATTTCAGCTATAGGTCTGATGAACAATTTTGACCCTTCCTTGTCCACAACTTTGATCTCCACCTTTCGCACTCTTTCATCTTTGCTTGGGAACACTTTAGTGATACGACCCAGTGGCCACTGGTTACGTTTGGACTGATTATCTTTCATGAGAACTAAACTGCCCTCTGTGACGTCTTGCCTTTTTAATTGCCACTTCTTTCTTGGTTGTAGTGTGGAGAGATATTGTTTTTGCCACCTGTCCCAGAAGGTAGATGCTAGACTTTGGACCTGTTTCCACTGTTTTCTGTAGAGGTCGGCACAATCAAAGTCACCAGGTGGAATAGGACAAGGACCATACTTGTGCGTGAGCAACGTTGAAGGAGTAAGTATGAAGGGATCCTCGGGGTCCATAGAGACTGGCACCAATGGTCTGGAATTTATTATAGCAGTCACCTCTGCCATGAAAGTTGTGAGAACCTCATGAGTGATTCTGGATGGTCCAAGTGTAACGATTGTTGTTCCCAATGTGGCCTTAACATATCCCACACAACCGTCACAAAACTCAAATGGACGACGCACACAAGACTCTGGTTGTCTTTTTTTCTTTTATTCTCCGCAGCAATGATATCGTGTCTGAGAAATACATCAAAATGTATTATTAGACAGGGTGAAAACACTGCAGACATAAACCACGCAGCAGTGTAAACCATTTTCTGCTGAACTACGGACAACTTGTAACAATTTCATGTTTAACAAAATAACAAAAATAAACATGAAAATCACATACCTGAGAAATACATCAAAATGTATTATTAGACAGGGTGATAACACTGCAGACATAAACCACTGAAATAAGAAAAACATAAAATGAGGGTGACTGTGTGTATTCTATTAAGCTATCTGATGTTGCATCAGCAGTAGCACGTTAATTTCACCGCATGAGTCACGAGGCACAACGATAAACACTCAACAAGGTTTCCATCAGACATATAAACCCATCCAACTCACTGCACATTTGTTAATATAATCACTACAAACGTTTACATCTGAAAAACTCTTATTAAACACACTTTTATCACTTTTTTAAAACACCATAAACAGGAGAGAAGAGAAACACGCTTACCGCAGCAGTGTAAACCATTTTCTGCTGAACTACGATAAGCACGCAAGGACAAAATAATGAATGTCTGCAATGCATTAACCACTAGGGGGCACCAAAATACCATTAGATTTAAATTTACCTTCTAATTTCATGGAATTCAACATCCATTAATATCATTATAATTAATGTTCTTTTTAACTCCGTTACATTCACCCCCACAGAATTACATGAATTTTAGGCATCACCAAAGGTAAAAAAAAAAAAATAATAATAATAATAATAATATAATAAGCATTTCACATTAAAGAAGAACCTCCCATAAAAGGACAGTCAATATGAAAATTATCCCATAAGGATGAATTGATAAGAGAGTAGCGCTAAGCTCCCATATCGACAATCGACAGTAGAATGTCCACATACATTCTACAATAATCTTCCAAATTCTCGCATTCACTGAATACTCCAATAAATGAGAAAAGAAAAAAAAACATTTGGGTGAATAAAAAGGCCCCCCCAACAGTCAACCAAAAGTACCCCTCATCCTCAGGTATATTCGAACATGAACCAAGGACCTTAGAGCAGTCCAAACAAGGTAAGAAAGAGAAAGAATAAAGCACTTTCTTGAATGTGCCATAAAAGGAGATTAACTTTCTTAATCTGCTAAAGCACGAAACATAGACCTGCAAACAGCCTCGACATTACGCTTTGCATCCTGAACCACAGCCTGTTTTGACATTGTCTGAATCAACCGGTCAACTGGCTTTATGACACGGCCAAAACGTGATCTGACCTGTCTGACGGAGCCAGAGTCAAATAGCACAGGAGTATTCAGAGTCACACCAGAAGGTGAAGTGGACTGTAAGTGAGCTCGTCCAGGTATAACAGTGCATTCAGATTCTATGCTTCCTGCATCAGAACGGCATTCATCAGTGACAGGCACATCCGCAGAGACTACAGCCGAAGTAGGTTCTTGACTCGCAACAGGTAAGCGAGAAACCCAGCTCAATGTTCTACCAGAATTGTCATTCACTTGACTGGTCAGAGGAACATCCTCACAAGCAATGTCATCAACCATGTGTGTAGGTGAGGCTTCACTCAACATGTCGGAACAGTCTTTCAGGCTAGACGATGAACTTGAAGGCATGCCACTGCAGGGGTCACTCACTAGGGGAACGGGACAATCTACAGAGATCACTTCAGGCACAGGTAAGAAGTCAACCAACAACAGGAGATTGCGATGAACCACTTTCTCTTGACCCGTGGCAGGGTTCAAAATCCTGTAAGTGTGAGTTTGAGGCTTGCAGTCCACCACAGTGTAAACAGTGGACTCCCATCGGTCAGCGGTTTTTCTTTTTCCCCTCTCGGCCTTATTCGCCAACAAGACTTGGTCACCCACATCGATGGTGAACCCCTTCACTCGACGGTTATAGAGAGCTGCATGTCTCTTCTGTTCTTTGGTGGCATGTTGTTGTGCAATCACCATGGCCTCTCTTAGATCTTTAACGAGAGTGTCAACATACTTGTCATAGCTGATCAGATTCTGATCATTCAAGACTGACCGGAAGAGAATGTCAACTGGAAGGCGTGGTACCCTTCCAAACATCAATAAAAGGGTGCATATCCTGTAGACTTGTGTGTCGTGCAATTGTACAGGAACGTCAACGTCTGCAAACGTCTCGGCCAATCCCTCTTGACATCTGGTGATAAAGCACGGATCATGTTGCCCAGCGTCCTATTAAAACGTTCCACACTACCGTTGCCCATTGGGTGGTAAGGGGTGGTGTGTGATTTCTCCACCCCTGAAACTCGGAGAAGTTCGCCTATGAGCCGACTTTCAAAACTCGCACCTTGGTCACTGTGGATACGTTCTGGCAGGCCATAAATACAAAAATATCTGTCCCACAGGACCCTGGCAACTTGCTTGGCGGATTGATCTCGGCATACAAAAGCCTGAGCTAGCCTTGTAAAATGGTCGGTTACAACTAAGACGTCAATGGATTTATTCTTAGCATCTTCTGCCGACCAGAAATCAATACAGACTAGCTCTAGTGGTCTTGTAGACTTTATGTTCTCCAAAGGAGCTCTGCTGGAAGGGTCAGGACTTTTACTTATGATGCAGCGTTGACAGTGGCGCACATAATCACGTACTCTATGCTCCATGTTTAGCCAGAAGAAACGCTGCTTCGCCAAACTAACACTCCTGAATTGACCTTGATGGCCACTGTCATCATGAACACTTCTCAGAATTACATCCACCAACGAGTCTGGAACAACATACTGGAAACGCTTCGTCCTTGACGACCGGTTACGAGACACCCTGTAGAGAACACCATTCCTCACAATCAACTTCCCCCAGTGTTTGAGGTAACGAAGCACCGCCGCTGGCTCTCCTGCTCTTTCCCGTCTTGTGGGTCTCTGACAACTCTCAACGTAAGACATGACTCTTGACAACACTCTGTCATTCATCTGTCTCTCACGCAGGTCCTCCGCAGAAAACGCTGGCAATGTATCCTGGCCCATAGGAACCAACTGAGGCAAGTGATCCACAATCGCCATAGCCCGTGTAACAGCACCGAGTTCCCAGTCCACATGTGAAGTCAAGACAGCAGAGACATCAGAGCTTGCAACAGTAAGATGATCCATGCTAAAATCATTATTGACTGTACATGACTGTCGTTGTTGGACAACACTCTCTTCCTGATTCTTACCACAGGACCATCTGAAGGCATCCTGCACAGAGTTAGTTGACATCCCTCTCATATCAGTCAACATGGTGTCATAAGGCACTTGAAGTAGTCTTTGTGTCACCCCACTCTTAACAAAAGGAACTCTGCTGAGGGAATCAGCAATGACATTCTGTGGACCAGGCACGTACCTTATATCAAAGTCGTAGCTGGCTAGTTTTGCCACCCAGCGCTGTTCGCAACAGTCAAGCTTAGGCTTTGTGAGTATATGGGCAAGCGGATTGTTATCGGTCAAAACGGTGAAATTGTGCCCCTTCAGCCAATGGCTAAACTTTTCACAAATTGACCATTTCAGGGCCAGAAATTCCAATCGGTGTGCTGGATAGTTCCGCTGTGAACGTGATAGGGACTTGCTGGCGAAAGCAACTGGTCTCGCTCTGGCCTCTCCCTCTTGGACTTGTGACAAGACAGCTCCGATACCATCCAAGGAAGCATCTGTCGCCAAAATGAAGTGACGTGAGAAATCCGGGTGAGCTAAAACAACACTCTCAACCAGAGACAATTTCAGCTCCAATCCTCAGGTCTCAACTTCCTGTTTTGGCACACATGCCCTGTCTTATTCTTTCGTCCCCTGACCTTCTGGCCTTGGAGAAGATCGAAGAGCGGTTTTGCTTTGACAGAATAATTCGGAATGAAATGTTGATAATAGTTCACCATGCCTAAAAATGATCTGATTTTCTTCTGAGATGGTGTTTTCCCGTCCGTGTCCATCAGGTCAGAATTGTTGAGCTTGGAAATGCACTCCACCTTATCAGGGTCAGTAGACACTCCGTCCTTATTTATTACATGCCCCAGAAACTTCACCGACGCTCTCAGGAGGTGACATTTCTTAGGAGCGAGTTTCAGGCCATGAGCTCGTAGCCTTCCGAACACCATCTCTAAGCGATCAAGTGCGACTTGCTCATTTGGACCAAAGACGATCAGATCGTCAATATAACACAGAATGCTGAGGAAGTTTTGATCACCAAAAATGCTGTTCATCATTCGCATAAAGCTGCCAGGGCTATTGCAAAGACCTTGTGGTAGCCTATTATACTCAAACAGGCCCATAGGCGTGGTAAAAGCAGTGAACTTACGATCGTCCTCATGCAGTGGCATATTGTAAAAACCTGACGTGAGGTCCATCGTACTGAATAGAGCGTTACCGCCAAGTGCCGCAAGGCAATCTGCCTGATGTGGAAGAGGGTGGGCATCCTTAAATGTTCTTCTGTTTAACCAACGGAAGTCAGTACAAACTCGAAGATCCCCATTCTTCTTCCACACCAAAACAAGTGGAGATGCATACTCACTGGTAGAACGACGGATGATCTCTTTTTCCTCCATCTCCGTCAGGACCTGGCGCAGCTTCTGGTATTGGCTAGGGGCTACCCGCCTGAATGGAAGTCGAAACGGTCTGGGATCCGAAAGGTGGATTCTATGTACGAAGCCCGTAGCTTCTCCACAGTCAAGGTGATTTCTTGAAAAGATGTCTTCATAAGTCAAGATCAAACTGACTAATCGCTGCCTGTACTGGTCAGAGACATCACATGACTCTACATCAAGGTCCGACAGTCCCATGGATTTCAACCTTTCACTTGCAGATGTTGACTGGGCCCCGCAGTCGGACAAACCCATAGGGCAACTGACAAGAGGAGGTTTGACAGTATCCACACTATCGACGTCCTCAAGTGCAATGCAAGGATATAGATCAGCCAGTTTTGCATTACGTCTCAGCAGCACAAGCCTCCCTGACGTGTTGATCACCTTCAAAGGGACCCATCCGTCACTATGCAATGATGTGACAAGCCTGGCCACCATGACACCCCTGGGAATCGAATGAGAAGTGGTGGGCTCTGTCATGACAGCACTACCTGGTGATAGAACAGCTGATTTGGATAGTCTCCCCCACACCAAATATTCACAACCAGGCTCGATAGAAACAGCCGAATTGCATCTCACTGTCCCAAGTTTCTCAGGCATGTCCTTTCCTCTCCAGCGATTTAGTCCGGCGAGCATGGACAAAAAGCTCTCACATTCAGGATCTTTTGATGGAGGGCCTGACACCGCTCTCCAAAAATCCTCACTCTGCTTGAAATGTCGTACAATATGTTTGATTACATTAGTTCCAATTATGAGTTCGTCATGTTGGCCGGGAACCACTAAGGTAGGTACAATCATTTTCAAGCCATAAACCTCCATGGTCAGATTTAAAACGGATTTAGGCTTGACACGAATTCCACCACAGCCCACAAGGACTACATCAGTGCTCAGCTCACTGCTTCTATCAACTACTCCCGCTTTTCTCAGCTTCATTTCAGCAGTGTCATTTAAGGTGCACGCCATTGATCCGCTGTCCAACATGGCTCCCATAGTCACTTTTCCTCCGATTTTCACAGGTGTATAAAAGAGGCTATCATGTCCCCCGACAACATGCGTGTTCTGATACACAATATTTAGTTCATCAACACTATTTTCAATCAATTGGCATACATCTTCACACTCTGTAATATCTTGGGAGAAGCAAGAATGACCCGTACTGCCTCCCTCCAAATACGGGTCTACAAGTTTCCCTCCATACCGTCCTGTACAGTGGAAAGTTTTGGACAATCACGTTTTGCATGTCCGGGCGAAAAACATTCGAAACACAACCTATCAGTTATGCAGTGCGTCACAGTGCTGTGCTTGTTGTCATGACACACACGACATTCATTTCTGGCATGACGCCGCTGCAATCTCGAGTTTACTCTGCGAGTGGGAACGTCACGTGACTGAACTCTATCCATCAACTGCTCTAACATCTCCATCATACGTGAAAGCACTTGACTTTCAGGCTGCTGTGCATTCTGTGTCATGGTTTGGACAACAGGCAGGTTTGAAGCAGAACATGACCGACATTGAACAGTACTGGGCTCTGCTGAGAGCTCTGGCTGCTTAATTGTATTTGGCGCCAATGGAAAACTCGATGCATCCTGAACAGCAGACTGCGAAAAGCTGACGAGGTGATTATGCTCAGTATGCTCCTTATTAAGCAAAGCTGAAGTGTGGCTCTTTACATACGCACCAGCACGACCCATGTATTCACTTTGATAGTCATCAATTCTGCTCTGTATGTCTTTAGCTCTCCACTCATGAATAGGTTTACATTTGAATACACTAGTCAAACCTGGGTCTGGACAGTGCTTGATGAACATCCGTGTCACCTCTTCACTCATATCAGCCAGCTGTTTTCCTTGTCTATGAAGGCCATCATTCGTCAGATCAGCAGCCTTGTTGATCCGAATCCAATAATCTACTGGATTCTCTCCGGCTCTGGGAAGAGTAGCATAGAAATCGGCAAGAGGTAAGCAAGATGATGTCTCACTGAAATACTGTAGCAGAATATTATAAATCAGCTTAGGATTCTGCTTTACATCAAGCGTACAATTGCTTCGCAGACTGATTTTAACAACATCTTTTGCTTTTCCTGCAAGCCTGCTAATAATTTCCTCAGCTTGTTCTGAGATAGGACATTTCTGCTTTCTTATACAAGCTTTGGTTCTATCAACCCACTCTTTAACACAATACTTGTCAGATCTGTCACCACGAAACATGTCATGTTCTGACCCCACATGTACTGACACTTGTGGTACCATCATAGACATAGACTGTTCAGGCCTCGTCTTTGGTTGAGTGTGTTGGTCTAGTGAATCGCTCTGGCAGTTATTGCTTGCATTTACTAAGCCTGCTGAAAGCAGCCTGGAGACAATTGATTCTCCAATCTGTGTACCTAACTGGCCCATCATATCTGTGAGGTGGCTAAGAGCATCCCTCTCAGTATTTGGTGTCGAAGTACAAGGGAACTCAGTTGTGGCACGACCAACAGGGGAATTATCTGTTGTAAAATGTAAACCACGACCCCCACTGTGGCCATTGTGAGACCTTGACTGCCCCACCCCCCTTCTGCCACCTACACTGAAAACATCATTCCCAGAAGCTCCAGCGAGCCAAGCACCCCTCCCTCTGGGAAAACCAGTGGCTTCCATAAATGTCCTGTCCATATCAGCATCATAGCCATTATTTTCAGTCATATCTTAGTCACAGTTACTTACAAGTAATAAATGAATATGTATTATAGATTGCCAAAAGAGAATAATGAGACACTAAAACAACACTCCACTTAGAAAATATATATAAAAAGTAAAGAGAAAAAAAAAATATATATATATATATATATATCAGTGTAAGTGTGCTCAAAAGTCCGTGTTCAAACTTTGTTAGGTCATTGATAATCACTCAGCTGTGGTCATGTATCGTGTATGCGTTTACTGTCTTTGGCCATAACACTGAAGATACAACAGGGTTCAAACACAGCTGAAAAGCAGCAACCACGGCCGATCTGCGTCGAGCTGATCAGGGATCCAAAGAGTCACGGCACCAGTGTAACGATTGTTGTTCCCAATGTGGCCTTAACACATCCCACACAACCGTCACAAAACTCAAATGGACGACGCACACAAGACTCTGGTTGTCTTTTTTTTCTTTTATTCTCCGCAGCAATGATATCGTGTCTGAGAAATACATCAAAATGTATTATTAGACAGGGTGATAACACTGCAGACATAAACCACGCAGCAGTGTAAACCATTTTCTGCTGAACTACGGACAACTTGTAACAATTTCATGTTTAACAAAATAACAAAAATAAACATGAAAATCACATACCTGAGAAATACATCAAAATGTATTATTAGACAGGGTGATAACACTGCAGACATAAACCACTGAAATAAGAAAAACATAAAATGAGGGTGACTGTGTGTATTCTATTAAGCTATCTGATGTTGCATCAGCAGTAGCACGTTAATTTCACCGCATGAGTCACGAGGCACAACGATAAACACTCAACAAGGTTTCCATCAGACATATAAACCCATCCAACTCACTGCACATTTGTTAATATAATCACTACAAACGTTTACATCTGAAAAACTCTTATTAAACACACTTTTATCACTTTTTTTAAAACACCATAAACAGGAGAGAAGAGAAACACGCTTACCGCAGCAGTGTAAACCATTTTCTGCTGAACTACGGTAAGCACGCAAGGACAAAATAATGAATGTCTGCAATGCATTAACCACTAGGGGGGCACCAAAATACCATTAGATTTAAATTTACCTTCTAATTTCATGGAATTCAACATCCATTAATATCATTATAATTAATGTTCTTTTTAACTCCGTTACACAAGCTGAAGCATCATTGAGTCCAAGATCTTCCGAGTTATTCCAATCATCCGTTCCCACACTCCACCCATGTGGGAAGCGTGTGGAGGGTTGAAGATCCAAGAACAACCTTGTTTGCAAGAAACCTCTTCACTTTACCTTCATCCAAGTTGGAGGGGATGTTCACGAATGGCAATGAAGCGTCTCAAGGCGTTTATGAAACAAGATGTTTCCATAGTTTCTATTACCTCAATATGGACAGCTCTGATGGTCAAACAGGTGAACAACACTGCCCATCTCTTGTCGTTTACAAGTCCACCTCTAGTACGACGAGCAGAAATGGACCAAGGACCAAATACATCAGACCCTACGTATGTAAAGGGAGGCTCAGTGTTGACCCTTTCTATGGGTAGATTGGCCATCCTCTGTACTTCACTTCGTCCACGCAACCTTCGACAAATCACACATGCGAAGATAAGGGAACATATGCATCTCTTCGCTCCCACAATCCAAAAGCCTGCCATACGAATGGCGCCTTCAGTGAAATGTCTCCCTTGATGTTGAGATTGCTCATGATAATGTCGAACTATCAAGGTTGCAATGTGATGTCGTCGTGGAATAATGATGGGATTTCTCTCATCGAATTCAATGTTCGCTTGAGACACACGACCTCCCACTCTCATAACTCCATTTTCATCTATGAGTGGATTTAAAGTAAAGAGAGGACTGTTCTTCGAGATGTACCTGTTACTCTCAACACATCGAAACTCCTCAGCGAAAGCTTCTTGTTGCACAGTGCGAATGATGGCATTTTTGGCTTGACTCAATTCACTCACACTATATGGGTTAGAACAGTGATGCCATCCTTCACAGTTACCTGCATCTTTGTCCGGCTCTCTTTGTAAGTCCGTACGATATGTATTAGACATGCAATGCCCCGGAGAAGTATCTTCCAGTCGGAGAAACGTTTAAAACGTTCTGAGCCCAGCTGACTGTGCTTCGTTATAGAAATGAATGTTGCTACCTCAGGACGGACTTCGACATCTGCCGCAGGATCAACAAGGTCAAACGAGCCTGAAGTGAGGTCTGTCTGGTTCGGGCAGGACAAGAATGGTGGACCGGTAAGCCATGTTGTATCTTTCAGACAGGATGCAAGTACGGATCTTGTGGCATGGTCTGCCGGATTCTGGTCGCTTGGCACATAATGCCATTGCTGTGGGCGTGTGCTGCTTCTTATTCTTAGAACTCGGTTATTCACAAAAACGTGGAATCTGCGTTTCTCATTACAGATGTAACCGAGGACAACTTTGCTGTCTGAAAAGAAGTTAACACTGTCAAACTCAATATCTATCTCAGACATTATAAGATCAGCCATCTGCACGGCCAACACCGCACTACAGAGCTCTAGGCGTGGGATGGTCAGCTCTGGACGGGGGGCTAATTTGGCTTTCCCCAAGACGAAGCTTGTCTTGTAGCTTCCATCAGGACTCAAACTTCTGAGATAAGCTACAGCGGCTATAGCTAAAACAGAGGCATCGGCAAAGATGCAAAGCTCTCTTTTAGAAGCTTCTGAAAGGGAGTCTTTGGTATAATGCCTAGAGACCTGGAGATGTCGAAGCTCTTGAAGGGAGTCCTTCCATTGTTGCCAAGGCCCCAACCTTTCGAGAGGCAGAGGTGCATCCCAGTCGTGTGACTCGGTTGTGAGTTCTCTTATCAGAGCTTTACCCCGGATGACAACTGGAGCTGCAAACCCAAAGGGGTCGTATAAACCATTCACAGTAGAAAGAACTCCACGTCGTGTAAATGGTTTCGTGTCACTTGACAACTGAAACGTGAATGTGTCGGTTATGAGATTCCAACTAACTCCAAGGGTACGCTGTACAGGCACTGCAACCTTGCCAATGTCCAGGTCTCTTAGATTACTGGCCCGCTCATCTAAAGGAAACGCGTCCATGACCTCCTTGCTATTAGAAGCAATTTTATGCAGCTTCAAATTGGAACGTGCCAAAGCTGTTTGGGTCCTCTTGAGGAGATCAATAGCAGCAGCCCCAGACGGTAATGACTTTAAGCCATCATCCACGTAGAAATCCCTCTCTACAAAATTTACAACGTCTGCTCCAAACTCTGCCTCAACCTCTTTCGCTGCTTGCCTGAGGCCATAAATCGCTACGGCAGGAGAAGGACTGTTACCGAAGATATGAACCTTCATCCTGTACTCGATGATGGTCTTCTCTGGGTCATTATCTTCATGCCAGAAGAACCTGAGAAAGTTCCTATCTGCTGGCTTGACAAGAAAACAATGAAACATCTGTTGTATATCCGTAGTGATAGCTACTGCTTCCTTTCTGAAGCGCAAGAGCACACCCAGGAGTCCGTTGTTGAGATCTGGGCCTTTCAAAAGTATGTCATTTAGCGAGACACCATCATACTGACAGCTTGAATCGAAGACCACTCTGATCTCTTCCGGCTTCTTTGGGTGATAAACTCCAAACATAGGCAAATACCAACACTCTTCTTGCTGCTTAAGTGGTGGGGCTATTTCTGCGTGACCTTTCGCCAGTATCTTCTCCATGAATGCAAAGAAATGTTCTTTCATGATTGGTTTCTTGGAAAAAGAACGCTGTAGAGATCGGAAGCGATCTAATGCTTGTGCCTTGTTGTTCGGTAGACGTCGCCTCTGAGGTTTGAATGGAAGAGGGGCTACCCAGCTGTTCCTTTCATCTTTGTAGAAGCCCTCTTTCATTATACAGAGAAAAGTCAAATCTTCGACTGACAGAGCTATCTTCTCATCATCCTTTGTCCTCTTGAAGACATCCCGTTCAACATCATATCCATCCTCCCATACAGGCCTCTTCACAACAACCTTAGCTTGAAGACCTGGGGCTCGTTCTTCGTACGTTGCTTAAAACATCCGAGATCAAATGAGACATCCAAGATGATATCATCGTGCTACTCATGATCTGGCTAATTAGGTTCTTTGAACACACTTGCTGGATATGATTAGTGTAGCTGGATTGAGTTATCTGAGATAATTGCGCGTTCATGCAAAGTTTAAAAGGGGATATGTATCGATAGTAGAAACATTGATCAGCAACGCTGCTATTGGCTGTTCAGCGTGGCCAAAGAGCGCGCCAGAGCCCGCCTTTTAGACATCCTCTGAGCGCGCTCAGTCTTTCTCCTCAGCAGAGCAAGAACTAATAGTCGAAGTTTATTCGGAATTTTAATGTTTAATCAAAACGCCAGGGAACACCTCAAAGTGTGCAAAAGCCAGGAGAGAGGGCTGGCAAAAAGTAGCAGACAATTTAAATCCGTTAGAAGTGGCCATGTTAGATGTTTTTATCACTTATTAGCCTATATTTTTGTATTTTAATAATTGCATAATTACTTTGTTCATTGTAATGTCAGAGTCACTACACTAGAACATGGGAACAAATTAAAGTACAAAAATATTATACATAATGGTAGCCTAATTTTTAGTTATATAGTCTCTTTTATAAAAGGCACTGTTAAATAAATGGTTGTCTGCTTATAAAAGCAACCAAGAAAAAGGCTGAGAAAAAAAAAAGAAAAGATCTTAGTAGCCTACACTGTAAAATCATTTTTGCTGCATTAAATTAAGGCCGTATAGTCATTTCAACTGTTAAATCTTGAGTAATGATGAATTGCTTTGACTTGTGAAAGTGAAAACTGATAAACTTATGTTAATGTAAAAATATTTTTCCCAAGTGTAGTTCATTGTAATGACAATGCGTTTTCCTCTTTTGTGCACTTTTACATAATACACCAACACTTGTATCTGTTCCCAAGAAAGTGGTGGCTGAAATATGTGCAGTAAGTGGACATTTTCTAACTTTCCAAAGGAAAGAAAGTATAAGACTTTGTAATGTCCATTTGTTTCCATTGCACTGGACAGTGAATAAACCCTCTCAGATAACTGTCATATGGAGGAACTAGCCTACCTGCAAGTGCATAAATAACTTTACTTAATTTATACTTGTGTGCTTTATGGCTGCAATATAAAAGTTATAAAGTTGCAGGATTCCACATCTACAGAAAGGCCTACAGAAGAGTCAGCACAGACAGAGGAGACATAGGCCTACAGGTGGGCAGTGTAGAGCCAACTTTTCCTTTTCATTTGTTGCATGAGGCATGTGTCTAATATCTCTTGTTGCAGGCACTTGACCACTGGCTTTTCTTTACAAAGAACAATTGAAATAAAACTTAAGGAACTAAACATATTTGTCTTTTATTAAACATTTAATGAAAAGTGTTTTTTTTTTTTTTTTCAATGTTGTGTGATATGGCACATGCAACAATGTCACAGGCCCTGTCAGGTGTGCAACCCTCAGACTTTTCAGACACTGAAATCTTCCCTTTAGTTAGCCAAAGTTAATTTCATTGTGTGCCCTTGTCCTGGCTAGAGCTGCATTGTAACTGGTTTGGGTCAGGGAATGGGGTCATAAAACAAGATTTTAGTCAACTGCCTTTTTTAAAATTTGATATAATATTACTAATCTGGAATATTAAGAATCACAATAGTAACTGGGCTGCACATTTACATTGTTCACATAATCCCCTTCATTGAGGCCTTGATGGCAGTCTATAGCCTATAGTCTATGGTACCAATCACGTTAGTGAAGCCTGAGTTACATATACTGTAATCGGCATGGTCATGATTGCATGATCTTCATAAAAAATTATGATAGCCTAAAAAATAAATAAAAAAAACCTGCTTTTAAAAACTGCTTTACAACATTGGGTCTTAAGTGTCTTGGAAATGCCACAAAAAAAACTAAAACTGTTTTTTACACCTAAAAGCGCCAGGTAAACTCCGAATGACACGACAGACAGCACTTTCCATCAAGTTCTCCGCATCTCCAATAGTGTAAAGGAAAGAGCCACTCGCAAATAATATTAGGGCAATGCAAACAGTTTGTGCTGTAGTTAAAGCCCGACTCCGACAAGTCGAAAATAAATGTGCGTTTCCAACAAATTAATAATGTAAACGACAATCTCACGAGTCACTAGAAAAAAAAATATATCTCAGAAAGTGCACTATCGCGCTGCGCTGGACTTCCCGTATCAGCTCCGCTTATGAAGCCATGCACAGTCTAATCCTGTTAACATGAAATAAGCCTGCTCGCGAGCAGGTTTAAGATTTCGCACCTGTTGCTATGACAGCAAGTCCAGGATGAGCGTCGAAGAACCAAACAATCCAAGATCATGCCAAATCGCCAACAATCAAATCCAGCTAACTGAGTTAGCAACGTACGAAGAACGGGCCCCTGGAAGCTCATCACAAACATTCTCTTTGATGTGATAAGCATTAGGACATGGCTTGAAAAGCGATTGGCGACCACTATCCAAGGTGTTGGTGAAGAGAACGTTGACTCTATCTGGCTTGTGCACATTGCCTAAGCAGACATTGCCCACTATGACCCAACCGAGGTCTAACTTCAGGGCATATGGGGCCTCGCGGGGTCCATTGATGTACTTCATCACTTTATGCACCTTTATGATGTCTCTTCCCAACAGCATCATGATTGGAGCTTCCGGTTCAATTTCTGGGATCTGCCCTGCAATACCCTTCAGATGTGAATGGTGAAGTGCAACTTGTGGGGTAGGTATCTCGGAACGATCGTCTGGAATGTTGTCACACTCTATTAAGGTAGGTAGAGAATGTATTACTTGACCATCAATGGATGCCACTTGAAAACCATGTGCTCTCCTCCCACTCCTTTGGGAGACCCCAGCACAAGTCTTAAGGTAGTATGAAGAACTGTCACAGTCTACGTCAAAAACATCGAAGAAGCTCGATCTCACCAATGATCGGTTACTTTGGTCATCGATGATGGCATAAACTCGAATAGCTTTCTCCTGCTGGCCACTTGGAAACACTGTGACGAGACAAATCTTGGAACACGTTTTGCCACTCAAATTGCTGCCGCATACTTCTGTGCATTTGGTAGACACATCATCTTCAGAAGAATCTTTCTTCTCCCCGCCATAATCTCTAGTGGTTGTGTGACCTTTAGCAGACCTATCGACGGGTTTAGAGTGCAGGACAGAATGATGGGTTTCACTGCCACATTCTGTACATTTGACGAGCTTCTCACAGTTCCTTGCAAAATGTGAAGTTGATGCTACACATTTAAAGGAGTCATAACCTAGTATTACATTGGATACCTACTGCTGTATTATAGTCTTTCAGGCCCTTCTAAAAAAGAAAAGTGGAAAAAAAATAAACACAGACCTACTTTTACCCTTATTTCTGAAGGCATTATTGTCTCGCGAGATCAATGCGATGTTTTGGCTGTCGTGGACGCTCTATATGGCTCTGCACGCCAGTTGAAAGGGTTGTTGGGACAGCGTCATTAAAAATTAATTTCATCCACTGGTCCCTGATAGTTTCGTCCAATTTTGGGAGATAAAACACATTTACATGTTTTTTATGGCAATCAACCACAGAGCAAGTCCGGTGTGCACTCGGTTTCTCCATCATTCTCGACTGAACTGAATATGAGGGGGAGAGGGGAAGGGGGGCTTCCTGCTGCGGTGTCCATATATGGTATATCCTACTACCTCATGACGTCAAGAGGGAGCTGAAATCAAAATCTCGTATTTGAGTGCGCGTGCACGCGCGGTGGTTTATTTACCCTGAGGTAAACAAACGCTTCACTTTTAAATATCGGCTTCCCGGCCAGTGTATAATCGTTAGTCGATCATAACATACATTGATTCTCGTGGAAAAGTGAAAATTGCAGGTTATGACTCCTTTAAAACAAATACCATTCTGCTTCAGAAAGGCCTTCCTTTCTTCAATGGATTTCTCCCTGAAACCACGACACTTGTTGAAAGGATGTGGTTTCTTATGTATAGGACAGAACTTTGTTAAATCCATCTTAGCTCCTTGAACTTCTCCACTCGTAGACCTCTCAGGAGAGATCTCCGTTTTGTGAACCGAAATGGATGCTCTGTTAATGTTCCGGAAATGTTCTGGCTTTGAATGTTCAGCTTGAAGGGGAAGGGCAAAGCTAGGATCATTCCGCATTCAAGGGGGGAAAGGGGACTCTGCGTTGTTGTTTGAACGTATAACCCAGAGTCATCCACTTGTCTTGTAAGCCGAAAGGTAGCTTTTGCAGTATGCTGGCAATACCACGTGCAGTGTCCAAGCAAGCGAGACCCAGAAGCACACCTTCAGATTTTGCTACGAGAAGCTCCATGAGTAGGTCCCCTAATTCTCTGAGTTTCTTCCAGTCTTTATTTGAAATCTTTGGGAAAGTCTCTAGTCTTCTAAGTAGTGAGTTTTCTACGACTTCGGGTGCACCAAAGCAATCGTCTAACCGTTCCCAAATCTTCACACGGCCTCTGCCAGGGTTCTCCACATGCACGGCCCTGATGCGTTTTGCTTGTTCTCTAGACTCTGCTCCTAACCACTTGACCAAGAGGTCCATCTCCTCCTTAGCTGTGAGATTGAGATCCTTAGTAGCAGTGAAGAACGATGCTTTCCATGCCCTGTAATTCTCAGGGCAGTCATCGAACTGTAAAAGACCTGTAGAAACAATTTCTCGTCTTGCCATGAATCTGATGAGGTTAGATACATCTTGATTCTCACCACTGTTTGCCCTAGGAGTGCTGTTGCCAAGTGGAACATGAAAATGTGGAGTTGGAGCACATGGTTTGACCTGCGGATAGCTGTGAATATTTATGGCTGTTTCTGCTGGTTGCATGTCAGAGTGCTGGTAAGCATGCGTTGGTAAGTGGCTGAGGTCATCAGGTGGTCTTACACAAGTGAAGTAAGGATTCTGTCTGTTACTGATGGAGGGAGAAAGCTTTACTCTCTGTGGTGGCTTTGATTCATATCCAGCTGGGTAGGGGGCTTGTCTGAGAGGCTCCTCTGATTGTTCACCTGGGATATGCGTTTCAGGGTCTACAATATTATTTGAGAATTCGTAATGTTTAAAGTCTTTGCCTCTATCAAGAGCTCCAATCTCATATAGTGGCAGTTGTGACATACTCTCTTGGAACAGTTCGGCCGGTGGAGGTGGGGGCGGCCACAAATCTTCTTCAATGACAGAGGGATGAAGCTGTGCGTTAGCTTGCAGTTTTGCTTGATCTTGTACATACTCTTTAGTTCTTTTAATGCTGGCATGAGAATCAGATCTGCGTTGACTGCCAGATTTAGAACTTGATGCTTTGTCGCTACTTAAAGCTGTTGATAGAGCTTCAGCTTTGGCCACTGCCACAGCGGCTTCGCGTTCAACATCCAACACTGCTAATTGTGCTTCTAAACATGCCCTCTCTGCATCCAAACGTGCCCTTTGCACCTTTATCTGCATTTCTTTCTCTGCATATTTAACTTTAGCTTTGGCTTCTTCAGCTTCAGCAAGGGCTATAGCAACAGCAGGGCTAACACTCGAGGCCTTTGAGTGTTTAGAGGATGTTGACTGATTAGACCAAGTCACTACGCTGCTAAGGGTTGGTAGCTTTGAGTCTTCCATAATGTAGAGGAAGCCTATGTTCAAGTCTTTGCTTTGTTCGTTTCTTAGTCTGATTCACACCAGAAGAGACACTCTGACCTGTGCTGCTGTATCTCCGTCCGCAAGGAAGTCGTTGTTTTACTGTTCTGCCACCCCAATGCACCTTGCATATGTTGACAGACAGATAACTCCTCTGCCAATCACCACACTGAAGCAGATAACCAGTTCACTTTGTTTAATGGATGACTGGAAGTAGGGTAAAACTGAAAGGAAAATATGATACAATAAACGTATGAATTTAAGTATACAGACTAAAGAATTTAACACAAATTGCTAGTATACAATGGTACATATGAAATAACAGTGAAAAGGACTGCGTACATGGATGTGAAAGAAACTGACATCTCAAACTGTATACTAGCTCACTTCCAATTATATCAAAATGAGTGATTAACTATAAGTAAACATAGCAGCATAGATAACATGCGTGTGCCTGATAGTTAAAGCATGGTAAATGCACAGTACACATATAAGGATCAGAATGAAATTTTACTCTAAACATTAAATACAATCAAATATAGTTGAATCATTTCTTAACATAAATGTACATACCAACGATAACTCCCGAAAGACGAGAAATGTAACAGATTGCTCAGGATGAAAGCACACTAAAGGACAGCTATCTTCCATGCGGCAGACTGAAGCTGGTCTAACATTGATGATGTCATCAAGTCACTGCTCTTAAAGGAGCCAGCACATATCCAACTTAACATCACATAAAGACAACACAGATGTCTTTCTTATCATTCTTGATCTTGAATGTGTAAATTGTGTTGATCCTGTGATAGATTTTTTTATGAATAAATTAGTAAACTGTATATCAAACTTTTTGTAACTCTAATATCTAATATTCTAACATTTGAACAGAATGTACTGTTCGAAACCAAGGGAAAACTTGTGACTTTGAGTGTGTGTGTGTATAAATAACAAATAGGGGAAATTAAACTAGACAGATGACTAGTTCTTAAACCTTGTGATAAGTAATCACAAAAACAGAGTTTGCTTGTGCCAGTGACGGAGGGAAAAGGTTGGGGCTTTTGAACCAATTGAACCAATCATATTGAAGTCAAGTCAAGTCAAGTATATTTGTATAGCGCTTTTCACAATACAGATTGTATCAAAGCAGCTTCACAGTATTAAATTAAAATAATACAACAAGGTTTGTTTCTAGTGGAATTTGATTGATAAAATTAAATTAAATATCCCCAAAATATCCCCAACTGAGCAAGCCAAAGGCAACAGTGGCAAGGAACCGAAAAACTCCATCAGGTGACCTAATGGAGAAAAAAGTCGTGGGCCAGTCGTGGGCCAGTTCTCCTCTGGCGTTTATGAACTAGAGGCCGGATTTAACTGTAAGATTAAAAATATTATATGAATGCCTGGCTGAACAGATGCTTCTTTAATCTAGTTTTAAACTGGGAGAGCAAGTCTGAGCAATGAACAGTATCAGGAAGAGTATTCCAGAGTTTTGGAGCTAAATGTGAAAATGCTCTCCCTCCTTTGGTGGTTCTGGATATCCTAGGTATGACCAAAAGCCTCGAATTTAGTGATCTTAAAGAGCGCAATGGGATTATAGGGCGATAGAAGATCCGTTAAATAGACTGGAGCTAAGCCGTTTAGGGCTTTATAAGTCAGTAGCAATTCCTTGTAATTAATACGGGACTTTATAGGTAACCAATGTAGTGATGTTAAAATCGGTGTTATATGATCATATTTTCTTGATCTAGTAAGAACTCTAGCGGCTGCATTTTGGACTAACTGTAGCTTGTTTATTGAGGATGCAGGACAACCAGCTAATAAAGCATTACAGTAATCTAGTCTCGAGGTCATGAATGCATGAACTAACTTTTCTGCATCAGAAACAGATAGCATATTACGTAGCTTAGCAATGTTTCTAAGGTGGAAAAAGGCTGTTTTTGTAACATATGAAATATGATTTTCAAAAGACCGGTTGCAATCTAGTATAACACCCAGGTCTTTTACTGTAGAGGATAAAGTAACAGGACATCCTACTATGTTAAAGTTGTATTGTGAGAGGTTTTGTGGGCGTTTTTTTGAACCGATAAGTAGTACCTCTGTCTTGTCTGGATTTAATAAAAGAAAATTACGCGTCATCCAATCTTTTATATCTTTAACACACTCTGTCAATTTGGATAATTTAGCGTTTTCATCCGGCCGTGATGAAATATATATTTGAGTGTCATCAGCATAACAGTGGAAACTAATTCCATGTTTCCCCATACACAAAAGAATTGTATTTGAAATATATTTTCTGGATATGTTTTGGAATATATGCAAATATTTGAAATTGGCCCAATAAATATATTTCATACTTATATTTCATATATTTTTGTTATATTTCAGAATATATTTCAATGTATTTGGAATATATGCCACATATATTTTTGACACTTTTGGGGACCCGTACAGAAAAAAATACATTGAAATATATTCTGAAATATAACAAAAATATATGAAATATATTTATTGGGCCAATTTCAAATATGTGCATATATTCCAAAACATATCCAGAAAATATATTTCTTTTGTGTATGGGTCCTTATAATATTTCCAAGTGGCAGCATATATATTGAGAATAATAGAGGGCCTAACACAGATCCCTGTGGCACTCCATAGTTTACTGGAGTTATGATCGATTTTTCTCCATTTAAATAGACAAAATGGTAGCGGTCAGATAAGTATGATCTGAACCAGCTTAATGCTTGTCCTTGAACACCAGTATAATTTTGTAGTCGATCTAAGAGTATTGTGTGATCTATAGTATCGAACGCAGCACTAAGATCAAGTAAAACTAATATTGAGATATGAAGGTGACATGTTAGTCACGATAATCTTATTTGTTGTCTCGATTCTATAAAAACTGTTGTATCCGTGTTTTCTGGTGGGATTCTCAATGGAATTTGTCTGAGATCCTCCGGCCTTGCTTCTTGGGAGAGATTCCCTGAGAACTGCTCGGGAACTCTTCCGGCCGTGATTAAAGCATTTAAAGGACATTTGCTAAGGTCTGTTTGTCGATCATTGCTGCGCAGCAAGTAAGTTAGGGAAGCAAGTCAGTTAGTAGACCCAGATATACTGAACGTCGTATACCTTAGGGGACGTCGATTTGTAGAGGAGACCCAGATAGACTAAACGTTGACTGCAAATAGTTGTAGCACAGGGTGAAGTCAGTATGTACACTAACAACAATTTGGGACAAATTTAATGTAATTGAATTAAAAACTATATTCAGTGGTGCGGCAGGATTATGAACAGCTTTGTATCTGTGAGCGCGGACAGACGTTGAGTGACGCTGCCGGTGTTCGTACACTCATAGAAAACAATGTGTTTCTATTTTAAAGACCCATCGCTGCGCTTCTCATTCGGTGTGTGTGTGTGTGTGACCCCTTTCAGAGTTCTGTGAAATGTCTATTCATATGTGCCGACTGGACCGATCAGACACATAATTATTCATCATATTTCATTAATATTTAAATATTCATATTTCTCTTGAGCTAAATTGCTACGCATATAACATTTTAATTTTCTTTGGGAAACAGGTTTGACGTTAGGAATATCAGTGATGCAGTGAAGTTTCTTCTGAGACTCTTCATTAAAGCAGCAGAGACTGAGACACAGGCAGGAGAGCAGATGCTGAAACTGTTATCATCAGTCTGCACCTACACATCTTCTCCTTATCAAAAGACTTACATAATTAATCAGAGTTATTTCCTGCTAGATCTTTGCTCACATGTGAAGAACTATGAGACTCAAACAGGCAGGAGTTTCCTTCCAGCATTACAGTCAGTTTTCCAGTCGTCACATGATGTCTGGATCATAGATCTCTCACAGAGAAAGACCTCCGTCCTCCTGGAAGTGCTGAAACTCCAGACAGAGAAGAAACCAGTATATCTGAGAGGATGTTCAGAGGAAGAGAGTGAAGTGAAGAGTTTCCTTCAGTGTCTGTCCTACATCTCACAGCTGAGGTACCTGAACTTACATGCTTTTGATTGTTGATTTAACCCTCTGAGACCCAGACATTGATATTCATGATTTAATTTTTCATCATTAAACATGTTTTAGGAAGGCATTGATGAGAAAATGTATTTTGTTTCTGTATGTTTTGGATTGGGGTGTAATTTGGAAAAACATTGCTAATTTACAATGTTGATTTTTAATACAGCAAGTGAAAGTTTTGATTCACAACACACTTCAATGCACACATCTATATGTTAAATAATATATTACAATCAGTAAGGACAAATTCAGTCCTTAAAAAGTTTAGAAATTTGACTATTAAAACCAAGAACTATTTAAAAAAAAAAAACTGCAATAAAAAAAATAAAGTTGAACAAAATAAAAGGTAAAGAATCTGTCCACGACTGTTGAACCAAATTGTGTCTTTCTCCTTTTGTCACTTACATTCAGAAAGTACATTTTCCTCCATTAATTGTTTGGTTTTAGCTGTTTTTTCCATTGTCTGGTATAATCAAAATAATAGAAATGCTCTCCTCTGAATATAACTGTAGGCTATGTAATGTAGTATTTTAATACAAATCATTGAGACATTAACAACTTTACACAGCATAGAAAATAGATTAAATGATTTGGAGTAGTTTATAATTAATAAATTGAATAGAGTTCATTGTTTTGCTGAGCTTAGAAAAATAGTCTCAAATGTGATCATTTCAGGACACATAATGTTGTAAATATATTTAAACACTTTAGGAATTAAGTAAAAAAGTGAGATGGTAAATACTTTTAAAATATTTTGGGAAAAATGTATTCATTATAAAGTGTTAATTACTCTTTCAATATTTAATGACTAATGTGCTTTTTTCAAGTGTTTACAACAATGTGAGCAGAAAACAGGAAACAAACAACACTATTTTAATTTGTATTTAGTCAAGTCATAGCTATAAAAAGTTCTGTGATATTTCTATTTATTCACATTTCTCATTTCCATGTTGTTACAGATTCTCTAATCTGAATGAAAGTGTTCGAAACAGATTTCTTCTGAGACTCTTCATTAAAGCAGCAGAGACTGAGACACAGACAGGAGAGCAGATGCTGAAACTGTTATCATCAGTCTGCACCTACAGATATTTTCCTTATCAAAAGACTGACAGAATTAAACAGTGTGATTTCCTGCTGGATCTTTGCTCACATGTGAAGAACTATGAGACTCAAACAGGCTGGAGTTTCCTTCCAGCATTACAGTCAGTTTTCCAGTTACCTGATGTCTGGATCATAGATCTCTCACAGAGAAAGACCTCCGTCCTCCTGGAAGTGCTGAAACTCCAGACAGAGAAGAAACCAGTAGATCTGAGAGGATGTTCAGAGGAAGAGCGTGAAATGAAGAGTTTCCTTCAGTGTCTGTCCTATATCTCACAGCTGAGGTACCTGAACTTACATGCTTTCGATTGTTGATTTAACCCTCTGAGACCCAGACATTGATATTCATGATTTAATTTTTCATCATTAAACATGTTTTAGGAAGGCATTGATGAGAAAATGTATTTTGTTTATGTATGTTTTGGATTGGGGTGTAATCTGGAAAAACATTGCTAATTTACTATGTTGATTTTTAATACAGCAAGTGAAAGTTTTGATTCACAACACACTTCAATGCACACATCTATATGTAAAATAATATATTACAATCAGTAAGGACAAATTCAGTCCTTAAAAAGTTTAGAAATTTGACTATTAAAACCAAGAACTATTTAAAAAAAAAAAACTGCAATAAAAAAAATAAAGTTGAACAAAATAAAAGGTAAAGAATCTGTTCACGACTGTTGAACCAAATAGTGTCTTTCTCCTTTTGTCACTTACATTCAGAAAGTACATTATTCTCCATTAATTTAGTTTTAACTGTTTTTTCCATTGTCTGGTATAATCAAAATAATAGAAATGTTCTCCTCTGAATATAACTGTAGGCTGTGTAATGTAGTATTTTAATACAAATCATTGAGACATTAACAACTTTACACAGCATAGAAAATAGATGAAATTATTTGGAGTAGTTTATAATAAATAAATCGAATAGAGTTCATTGTTTTGCTGAGCTTAGAAAAATAGTCTCAAATGTGATCATTTCAGGACACATAATGTTGTTCAATATTTAAACACTTTAGGAATTAAGTAAAAAAGTGAGATGGTAAATACTTATAAAATATATTTGGGGAAAAATGTATTCATTATAAAGTGTTAATTACTCTTTCAATATTTAATGACTAATGTGCTTTTTTCAAGTGTTTACAACAATGTGAGCAGAAAACAAGAAACAAACAACACATTATTTTAATTTGTATTATTTAGTCAAGTCATAGCTATAATAAGTTCAGTGATATTTCTATTTATTCACATTTCTCATTTCCATTTTGTTACAGATTCTCTAATCTGAATGAAAGTGTTCGAAACAGATTTCTTCTGAGACTCTTCATTAAAGCAGCAGAGACTGAGACACAGACAGGAGAGCAGAAGCTGAAACTGTTATCATCAGTCTGCACCTACACATCTTTTCCTTATCAAAAGACTGACATAATTAATCAGAGTGATTTCCTGCTGGATCTTTGCTCACATGTGAAGAACTATGAGACTCAAACAGGCTGGAGTTTCCTTCCAGCATTACAGTCAGTTTTCCAGTTACCTGATGTCTGGATCATAGATCTCTCACAGAGAAAGACCTCCGTCCTCCTGGAAGTGCTGAAACTCCAGACAAAGAAGAAACCAGTAGATCTGAGAGGATGTTCAGAGGAAGAGAGTGAAATGAAGAGTCTCCTTCAGTGTCTGTCCTACATCTCACAGCTGAGGTACCTGAACTTACATGCTTTTGATTGTTGATTTAACCCTCTGAGACCCAGACATTGATATTCATGATTTAATTTTTCATCATTAAACATGTTTTAGGAAGGCATTGATGAGAAAATGTATTTTGTTTATGTATGTTTTAGATTGGGGTGTAATTTGGAAAAACATTGCTAATTTACTATGTTGATTTTTAATACAGCAAGTGAAAGTTTTGATTCACAACACACTTCAATGCACACATCTATATGTTAAATAATATATTACAATCAGTAAGGACAAATTCAGTCCTTAAAAAGTTTAGAAATTTGACTATTAAAACAGAACTATTTTAAAAAAAACTGCAATAAAAAAATCAAGTTGAACAAAATAAAAGGTGAAGAATCTGTTCACGACTGTTGAACCAATAGCGTCTTTCTCCTTTTGTCACTTACAATCAGAAATGTACATATTCTCCATTAATTGTTTGGTTTTAGCAGTTTTTTCCATTGTCTGGTATAATCAAAATAATAGAAATGTTCTCCTCTGAATATAGGCTATGTAATGTATTTTAATATAAATAATTGAGATATTAATGACTTTACACAGCATAGAAAATAGATGAAATGATTTGGAGTAGTTTATAATTAATAAATTGAATAGAGTTCATTGTTTTGATGAGCTTAGAAAAATAGTCTCAAATGTAAGTTGATCATTTCAGGATACATAATGTTGTTCAATATATTTGGGGAAAAATGTATTCATCATTATTATAAAGTGTTTACAACAATGTGAGCTGAAAACAGGAAACAAACAACACATTATTTTAATTTGTATTATTTAGTCAAGTCATAGCTATATTAAGTTCTGTGATATCTCTATTTATTCACATTTATCATTTCCATTTTGTTACAGATTCTCTAATCTGAATGAAAGTGTTCGAAACAGATTTCTTCTGAGACTCTTCATTAAAGCAGCAGAGACTGAGACACAGACAGGAGAGCAGAAGCTGAAACTGTTATCATCAGTCTGCACCTACAGATATTTTCCTTATCTAGAGACCTACACATCTTTTCCTTATCAAGAGACTGACAGAATTAAACAGTGTGATCTCCTGCTGGATCTTTGCTCACATGTGAAGAACTATGAGACTCAAACAGGCAGGAGTTTCCTTCCAGCATTACAGTCAGTTTTCCAGTTACCTGATGTCTGGACCATAGATCTCTCACAGAGAAAGACCTCCGTCCTCCTGGAAGTGCTGAAACTCCAGACAAAGAAGAAACCAGTAGATCTGAGAGGATGTTCAGAGGAAGAGAGTGAAATGAAGAGTTTCCTTCAGTGTCTGCCCTACATCTCACAGCTGAGGTACCTGAACTTACATGCTTTTGATTGTTGATTTAACTCTCAGAGACCCAGACATTGATATTCATGATGCTATTTATTTATTTTTTCATCATTAAAGGGACTGTGTGTAGGAATTTCTCCCATCTAGTGGTGAAATTGTATTTTGCATTCAAACGAATAATGCTCTCCAGCGCCTCACTTTTTCAAATGCGCGTTGCATCTACGGTAGCCGTTAGTACCAAAAAGCTATGACAGGATGTCTTATAATAGCACTTTGAGTTTTTCTTCGGGTGAACAGGTTTGTTATTTAAAAACAAACTGAAACTTGAAACAACGAAAAAAGAATGTTACAGTATGAATTACTGACTGTGAAAAACATTAACTATGGTAATTAGTAGTAATGCCTTCTTTACTCGTTATATTTTTTTGAAGTACGTGCATTGTTAGATATCATCATCATCATCATCATCATCAGAGCCTTCTCTAACCTTACTTTACTCAATAGCTGCTATTCATCAAAGAGCCTTTTTAACTTTTAACTATAAATGTTCTACTGTCTATATAATAAAGTACACAACCACACACACAAAAAAAGAGACTTTTAGAAAATAAACAGTGCCAGGAAAACTCCGTATAACTTTGGTACTGGACGCTGCCGAATGAAACTTTTTGCTCATGCATCAGACAAGTCTGAACAAGTTCGACTTGCGCATGCGTGAGGTGGGGAATTTTGTAAACAAACATCCGGAGGATCAGGCCCTTCCTATCAGAGCATGATACACAACTCCTTGTCCAAGCACTTGTTCTGTCCAGATTGGACTATTGTAATGCTCTCTTCCAGCTTGCACTGTCAAACCTCTGCAACTGATCCAGATGCTGAAGCTAGAGAGGTCTCTATTGAGCCGAAGAGAGCACACGTCATTCCTCTCCTCACAAAACTGCACTGGTTGCCAGTTACCGCTCTCATCAAATTCAAGGCACTGACGCTGGCCTACAGAACAACCACTGACTCTGCTTCCTTTTACCTAAACTCATTACTCCAGACTTATGTGCCATCCAGAAACTTGCGTTCTGCAAGTGAACATCGACTCGTGCTGCATCTCAGAGAGGCACAAAATCACTTTCACTGACCTTTTCCTTGACTGTTCCCCGCTGGTGGAATGACCTGCCGAACTCAACCCACGCTGCCGAGTCAATAGCCATTTTCAAGAAACGGATGAAGACACATCTTTTTCAACAACACTTGATCCATTAATACTAACACTTTCTTTTCTATTCTCTTCTACTCTATATAGATATAGAGATGTATATTTTTTTTATTTTTTTTAGGCCTAGATCTATATATATATAAAAAAATATTACACATAGGCCTACTGCCTTAGACTAAACTGGAAATCATCATAGCACTTACATATTGTTGTCCTATTGTTAGTTTAACTGCTTCTATTGCTCTCCGCGTTAGTAAGTTGCTTTGGATAAAAGCGTCTGCTAAATGATTAAATGTAATGTAAAGTGTTAATTACTCTGTCAGTATTTAATGACTTGTTAGATGTGCTTTTTCGTGTTTACAACAATGTGAGCTGAAAACAGGAAACAAACAACATATTATTTTAATTTGTATTATTTAGTCAAGTCATAGCTATAAAAAGTTCTGTGATATTTCTATTTATTCACATTTCTCATTTCCATTTTGTTACAGATTCTCTAATCTGAATGAAAAGTGTTCAAAGCCAGATTTCTTCTGAGACTCTTCATTAAAGCAGCAGAGACTGAGACACAGACAGGAGAGCAGAAGCTGAAACTGTTATCATCAGTCTGCACCTACAGATATTTTCCTTATCAATGGACTGACATAATTAAACAGAGTGATTTCCTGCTGGATCTTTACTCACATGTGAAGAACTATGAGACTCAAACAGGCAGGTGTTTCCTTCCAGCATTACAGTCGGTTTCCAGTTACCCTGATGTCTGGATCATAGGATCTCTCACGACCTCCGTCATCCTGGAAGTGCTGAAACTCCAGACAGGAGAAGAAACCAATAGAGCTGAGAGGATGTTCAGAGGAAGATGAGTGAAATGAAGAGTTTCCTTCAGTGTCTGCCCTACATCTCACAGCTGAGGTACCTGAACTTACATGCTTTTTGATTGTTGATTTAACCTCTGAGACCCAGACATTGATATTCATGATTTAATTTTTCATTATTAAACATGTTTTAGGAAGGCCCATTGATGAGAAAATGTATTTTGTTTATGTATGTTTTGGATTGGGTGTAATATTTGGAAAAACATTGCTAATTTACTATGGTGAATTTTAATACAGCAAGTGAAAGTTTTGATTCACAACACACTTCAATGCACACATCTATATGTTAAATAATATATTACAATCAGTAAGGACAAATTCAGTCCTTAAAAAGTTTAGAAATTTGACTATTAAAACCAAGAACTATTTTAAAAAAAAAACTGCAATAAAAAAATCAAGTTGAACAAAAGGGTAAAGGAATCTGTCCACGACTGTTGAACCAAATAGTGTCTTTCTCCTTTTTGTCACTTACATTCAGAAAGTACATTATTCTCCATTAATTTCATGTTTTAGCTGTTTTTTCCATTGTCTGGTATAATCAAAATAATAGAAATGTTCTCCTCTGAATTTAACTGTAGGCTGTGTAATGTAGTATTTTAATACAAATAATTGAGACATTAACAACTTTACACAGCATAGAAAATAGATTAAATGATTTGGAGTAGTTTATAATTAATAAATTGAATAGAGTTCATTGTTTTGCTGAGCGTAGAAAAATAGTCTCAAATGTGATCATTTCAGGACACATAATGTTGTTCAATATTTAAACACTTTAGGAATTAAGTAAAAAAGTGAGATGGTAAATACTTTTAAAATATATTTGGGGAAAAAATGTATTCATTATAAAGTGTTAATTACTCTTTCAATATTTAATGACTAATGTGCTTTTTTCAAGTGTTTACAACAATGTGAGCAGAAAACAGGAAACAAACAACACATTATTTTAATTTGTATTATTTAGTCAAGTCATAGCTATAAAAAGTTAAGTGATATTTCTATTTATTCACATTTCTCATTTCCATGTTGTTACAAATTCTCTAATCTGAATGAAAGTGTTCAAAGCAGATTTCTTCTGAGACTCTTCATTAAAGCAGCAGAGACTGAGACACAGACAGGAGAGCAGAAGCTGAAACTGTTATCATCAGTCTGCACCTACAGATATTTTCCTTATCTAGAGACCTACACATCTTTTCCTTATCAAGAGACTGACAGAATTAAACAGTGTGATCTCCTGCTGGACCTTTGCTCACATGTGAAGAACTATGAGACTCAAACAGACAGGAGTTTCCTTCCAGCATTACAGTCAGTTTTCCAGTTACCTGATGTCTGGACCATAGATCTCTCACAGAGAAAGACCTCCGTCCTCCTGGAAGTGCTGAAACTCCAGACAAAGAAGAAACCAGTAGATCTGAGAGGATGTTCAGAGGAAGAGAGTGAAATGAAGAGTTTCCTTCAGTGTCTGCCCTACATCTCACAGCTGAGGTACCTGAACTTACATGCTTTTGATTGTTGATTTAACTCTCAGAGACCCAGACATTGATATTCATGATGCTATTTATTTATTTTTTCATCATTAAAGGGACTGTGTGTAGGAATTTCTCCCATCTAGTGGTTGAAATCTAGTATTTTTGCATTCAAACGAATAATGCTCTCCAGCGCCTCACTTTTTTCAAATGCGCGTTGCATCTACGGTAGCCGTTTATGTACCAAAAAGCTATGACAGGATGTCTTATAATAGCACTTCGAGTTTTTCTTCGGGTGGAACAGGTTTGTTATTTAAAACAAACTGAAACTTGAAACAACGAAAAAAAGAATGTTACAGTATGAATTACTGACGTGAAAAACATTAACTATGGTAATTAGTAGTAATGCCTTCTTTACTCGTTATATTTTTTTGAAGTACGTGCATTGTTAGATATCCTCATCATCATCATCATCATCATCAGCGCATTCTCTAACGTTACTTTACTGAATAGCTGCTATTCATCAAAGAGCCTGTTTAACTTTTAACTATAAATGTTCTACTGTCTATATAATAAAGTACACAACCAAGCAATGAAAAAAAAAAGCTTGTAATTAAGACCGTAACATTGACTTACCTGTCGAGGAGAAAGCAGGCAACTTCAGGGTCTCTTTTGAAAGTTTTCTCCTGCATTAGCTATCCTGACATTAACCCTTGTTTTTGTAATCTCCGGTCACGTTTCCTTTTACGGTCCATTTTGGACTTTTTCGATGACGAGGACTCCTTATCCTGTGACTCAGCATTTGTATGAATGAACGGTGTATAAATAACCGTGCAGTGCATCCTTTTAAACTTGCCGCGACAGTGACAAGCGCCTCTCACTGCTCTTCTCCTCCGCTTCTGCTGGCTTCAGTCACATGACGCTGGTTCTGAACGAAAACACGTTGTGGAAACGCGTTGGCCTAGTACTTTTTATCCCTCTTTGCTATTATAGTTTTTCAAGATGGCGGAACTACATGGAAGCCTCCGTGGACCTACCCGTCCGCAATATTTTTTTTCCCAGGATGGTAGGGGAAGACTCATGAATATTCATTAGGGAAGTCATCCTTGATTGGTCTTAACCCCAGTGACGGGTAGGTTTAGGCCGGGGTTAGGGGTAAGTCATCAGACCCCCAATGGCGGGTAGGTTTAGGGGTGGGGTTGGGGTAGGTCATCAGACCAATCAGGGATGACTTCCCTAATGAATATTCATGAGTCTTCCCCTACCATCCTGGGAAAAAAAATATCGCTACCCATCCCATGTATATAAAGATAATAAATTCTTCGTTACGAGGATTAGTCTGATCATTGGCATAGGTATTTGTACACCATTGAGGGCATATTTATTAATAAAAATATTGATTTTAGATAATAAAATACCTAAAAAGCTACACATAGTCCCTTTAAACATGTTTTAGGAAGGCATTGATAAGAACATTTATTTTGTTTATGTATGTTTTAGATTGGGGTGTACCAATTGGAAATACATTGCTCATTTACTATATTGATTTTTTAATACAGCAAGTGAAAGTTTTGGATCCACAACACACTTCAATGCACACATCTATATGTAAAATAATATATTACAGTCAGTAAGGGCAAATTCAGTCCTTAAAAAGTTTAGAAATTTGACTATTTAAAACCAATAACTATTTTAAAACAATATGCAATAAAAAAATCAAGTTGAACAAAATAAAAGGTAAATAATCTGTCCACGACTGTTGAACCAAATAGCGTCTTTCTCCTTTTGTCACTTACATTCAGAAAGTACATTATTCTCCATTAATTGTTTGGTTTTAGCAGTTTTTTCCATTGTCTGGTATAATCAAAATAATAGAATGTTCTCCTCTGAATATAGGCTATGTAATGTAGTATTTTAATATAAAATAATTGAGATATTAATGACTTTATACAGAAATAGATGAAATGATTTGGAGTAGTTATAATTAATAAAATTGATAGAGTCCATTGTTTTGCCTGAGCTTAGAAAATAGTCCTCAAATGTAAGTTGATCATTTCAGGACACATAATGTTGTAAATATATTTGGGGGAAAATGTATTCATTATAAAGTGTAAATTACTCTTTCAATATTTAATGACTAATGTGCTTTTTTCAAGTGTTTACAACAATGTGAGCTGAAAACAGGAAACAAACAACACATTATTTTAATTTGTATTATTTAGTCAAGTCATAGCTATAAAAAGTTCTGTGATATTTCTATTTATTCACATTTCTCATTTCCATTTTGTTACAGATTCTCTAATCTGAATGAAAGTGTTCAAAGCAGATTTCTTCTGAGACTCTTGATTAAAGCAGCAAGGAGACTGAGACACAGACAGTGAGAGCAGATGCCTGAAACTGTTATCATCAGTCTGCACCTACACATCTTTTCCTTATCAAGAGACTGACTGAATTAACAGAGTGATTTCCTGCTGGATCTTTGCTCACATGTGAAGAACTATGAGACTCAAACAGGCAGGAGTTTCCTTCCAGCATTACAGTCAGTTTCTTCCAGTCACCTGATGTCTGGATCATAGATCTCTCACAGAGAAAGACCCTCCGTCCTCCTGGAAGTGCTGAAACTCCAGACAGAGAAGAAAACCAGTAGAGCTGAGAGGATGTTCAGAGGAAGAGAGAGAAATGAAGAGTTTCCTTCAGTGTCTGCCCTACATCTCACAGCTGAGGTACCTGAACTTACATGCTTTTGGTTGTTGATTTAACCCTCAGAGACCCAGACATTGATATTCATGATATTATTTCTTTTTACATCATTAAACATGTTTTAGGAAGGCATTGATTAGAACATTTATTTTGTTTATGTATGTTTTGGATTGGGGTGTAATTTGGAAAAACATTGCTAATTTACTATATTGATTTTTAATACAGCAAGTGAAAGTTTGGGATTCACAACACAATTCAATGCACACATCTATATGTTAAATAATATATTACAATCAGTAAGGACAAATTCAGTACTTCAAAAGTTTAGAAATTTGACTCTTTAAAACCAATAACTATTTTAAAACAATAAAAAAATCAAGTTGAACAAAATAAAAGGTGAAGAATCTGTCCACGACTGTTGAACCAAATAGTGTCTTTCTCCTTTTGTCACTTACATTCAGAAAGTACATTATTCTCCATTAATTGTTTGGTTTTAACTGTTTTTTCCATTGTCTGGTATAATCAAAATAATAGAAATGCTCTCCTCTGAATATAACTGTAGGCTATGTAATGTAGTAATTTAATACAAATCATTGAGAAATTAACAACTTTACACAGCATAGAAAATAGATTAAATGATTTGGAGTAGTTTATATATGATAAATTGGAATAGAGTCCATTGTTTTGCTGAGCGTAGAAAAATAGTCTCAAATGTAAGTTGATAATTTCAGGGCACATAATGTTGTTCAATATTTAAACACTTTAGGAATTAAGTAAAAAAAGTAAGATGGTAAATACTTTTTCAAATATATTTGGTGAAAAATGGATTCATTATAAAGTTCATTGCTAGAACTGGCTGATCCTGCAGATTTGCCTTATACAACATGTGGGATATTGTGCGCGCAGTGGGATGGTTGGAACTCAACTGGAATGACCTGCAGCTACTCCAGAGTGAACTTGTCCATTCTCCATATTTATTAGGCCATACAATTGCAGGTTTGCGTGGATATACACATAAAAGTGGTTTCTGTGAGAGAACAAATTAAAGGAGAACTCCGGTCAATTTTAACATTGAGCTCATTTTTTTGTACATTTGGAGTGCTGTCAATACAGAGAACAACGACAAAAATCGGTGTTGCCTACACAGAGTTATTCTATTTTTAAAATTTGCACCCTATTGACTTCAATGGTGGCAAGTAGTAAGCCTGCTTAAACATCACTGTTTTCGGTGGAAGGCCATAGTAATCGATTGTCGAGTTCGGCGCATAGGTTTATGTACCTATGATCACGCGCGTGAACTCGACAATCGATACTATGGCCTTTCCACCGAAAACAGGATGTAAACAAAGTATGAGCGCTGGCTGAATTAACTTCATTTTTTATTAATATCTCTAACATCTACTGCAGTCAGATCCCACTCGTGTTCACTCGGAAGGAATCACTCACATTTTCTGTGCACTTGAATGACACTTAAAGGATGTTATAGAGGCTAAAAAGCAGGCTTACTACTTGCCCCATTGAAGTCAATAGGGTGCAAATTTTAAAAATAGAATAACTCAGTGTAGGCAACACCGATTTTTGTCGTTGTTCTCTGTATTGACAGCACTCCAAATGTACAAAAAAATGAGCTCAATGTTAAAATTGACCGGAGTTCTCCTTTAAGGATGATAAATATAAATGATAATATGACATGACAGAATATACACACATAATACTTGTATAAATATACACGGAGAAGTTAAAGTTGTATGAAGTAACCTGCAACCAGACGCTCTATTGAAATATATGGGTCTACATGCAGCTCCATTAAACTGCCGCCTGCTGCTGCCGCTACCAAGAGGTGTACCGGTTATGAAAGAGTGTGCGCTGCTCTAGCACTCCCCTGCACTCTTGTACATTACTAATATGCCAATAAGATATGGCTAAATTTTTTAATCAACATATGACAAGCAACTCCCTTTCCCAAATGAGTAAACATTGTTGATAAAATATAACTGGATGATTCGTTGAATACGTGAGTATTGCGCCGATTGTGTGTATATTGACACAATTATTATATTGTTATTATTGTAATTATTAAACACAATTATATTGTGGCAAGATGGCGGCGCGCGCGAGTGCAGCGGCTCTTTGCTCTCCAAGTTGGTGTTTAATTTTGTTTATTTGGTCGCTGCTACAAATAGATATGTATCAGTCAACAAACTCCTACAGTCGTCAGGACCTAATAAACATTGGCGTTACCCATAGCAGGGCAATTATGTCATCTTTCCATCGGACTCACAACTTCCCCGACTCCATTACCAGAGAGCCAGGCTTGTTATCCCAGGAAAGCGACGCAGACGCCGGCGTGAGAGAAAACAGAAGCGGGGTTGCAGAGCGGGTCTCAGTGTCAGATTACGGAAAGACCCACACAGACCATCGACCCCCAGCCTCTTCCTCTCAAATGCCAGATCTGTTGTCCATAAGATCGGCGATCTGGAGCTACTTTTAGCTGCAAATAATTCAATACGGAACTGCAACGCAATGATAATCACCGAAACTTGGCTTACCTCTTTGATCCCCGATACCGCTGTCGAGTTGAATGACAGGACGCTACACAGACAGGACAGATCTAGAGACACCGGTAAGAAAAGAGGAGGGGGGCTGTGGTGCTATATGTGAATGACAACTGGTCCGAGCAGAGTCGCGTTATAGACAGTCATTGTTCCCGTGATCTGGAGTCTCTGTCAGTGTTATGCAGACCTTTCTACCAACCGAGAGAGCTAACTGTAGTAACTGTGACAGCCGTCTATATTCCACCGGATGCAAATGTTAGCTCGTCTTTGGCTCATCTTTTCCAAACTATTAGTAATCTGCAGAAATCTTACCCTGACGGAGACCATGTGATTGCGGGTGATTTTAATCATGCATGCTTAAAGTCAGTGCTCCCCAAATTCACTCAATATGTGAATTACGCCACCAGGGGAAATAACACTCTTGACCATGTCTACTGTAACCTAAAGCATGCTTACAGGGCAGTGTCCCTTCCTCACTTGGGGCTCTCAGATCACCTCTCTCTGCTCCTCCTTCCTTCCTACATCCCTCTTAAGGCTGATTTATACTTCTGCGTCGGACCTACGCCGGAGCCTCTACGCTGTAGGCAACGCGTTGGTTTTCATTTATACTTCTGCGTCGTTATCCGCGTTGACGCGCGCAGAGGGAGCATGTGAAACCTGAGGGAGCGGTCCTAGCAGACCAATCACAGCGCTTGCGTCCGCGTAGAGTTGAGGCGTTGTTACATTTTTGAAGAGGTGCACATTAGGGTACGCCGAAGGGTACGCGCGCTACACACAGCCTACGACGTAGCTACGGCGTAAGTTCGACGCAGAAGTATAAATTGGGCTTTAGAAGGACAACAAAGCCATGTATTAAAACCATTACAACATGGCCAGAGGGGGCACTGTCACAACTCCAAGACTGCTTCTCAAGCACTGAATGGTCCCTTTTTGAACAAGGGGATTTTCAGAAGTACACAGAAACTGTCCTTTTTTATATAAAAACCTGCATTGACAATGTGACTGTAAATAAACGTATTAGGGTTTTTTCTAATCAGAAGCCATGGATGACTTCAGAAGTATATAAACTCCTCAAAGCACGTGATTGGGCCTTCAGGTTAGGGGACATAGCCCTATATTCCACTGCTAGGACTGATCTGAAGAGGGGTATTAGGACCGCTAAACGGGCCTACAAAGAGAAAATTGAGAACTATGTCTCGGGACCCGAGACGAGTATGGCAGGGGTTACAACATCTCACTAACTATCAGGGCAGAAAGAAAATAGTAAAAACAACAAATGGCACCCTCCTGGCAGAAGAACTTAACAACTTCTATGCCCGTTTTGAGACCAAGAGCTCATTAAATTCATCCCCATCTGTGGTCACCAATATGCCTGTTCTCACAGTCCAACAGCATGAAGTGAGACAGGTTCTTAAAGCAGTGAACCCCAGGAAGGCGGCTGGCCCTGATGGGGTACCTGGGAATGTACTCAGAGCATGTTGTAATGAACTCTCTGCTGTTTTTACCACCATTTTCAACTTATCTCTCGCTCAGGCCATTGTCCCTCCTCTTTGAAATCAGCAACTATTATCCCTATCCCCAAGAAATCAGCATCAAACAGCCTTGCAGACTACAGACCCGTGGCCCTCACTCCTCTCATAATGAAGTGCTTTGAGAGACTGGTACTCAAACATGTGCAAGCCAGTCTACCTCACTCCTTGGATAACCATCAGTTTGCATACAAGCCTAATAGATCCACAGATGATGCTTTATCCATTACTCTCCATACTGCCCTGAGCCACCTCGAACAGAGAAACAGCTACGTCAGGATGCTCTTCGTGGATTATAGCTCCGCCTTTAATACAATTATCCCCGACATCCTGATAAACAAACTCTCTGCCTTCACCTGCCTCTGTTGACTCTCTGCCTTCACCCACCTATCTGCAGCTGGATAAAGGACTTTTTGTCAAATCGCCCACAGACTGTCAGAATTGGCCCCCACCTCTCCTCCACCATTACACTTAGCACCGGCTCACCTCAGGGCTGTGTGCTGAGCCCTCTCCTTTATTCATTGTACACCTTTGACTGTTTACCAACATGTCCCACCAATTCCATCATAAAGTTTGCAGACGACACTACTGTGGTAGGACTTATAACGGGCGGGGATGAGTCCGGCTACAGACAAGAAGTACAGAATCTGTCTGAGTGGTGCTCTGCCAATAACCTAATCCTAAACATTGCAAAAACAAAATAACTTATAATAGACTTTAGGAAATGTAACACACACCATCAACCCCTCTTCATAAATGGCGAGTGCGTGGAGAGAGTTCACTCATTTAAATTCCTGGGCATCCATATTACAGATCGTTTCTCATGGACAACCAACACTACAACATTTGTAAAAAAAAAAAGCACAGCAGCGCCTCCATTTTCTGAAGATACTCAAGAAAAACAGCATGAATTTGAGGCTGCTGGTGTCCTTTTATAAATCCACCATTGAGAGCATTCTTTCATATTGTATCTCTGTGTGGTTTGTTGCGTGTTCTGCTGCCGATAAAAAGGCCCTGCAGAGAATTATCAAGACTGCAGAAAAAATCATTGGCTGCCCCCTCCCCTCTCTGTCAGACATTGCACTCAGTCGTACTCTCTTAAGAGCTAAGAACATCATCAAGGACAATACTCATCCAGGCCACCATCTGTTTCAATTGTTGCCTTCTGGTAGGCATTATAGGTCTATACAATCCAGCACTACCAGATTTAAAAATAGCTTCTTTCCAAATGCAATAGTTTCCATGAACAAATGTAGTTAGACAAACCCAGTCACTCACTGTCACTTTTTGCACTGCGATTACTGTCTTAATTCATTTTTTTTCTGTTTTTATTGTTTTATTTATAATTTTTAATGTATTGTAAGGATTATTTATTGTATTTATTGTACACACCTAATGGAGAGCGCTCCTAATTTCGTTGTATTGTAAAGTACAATGACAATAAAAGGCATTCAATTCAATTCAATCAATTATATTTTTGAGGTAAAATAAACTGAATCACGCTCTGACACTCTCTGATAAACATCTACAATGGCAATTTTTACTTGCGTACGTACGTAATAGAACCCACATCAATACCACACAAGAAAAAAAAAAGACTTTTAGAAAATAAACAATGCCAGGAAAACTCCGTATAACTTTGGTACTGGACGCTGCCGAATGAAACTTTTTGCTCATGCATCAGACAAGTCTGAACAAGTTCGACTTTGCGCATGCGTGAGGCGAGGGATTTTGTACACAACATTTGGAGGATCATGCCCTTCCTATCAGAGCATGATACACAGCTCCTTGTCCAAGCACTTGTTCTGTCCAGACAGGACTATTGTAATGTTCTCTTCCAGCTTGCTCTGTCAAACCTCTGCAACTGATCCAGATGCTGCAGCTAGAGAGGTCTTTAAGACGAAGAGAGCACACGTCACTCCTCTTCTCACAAAACTGCACTGGTTACCAGTTGCCGCTCTCATCAAATTCAAGGCACTGACGCTTGCCTACAGAACAACCACTGGCTCTGCTCCCTTTTACTTAAACTCATTACTCCAGACTTACGTGCCATCCAGAAACTTGCAAGCGAACGTCGACTCGTGCCGCATCTCAGAGAGACACAAAATCACTTTCACTGACCTTTCCTTGACTGTCCCTGCCTGGTGAATGTCCTGCGAACTCAACCCGCGCTGCCGAATCCGTAGCCATTTTCAAGAAACGAAATGAAGACAGTATCTTTTTCTGCACACTTGATCCATTAATACTAACACTTTCTCTTCTATTATCTTCTACTCTATATAGATATAGAGATATGTATATTTAAAAAAAAAAAAAATGTAATTTAATGTTTAATTTTTTTAGGCCTAGATCTATATATAAAAAAAATTACACATACTGCCTTAGACTAAACTAGAAATCATCACAGCACTTACATATTGTTGTCCTATTGTTAGTTTCACTGCTTCTATTGCTCTCCTCATTTGTAAGTTGCTTTGGATAAAAGTGTTGCTAAATGATTTAAAGGGTTAGTTCACCCAAAAATGAAAATTCTGTCAGTAATTCTCACCCTTCATGTTGTTCCAACCCCCGTTAAAACCTTCGTTCATCTTCGGAACACAAATTAAGATATTTTGATGAAATCTGAGAGCTGGATCACTCCCTCCATAGACTTCTAGGTGACCGAAACTTGCCTGGCCCAGAAAATGTATTAAAGAGATCGTTAATATAGTCCAAAGTGACTACAGTGGCTCAATCTTAAGTATATCAAGCGACAAGAATACTTTTTGTGCGCAAAAAACAAACAAAAATAACAACTTTATTCCACTATTCATTTCCTTCTATCTGGGCCTCGAGTGAGTTCACGTAGTGTTTTTGCCTACGTGGTGATGTGTAACACAGACGCGCTGCGCAAAAACACTACGTGAACTAACTCGAGGCCCAGAGAGAAGGAAATGAATAGTGGAATAAAGTCGTTATTTTTGTTTGTATTCTCGTCGCTTGATAATGTAGCGACTGGGCTATTTGAATCATTCATTCGTTTGGCCTGAACTGACAAATTCAGACTCTCTTGTGTTTTCTAAGCACAGTCCTTCCCAAAACGTTCTTTGCCAAGCTTACTAAAGCTTGTCACCTCTTGACTCACAATTACAAATCAAATGCCGGTTCCAGAGAGACTGAGCAAATGGACTTTTCTGACACTTAATGGCATCTCAGAGATACTCCAGAAACCTGAAACCAACATTCTTCTTCCCTGTGGGGAGCCTCAGAAGGGCCCACAGAGAGATAACGAAACTTCCTATGTGACATACACACATACACACACACCACACCACACACACACACAAAACATCCTTTGGGTGCAAACTTCACTATAGAAATATGCTCTTGAATGTATACCTTCCGATATGTATGTGTGATTAGTTTTGCTTTATAATAGAGGTGTGGTTTTGAAATGTATTCTTTAATCAATAGTGTTTTAGTTAGAGAATGTTCACCAACGTTCTCTGGCAATTGCTGTTTAGTTCCTTGAGCTTCATCTCCATTTGTAGCCTAGTGTACATCACAGTTTGGGTAAACCTTATTTCTATCTTATGTAACTTTGTGTATTCCTATAATCTTTCATATGACATGTTTTATATCATTTTAAATCTTGAGACTTAACGGAGTTGAATCTCGATAATAGATTGCAATGATATGATTATTACTATATGAATCGTCTTACTTGAGCAAATCTTCTCAAATTTGACAACACCCATAACTCACTCGAGTGGGTGTCTCCCCCCAGAGAAAAGGAACTTGTTCCCGCTTCAGATCTTTGGACGTTCATTGGTTGTTCATGCGAACAGAGGCGTGAACCCATCCTCTCCATAAGAGACTGACACCGAAGTCTCTCTGGAAGCACTTTTACGAACCCTCTTCGTCAGCGAGAAGATCCATATGGATCCCTTTTTGGGAGCGTTCTCTGTTTTACTTTTTCTTTAGTCCTTTTCTTTATTTTCGTCTTCGGACTCTCCCTACGTTCAGCAAAGCAAAACGTAGCCGGCAACCTCAACTTTAAAGAGACCTTGAACATCCCCGCAGGCCGCGCTCAACCGAAGCAAGCCCTGCTCTCTTAAAGAAACACACGCACGCTGCTTCTTAGGACACCAGCACGAACTCGGCGTTCTTCAGCAACAAAGAGAAACCCATTTTGCAAGAAAAGTTTATTGAACTTTTAATGTAATCTGATTTATTGTTTTGTCTCTCAAAGGTGACCTGGTCTGTGATTTTGCCTAACTGTGATATTTTCTTTGATCGCACATGTTAGTTTCACTTTCTCTCATCTCCCATTTTCCGGTCTCATCTCCCTCATTGTCCGATCTCTCTCTCTCCCTCATTTTCGTTATTCGTCTTAGTCCTTGAATTAGTTTACGTGTTCTGTACATATTTACTCTGTGTGATCGTAGTTATGTATTCATTAGTTCAATTATTAAATTCCATATTCCTGATTGTCTCAATGCTCATTTTACGAAGTCAATGATTTGTTGATCTTAAGCTACATGCTTTATCTTGTTACGATTTCAGTAACCTAAATTCTACAAATGCAGAGAGTGGTTTCTTTTCAAGGCCTGGAAAAGATACTCTTTCTTGTGTTTGTAAGAAGGATAATTTTCCTTGAGAGTTAAGTTAATCTTACGTTAATGTTTGCTGGACAAACAACTGTTTAATTAATACATTAATTTCCCTTAAAATTCATTCTGATTAATTGATCTGAAAGGGGGACCTTTTGGTTATTAATGATTAAATTATAATTCATTGTTAATTGAATATTGATGTATACGAATGGGGTCTAAATTTCAGCTTCAATAATTTATTAATATTGTAAGAATATAGATGAATCAACCCGATTCATAATTTTGATTCCCTATAATCATTTGAGCTAAGTCATATTCCTTACATAATATACTTAAGATTGAGCCACTGTAGTCACTTGGACTATTTTAATGATCTCTTTAATACATTTTCTGGGCCAGCAAGTTTCGGTCACCTAGAAGTCTATGGAGGAGTGAGCCAGCTCTCAGATTTAATCAAAAATATCTTAATTTGTGTTCCCGAAGATGAACGAAGGTCTTACGGGGTTGGAACAACATGAGGGTGAGTAATTACTGACAGAATTTTCATTTTTGGGTGAACTAACACTTTAATGTAAATGTAAAGTGTTAATTACTCTGTCAGTATTAAATGACTAATTTGATGCTCTGTCTAAAGTGTTTACAACAATGTGAGCTGAAAACAGGAAACAAACAACACATTATTTTAATTTGTATTATTTAGTCAAGTCATAGCTATAAAAAGTTCTGTGATATTTCTATTTATTCACATTTCTCATTTCCATTTTGTTACAGATTCTCTAATCTGAATGAAAGTGTTCAAAGCAGATTTCTTCTGAGACTCTTCATTAAAGCAGCAGAGACTGAGACACAGACAGGAGAGCAGAAGCTGAAACTGTTATTATCAGTCTGCACCTACACATCTTTTCCTTATCAATGGACTGACAGAATTAAACAGAGTGATTTCCTGCTGGATCTTTACTCTCATGTGAAGAACTATGAGACTCAAACAGGCTGGAGTTTCCTTCCAGCATTACAGTCAGTTTTCCAGTTACCTGATGTCTGGATCATAGATCTCTCACAGAGAAAGACCTCCGTCCTCCTGGAAGTGCTGAAACTCCAGACAAAGAAGAAACCAGTAGATCTGAGAGGATGTTCAGAGGAAGAGAGAGAAATGAAGAGTTTCCTTCAGTGTCTGTCCTACATCTCACAGCTGAGGTACCTGAACTTACATGCTTTTGATTGTTGATTTAACCCTCTGAGACCCAGACATTGATATTCATGATTAAATTTTTCATCATTAAACATGTTTTAGGAAGGCATTGATGAGAAAATATATTTTGTTTATGTATGTTTTGGATCGGGGTGTAATCTGGAAAAACATTGCTAATTTACTATGTTGATTTTTAATACAGCAAGTGAAAGTTTTGATTCACAACACACTTCAATGCACACATCTATATGTTAAATAATATATTACAATCAGTAAGGACAAATTCAGTCCTTAAAAAGTTTAGAAATTTGACTATTAAAACCAAGAACTATTAAAAAAAAAAACTGCAATAAAAAAATCAAGTTGAACAAAATAAAAGGTAAAGAATCTGTTCACGACTGTTGAACCAAATAGCGTCTTTCTCCTTTTGTCACTTACATTCAGAAAGTACATTATTCTCCATTAATTGTTTGGTTTTAGCAGTTTTTTCCATTGTCTGGTATAATCAAAATAATAGAAATGTTCTCCTCTGAATATAACTGTAGGCTGTGTAATGTAGTAATTTACAGTTTTTCTCAGTCGCTTTGGTGCATTTCTCACATCACTATTTACATTTGCACAACAGTTAGTTCAACCTCCACAACATTTAGTCATTTGTGCACATCATAGTAGCAGTTTCTCATTCCTTCCAACAAACTGCAAATGCTTTTGGACATGCATCAATTTCTTCCATACAACTCTCTGCTGTTTTATAACATTATCATTTGCTTATGTCATGTCAGTCAAAATTAACTATACTTGTGAATGCTGAATAGTCATTCCATATAAAACTAATAGTCCTCATTTCATTGCTTGAGTCATTACATACAAAAATGTTGAACTAGTTGTCAAAATCTGTATAGCAAATTTTACAAATTTTTTTAAATCTTTTTTTTTTTTTTCTGAAAATGTCTCCTAAATTGAACAATTTGCAATTGAGCAAGAGATGATATTCGCTGTGATGTAGATGAAATTATGTGGCCAGACAGAGAGGAACGTCTGTGCATGAATGATTACAGTACTATGTATGTTGTATGTTCAGTTCCAATATGTACTGCAGTATTGTGTACAGTTGTGCACAGCTCTACCCAAAGGGAGTTTATGTTTGTTGTAAATAAGGGTGTATTTTTTCTTTTGCACAATGTTGTGAACAAATTAGAATTGCAAAGAGCATATGCAGTAAAAATGTGAAACATACATATTCAGTGTCTTGTACTCAGTTACCTCACTAAATACAGTAATGTGTAACTTTACTGTATTTTTCAAATGGCTGTGCACATAGTATGTAGTGCTGTCTTGAGCATTTTCAGGTAGTGTCACCAAGATCTGAATTTTTTGCAATGGAAAACATTTAGAGAATAAACTGTCATAATGAAAACATGACAAAGCCATTTGACTATCTTGTTCATAAACAATGGTGTCAGGACTTTTCATCTTGATGACACTGACACTTTCATTGACATGAATACTTGCTTTTGAGGAATGAGCTCTCCATTTTGAGCAAGTGACACGCTTTTGCAGGTTATCAACTAGGTTTTGCAGTTTGTGCTAATTGTTATGAGAACTGCATTAACTGTTGTGCAAATGTAAATAGTGATGTGAGAAATGCACCAAAGCGACTGAGAAAAACTGTAATATAAATAATTTAGATATTAATGACTTTATACAGCATAGAAAATAGATGAAAATGATTTGGAGTAGTTTATAATTGATAAATTGAATAGAGTTCATTGTTTTGCTGAGCTTAGAAAAATAGTCTCAAATGTAAGTTGATCATTTCAGGACACATAATGTTGTAAATATATTTGGGGAAAAATGTATTCATCATTATTATAAAGTGTTTACAACAATGTGAGCGGAAAACAGGAAACAAACAACATTATTTTAATTTGTATTATTTAGTCAAGTCATAGCTATAAAAAGTTCTGTGATATTTCTGTTTATTCACATTTCTCATTTCCATTTTTTTACAGATTCTCTAATCTGAATGAAAGTGTTCAAAACAGATGTCTTCTGAGACTCTTCATTAAAGCAGCAGAGACTGAGACACAGACAGGAGAGCAGATGCTGAAACTGTTATCATCAGTCTGCACCTACACATATTTTCCTTATCTAGAGACCTACACATCTTTTCCTTATCAAAAGACTGACAGAATTTATCAGAGTGATTTCCTGCTGGATCTTTACTCACATGTGAAGAACTATGAGACTCAAACAGGCTGGAGTTTCCTTCCAGCATTACAGTCAGTTTTCCAGTCACCTGATGTCTGGATCATAGATCTCTCACAGAGAAAGACCTCCGTCCTCCTGGAAGTGCTGAAACTCCAGACAGAGAAGAAACCAGTAGATCTGAGAGGATGTTCAGAGGAAGAGAGTGAAATGATGAGTTTCCTTCAGTGTCTGTCCTACATCTCACAGCTGAGGTACCTGAACTTACATGCTTTTGATTGTTGATTTAACCCTCAGAGACCCAGACATTGATAATCATGATGTTATTTCTTTTTTCATCATTAAACATGTTTTAGGAAGGCATTGATGAGAACATTTATTTTGGAAAAACATTGCTAATTTACTATGTTGATTTTATTTTTTTATTTTTTTTTAATACAGCAAGTGAAAGTTTTGGATTCACAAAACAATTTAATGCACACATCAATATGTAAAATAATATATTACAATCAGTAAGGACAAATTCAGTCCTTAAAAAGTTTAGAAATTTGACTATTAAAACCAATAACTATTTAAAAAAAAACCTGCAATAAAAAAAAATCAAGTTGAACAAATTAAAAGGTAAAGAATCTGTTCACGACTGTTGAACCAAATTGTGTCTTTCTCCTTTTGTCACTTACATTCAGAAAGTACATTATTCTCCATTAATTGTTTGGTTTTAGCTGTTTTTTCCATTGTCTGGTATAATCAAAATAATAGAAATGTTCTCCTCTGAATTTAACTGTAGGCTATGTAATGTAGTATTTTAATATAAATAATTGAGATATTAATGACTTTACACAGCATAGAAAATAGATGAAATGATTTGGAGTAGTTTATAATTAATAAATTGAATAGAGTTCATTGTTTTGCTGAGCTTAGAAAAATAGTCTCAAATGTGATCATTTCAGGACACATAATGTTGTTCAATATTTAAACACTTTAGGAATTAAGTAAAAAAGTGAGATGGTAAATACTTTTATATTTGGGGAAAAATGTATTCATTATAAAGTATAACCAACACGTGCTACTCTGAGTAAATGCTAATTAAGAATCTGTTTGTAGGGAGGGTCACAAACACCAACATATGTTTTAAACTAATGAGTAAATAAAAATAGCAATGTAAGCACCTTTTGTGAACTTTATATAATCACCAAAATAGACTCAAAATAAAGAAACAACATCCAAACAGCACAGCAAAAACACACTGCCCACAAAGATATACATACTGTAGAGTTCTGTACACATGGGTTGAAGCAAGATGCAAGTCCCGATTGTCTTTAAGGAGTCCAATGATGTAGAGGCTTGATGGCAAACGAAACCCAACAATTGCAGACGACAGTCATCAAACACTATATCTCCCGTCATATAGCAGCAGTCAAGTCATGAACTCGTAGAAGTACCTCAATGTGGCATAATCCCAACCAGGACCACAAAACTGGCACAAATTCATTCAGCAGATACAAAAAAGTCCTTCTACAAAACACGAAATGCCTCCTGTTATTTATCTGCATCAAATCCCCTATATTCAATAAGCATAAAGATAATATTTCACCAGTAAATAAAACTTAAACATTAACATGAACGTTTTACTTACAGTTGAGCATGAAACAAACTGTTTCCCAACAGGACCTTGTTTGATGTCTATGGTTTGACCCCTATACTGTCTATGGGTTTGACCAGAGCCCGTCTACGGAGAGCCTGCCCACTCCCTATTAAGCCCTATTGTACCGAAGTTTGGTTGTAGTTCCACCAGAGTTCCACTGGGGGCGATCGCCATGAGTGCAAAATGAATGGGAGTCTATGGGGCTAGACGGCTAAATTTGTCTCTTTCACCCGATTGCCGTTGAGAAATCTACGATCTGATTGTAGATTTTGCAAGTTCAACATGGGTTTTAGGTCGAAAGTTGAATGAACGAGTACTTATGTCCTTTCGATTTCTTACAGGTTGAGTTGTTGTTGTTGCCCATAACACGCTAGCATTCTGACGTCATTGACATTTTGAAAGACTTTTTAAAGCAAATAAGTGACTCTAAAAAATCTAACACCAAGCAATGTGTAATTTCTTTGCATCTCCTTTCGAATACAACATTCAAATTACTAGACAAAAAATTATATCCTGAGAAAAGTGGATTTTGAGGGGTATACCGCCATAGACCTCCATTCATTCTGCACTCGTCCTGTGAGCGCCCTCATATGGAATCAGAGTGGAACTGCAACCAGTTCAGAAGCCGGAAGTGTACTGAGAGTGAAACTTCTCGCCATATTGCTGTGTCCAAATTCAGGGTCTGCATCCTCCTTAGGATCCTTCCTACCCGGTTGAAGGAGGAGGGGTCCTCCGACGACCGCAAAGCCCGGAAGTCGGTGTTTGTGAATTTGGACAGCCTACCCTTCTTTCACATATTTTCAGAGGAGAAAAGGCCGCGAAATTTAAAAATACTAATGTTACTGTGTCACGAAATGTAGTTTTAAGAGTTTTTCAGTCGACAATGTAGTTGTTTAAAGCTCAAATCTGTGGTTTATTTATAAAGAGAGCGCCATTTTAAAAATGTTATCTGACGGTTTCGGAGTTGTGAGATCCAGGGATCACCGGGCGCTCAGCGCTCATGTACCCCGCCGAGAACAGCCTTGCCTCGGCTAGTGCCGTTCTGACGTTCGCCGATGTCAGTCTAGTGAGAATAATTCGTCTTGTGTATATCTAACGGGCGATCTTTGGTTTAATTAATCTATAATTTGTTCCTTGGCAGATTGTTGTGGCTGAGGGCAAAGTGAAGTTTCATAACTTTATATATTTAGGCTTATTTAACTTTAACGGTGTAGCCTGCTGTATGTTTGACTGAATCGTTTACTTTATTTCTTGACTTGTAGCTTATACCTTTTAAAAACTGAAATTTAACAAAAAGAGACAGGGTTGCGTCATTTTATTTTATATAGCCTATGTAATAATATGTTAAAATGTATAAATTTACATTATTAAGTTGGCTTGAGAAAGCCAACTTACTGATATTGTACTTAAACTTATTATTAAGTTGGCTTGAGAGAGCCAACATATTGAAATCCTATTTAAACTTATTATTAAGTTGGCTTGAGAGAGCCAACTTACTGATATTGTACTTAAACTTATTATTAATGGTGCTTGCTGAAAGCAAGGCATCATTAGTGTTCTCTTGCATACTTATTATTTTTTTTATTAATGGTGCTTGCTGAAAGCAAGGCATCATTAGTGTTCTCTTGCATACTTATTATTAGTGGTGCTTGCTGAAAGCAAGGCATCACTATTGTTATTGCTCATACTTATTATTCTTCTTCTTATTAGTGGTGCTTGCTGAAAGCAAGGCATCACTATTGTTATTGCTCATACTTATTATTAATGGTGCTTGCTGAAAGCAAGGCATCATTAGTGTTCTCTTGCATACTTATTATTCTTCTTATTATTATTATTCTGGACAAAGTTTGGCGCGTAACTCGCCCCGCACCGTTTGTGTCAGACCCCTGACAGAGGTGTCAAATCGACCGGCTCATTGAGGAGAGGTGTGCTATGACTTTTATAAGCGATCGGGGGTGCGGTGTTCGCCCCAGGGGCAAAAAAGCAGCCAAAAAAGTCCCATAGACTTAACATTGCAACGAACTTTGAGCACTCATAGCTCTGAGCGAGGATTTCGCAGAAACATGTAATTTGCCACATTTGAAGAGGCTGACAGGCTCTGTAGGAACATACCTCACAATGGGGTAAAAGTTGCACCCCTGGGGGGCAGGAGCGTCCCAAAGTTGCCCCATTGACTTACTATGGGGAAGGAACGCCCCGTGAAACACACATGCTTTTCCTACTATGGTAAATTGCATAGGGATTTTGTATTGAAGATAGCTCTGCATCACAGTGTCATAGAGACAAGGGGGCGGACTCATTTTACTCAGACGACCAATCAGTCTCTCAGGATCATTGTAAAGCTATCAAGCCACGCCCTAGCAACCATTTAGAGCACCTTAGCAACAAGTCCCATAGACTTCCATTGAAAGATATCAAAGGGATATCTCCGGACTGAATTGTCATAGAAACATGGGGGTGGTCTCATTTGACTTGGGCCAGCAAACAGCCAATCATGATCACCTCAACACTTCCTAGCCCCCTCCCTAGCAACCATTGTCGAACACCTTAGCAACCAAAATCCAAAGAGGGATATCTTCCATTCTGAATGTCACAGAGGCATGGGAGTTGGTTTATATCATTCATAGTGACAAGAAGCCTTTGCAGTTTCATCATTGGCATCTGCCAAGCCACTCCATAGCAACAAAACAGAGTACCCTAGCAACCATTTTACAAGACCTATATCTCTGCATCAGAACATCATAAAAAGATGGGGTTAACACAAGTTTGACTCAGGGCAGCAAACAGCCATTCATGAGACATCACAACACTTGCTAGCCCCGCCCTAGCAACCATTGTCAAGCACCTTAGCAACCAAAATCCATTGAGGGATATCTTTCATTCTGAATGTCACAGAGGAATGGGAGTTGTTTTATATCATTCATACTGACAAGCAGCCTTTAGAGTTTCATGATTGGCAGCTGCCAAGCCATTCCCTAGCAACCAAACAGAGTACCTTAGCAACCATTTTGCAAGACCTATTTCTCTGCATCAGAACATCGTATAGAGATGGGGGTTGGCTCTTTTGACTCATACTAGCAAGGAGGAATTCCAACATGCTACACATGCTAGCTTTGAATAGCTACATGCTAATAGCGATTAGGTAAGTGCTAAATCATGCCAAGAAAATGCTAAGAACTGCAATAGTAATCATCAGTGACAACTACCAACCACTTAGTAACACCATAGTAACCACCCATAATACCTTAGCAACCACCCTGAACACCCTAGCAACTGCCTAGCAACCGCCTAGCAACCACCCAAAATACCCTAGCAACCACCTAGCAACACCATAGTAACCACCCAGAACACCCTAGCAACTGCCTAGCAATGCCCTAGCAACCACCCAGAATACCCTAGCAACCGCCTAGCAACACCATAGCAACCACCCAGAACACCCTAGCAACTGCCTAGCAACACCCTAGCAACCACCCAGAACACCCTAGCAACTGCCTAGCAACCACCCAGAATACCCTAGCAACCGCCTAGCAACACCATAGCAACCACCCAGAACACCCTAGCAACTGCCTAGCAACGCCCTAGCAACCACCCAGAATACCCTAGCAACCGCCTAGCAACACCATAGCAACCACCCAGAACACCCTAGCAACCGCCTAGCAATGCCCTAGCAGCTGAAAGCAAGGCATCATTAGTGTTCTCTTGCATACTTATTATTAGTGGTGCTTGCTGAAAGCAAGGCATCACTATTGTTATTGCTCATACTTATTATTCTTCTTATTAGTGGTGCTTGCTGAAAGCAAGGCATCACTATTGTTATTGCTCATACTTATTATTAATGGTGCTTGCTGAAAGCAAGGCATCATTAGTGTTCTCTTGCATACTTATTATTTTTATTATTATTATTCTTCCACACAAAAGTTTGGCGCGTAACTCGTGCCGCAGCTTTTGTCACAGACCCACGAATGAGGTGTCAAATCGTGCGGATTATTCGGGAATGGTGTGCTATGACTTTTATAAGTGATCGGGGGTACGGTGTTCGCCCCAGGGGCGAAAAAGCAGCCGAAAAATCCCATTGACTTAACATTGCAACAAACTTTGACGAGTCATAGCTCCGAGCGAGGATTTCGCAGAAATGTGTGATTTGCCACATTTGAAGAGGATGGCAGGCTGTGTGAGACCATACCTCACAATGGAGTAAAAGTTGCACCCCTGGGGGCCAGGAGCTGCCCAAAGTTTCCCATTGACTTACTATGGTGTAGGACGGCCCAGCATGTGTTTTTCCTACTATGGTAAATTGCATAGGGATTTTGTATTGAACATAGCTCTGGATCACAGTGTCATAGAGACAAGGGGGCGGGCTCATTTTACTCAGACGACCAATCAGTCTCTCAGGATCATTGTGAAGCTATCAAGCCATGCCCTAGCAACCATTTAGAGCACCTTAGCAACAAGTCCCATAGACTTCCATTGAAAGAGATCAAAGGGATATCTCCGGACTGAATTGTCATAGAAACATGAAGGTGGTCTCGTTTGACTCGGGGCAGCAAACAGCCAATCATGAATCACCTCAACACTTCCTAGCCCCTCCCTAGCAACCATTGTCGAGCCCCTTAGCAACCAAAATCCAAAGAGGGATATCTTCCATTCTGAATGTCACAGAGGCATGGGAGTTGGTTTATATCATTCATACTGAAAATCAGCCTTTGGAGTTTCATCATTGGCAGCTGCCAAGCCACTCCATAGCAACCAAACAGAGTACCCTAGCAACTATTTAGCAAGACCTATATCTCTGTATCAGAGCATCGTATAAAGATGGGGGTTGGTTTATATCATTCATAGTGACAAGAAGCCTTTGAAGTTTCATCATTGGCAGCTATCAAGCCACCCACTAGCAACCAAATAGAGTACCCTAGCAACCAAAATCAAAAGAGGGATATCTTCCATTCTGAATGTCACAGAGGCATGGGAGTTGGTTTATTTCATTCATAGTGACAAGAAGCCTTTGCAGTTTCATCATTGGCAGCTGTCAAGCAACTCCATAGCAACCAAATAGATTACCCTAGCAACCAAACTTCAAAGAGGGATATCTTCCATTCTGAATGTCACAGAGGCATGGGAGTTGGTTTATATCATTCATACTGAAAAGCAGCCTTTGCAGTTTCATCATTGGCAGCTGCCAAGCAACTCCATAGCAAACAAACAGAGTACCCTAGCAACCAAAATCCAAAGAGGGATATCTTCCATTCTGAATGTCACAGAGGCATGGGAGTTGGTTTATATCATTCATACTGACAAGCAGCCTTTGGAGTTTCATGATTGGCACCTGCCAAGTCACTCCCTAGCAACCAAACAGAGGACCCTAACAACCGTTTATCAAGACCCATGTTTCTGCATCAGAACATCGTATAGAGATGGGGGTTGGCTCTTTTGTTTCGGTTGGGAAACAGTCTGTAAATATCACCATGGTAACTGTGTATTCACACCCTAGCAACCGTTTAGAGCCACCTAGCAACCATGTTGAAACATATAGAAGCCATATTTCAGCTCCACAACATCGTACAGACATGGTTGTTGGCTCGTATGCAATCATGTACAACACCCTAGCAACCGAGTGGCGAGTTTTGCCACTGCAAGCACCACTTCACATTTTCTTCAGGAAATGTACATTCTAGTTATTATTATTATTCTTCTGTGAAAAACTGTTGCCTCAAACTCCTCCTAGAGCTTTAACTCTACATACTCCAAACTCGGCTCAGACCTTCAAACGAAGTTAGTTGCTTTCCCTTTTCAGACTGATCGGACTTACAGTTTTCCTAAAAATGACGATCAAAACTCGGAAAAACTCCCATTGACTTTTTTAAACTCTCCAACCGACAAAAATTAAAATCTAAACCAAACTGCCGTTCTATATATATTAGCCAATGAAACTCGTTTAAACTAATAAACTCTAATCTCATACACTTATAAACTAATTAACTTAAATTTAATAACTAATTAACTAATAAACTCATGAATTCATAGACTTATGAACTCTTAAACTCATAAATTAATAAACTCTGAACTCTAAACTCATTTAAACTTATAAACTCTAAACTCAAAAACTCGTACACTTATAAACTCTAAACTCATAAACTCTGAGTGTGTGTGTGTGTCTGAGTGAGTGTGTGAGCGAGGTAGTCTGAGTGTGTGTGTGTGTGTGTGTGTGTGTGTGTGTGTGTGTGTGTGTGTTTGTGTGTATCTATCTAACTTATTTATATACCTATCATAAACTTCAAACTACTTTAAACTACTTTAAACTTCAAACCACTTTAAACTTCTTAAGTTTAATGCTTCCAGCTCCCAAGCAACTCCATAGCAACCAAACTTGAGTACCCTAGCAACCGTTTTGCAAGACCTATATCTCTGTATCAGAACATCGTATAGAGATGAGTTTTGGCTCTTTTGACTCATGCTAGCAAACAGCACTTCCAACATGCTACACATGCTAGCAGTAAATAGCTACATGCTAATAGCAATTAGTTAAGTGTTAAATCATGCCAAGATCATGCTAAGAACTCTATAAAAACTCCATAGTAACCATCTGTGACAACTACCAACCACCTAGTAACACCATATCAACCGCCCTGAATACCATAGCAACCACCCAGAACACCCTAGCAACCGCCTAGCAACCACCCAGAACACCCTAGCAACCACCCAAAATACCCTAGCAACCAGCCAAAATATCCTAGCAACCACCCAAAACACCCTAGCAACCGCCTAGCAACCACCCAAAAGACCATAGCAACCACCTAGCAACCACCCAAAATATCCTAGCAACCACCCAAAACACCCTAGCAACCGCCTAGCAACCACCCAAAAGACCCTAGCAACCACCAAAAATATCCTAGCAACCGCCTAGCAACCACCCAAAAGACCCTAGCAACCACCGAAAATATCCTAGCAACCGCCTAGCAACCACCAAAAGACCCTAGCAACTACCCAAAATATCCTAGCAACCGCTTAGCAACTACCCAAAAGACCCTAGCAACCACCCTGAACACCCTAGCAACTGCCTAGCAACCACCCAGAACACCCTAGCAACCACCCAAAATACCCTAGCAACCACCCAAAAGACCCTAGCAACCACCCAAAATATCCTAGCAACCACCCAAAATATCCTAGTTTCACCCAGAACACCCTAGCAACCGCCTAGCAACCACCCAGAACACCCTAACAACCACCCAAAATACCTTAGCAACACCCTAGCAACCACACAGAATACCTTAGCAACCGCCTAGCAACACCATAGCAACCACCCAGAACACCCTAGCAACCACCTAACAACACCATAGCAACCACCAAGAACACCCTAGCAACCGCCTAGCAACCACCCAGAATACCTTAGCAACTGCCTAGCAACACCATAGCAACCACCAAGAACACCCTAGAAACCACCTAGCAACACAATAGCAACCACCCAGAACACCCTAGCAACCGCCTAGCAACTACCCAGAATACCCTAGCAACACCATAGCAACCGCCTAGCAACCAACCAGAATACCCTAGCAACCACCTAGCAACACAATAGCAACCACCCATAATACCCTAGCAACTGCCTAGCAACAACATAGCAACGACCCAGAACACCCTAGCAACAGCCTAGCAACTGTTTTAACTTTAAACTACTTGAAACTTTAAACTGCTTTAAACTTCAAACTAATTTAAATTTTAAACCACTTTGAACTTCAAACTACTTTAAACGTCGAAGTACTTTAAACTTCAAACTACTTACAACTACTTTAAACTTAAAACTACTTTAAACTTTAAACTACTTTAAACTTTAAACTACGTTAACCTTTAAACTAAATTAAACTTCAAACTACTTTAAACTTCAAACTAAATTAAACTTCAAACTACTTTAAACTTTAAACTAAATTAAACTTCAAACTTCTTTAAACTTTAAACTAAATTAAACTTCAAAATACTTTAATCTTCAAACTACTTTAAACTTTAAACTTTCCAGTCCAAACTTTCTCAAGCCAACTTAGTTTGTCTCGACAAACTTTTTAATCTAGTTAAGTTGGCTTGAGAGAGCCAACATATTGAAATCCTATTTAAACTTATTAAGTTGGCTTGAGAGAGCCAACATATTGAAATCCTATTTAAACTTATTATTATTATTCTTCTTACTAAAAAATCTGACTCAAACTCCTCCTAGAGCTTTAACTCTACATACTCCAAAATCGGCTCAGACACTCAAACAGATCTGACTCGGTGTGCTATATCTTTTCAGACTGATCGGACTTACGGTTTTCCTAAAAATGACGATCAAAACTCGGAAAAACTCCCATTGACTTACATTGGGGAGTTCTAAAAAATTCAAATCCAGATTCAAACTCACCAACCGACAAAAATTCAAATCTTAACACCTTGAAGACTAAACCAAACTGCCGTTCTATATATATTAGCCAATGAAACTAATTTAAACTAATAAACTCTAATCTCATACACTTATAAACTAATTAACTTAAATTTAATAACTAATTAACTAATAAACTCATGAATTCAGACTTATGAACTCTTAAACTTATAAATTAATAAACTCTGAACTCTAAACTCATTTAAACATAAACTCTAAACTTAAAAACTCATACACTTATAAACTCATCAATTTATACACTTATAAACTCTAAACTCATAAAGAGTGTGTGTATGTGTGTGTGTGTGTGTGTGTGTGTGTGTGTCTGAGTGAGTGTGTGAGCGAGGTAGTCTGAGTGAGTGTGTGTGTGTGTGTGTGTGTGTGTGTGTGTGTGTGTGTGTGTGTGTGTATCTATATAACTTATTTATCTATCTATCTCTGTCATAAACTTCAAACTACTTTAAACTTTAAACCAATTTAAACTTCTTAAGTTTAAAGCTCCCAGCTCCCAAGCAACTCCATAGCAACCAAACTTGAGTACCCTAGCAACCGTTTTGCAAGACCTATATCTCTGTATCAGAGCATCGTATAGAGATGGGGGTTGGTTTATATAGCATATGGCTCTTTTGACTCATGCTAGCAAACAGCACTTCCAACATGCTACACATGCTAGCAGTGAATAGCTACATGCTAATAGCGATTAGTTAAGTGTTAAATCATGCCAAGATCATGCTAAGAACTCTATAAAAACTCCATAGTAACCATCTGTGACAACTACCAACCACCTAGTAACACCATATCAACCGCCCTAAATACCATAGCAACCCCCAGAACACCCTAGCAACCGCCTAGCAACCACCCAGAACACCCTAGCAACCACCCAAAAGACCCTAGCAACCGCCTAGCAACCACCCAAAAGACCCTAGCAACCGCCTAGCAACCACCCAAAACACCCTAACAACCGCCTAGCAACCACCCAAAAGACCCTAGCAACCACCCAAAATATCCCAGCAACCGCCTAGCAACCACCCAGAATACCCTAGCAACCACCCAGAAACCCTAGCAACCGCCTAGCAACCACCCAAAAGACCCAAGCAACCGCCTAGCAACCACCCAGAACACCCTAGCAACCGCCTAGCAACCACCCAAAAGACCCTAGCAACCGCCTAGCAACCACCCAAAAGACCCTAGCAACCACCCAAAACACCCCAGCAACCGCCTAGCAACCACCCAAAAGACCCTAGCAACCACCCAGAATACCCTAGCAACCACCCAAAACAGCCTAGCAACCACCCAGAACACCCTGGCCACCACCTAGCAACCACCCAGAATACCTTAGCTACGCCTAGCAACACCATAGCAACCACCGAGAACACCCTAGCAACTGCCTAGCAACCACCCAGAACACCCTAGCAACCACCCAAAATACCTTAGCAACCGCCTAGCAACACCATAGCAACCACCCATAACACCCTAGCAACTGCCTAGCAACCACCCAGAACACCCTAGCAACCACCCAAAATACCCTAGCAACCGCCTAGCAACCACCCCAAAAGACCCTAGCAACCACCCAAAAGACCGTAGCAACCACCCAAAAGACCCTAGCAACCACCAAAAATATCCTAGCAACCACCCAGAACACCCTAGCAACCACCTGGCAACCGCCTAGCAACCACACAAAAGACCCCAGCAACCGCCTAGCAACCACCCAAAACACCCTAGCAACCACCCAAAATGCCCTAGCAACCGCCTAGCAACCACCCAGAATACCTTAGCAACCGCCTAGCAACACCATAGCGACCACCCATAACATCCTAACAACCGCCTAGCAAAAAACTTTCCGGTCCAAACTTTCTCAAGCCAACTTAAAGTTTGTCTCGACGAACTTTCGCATCTAGTTAAGTTGGCTTGAGAGAGCCAACATATTGAAATCCTATTTAAACTTATTAAGTTGGCTTGAGAGAGCCAACATATTGAAATCCTATTTAAACTTATTAAGTTGGCTTGAGAGAGCCAACATATTGAAATCCTATTTAAACTTATTATTATTAAGTTGGCTTGAGAGAGCCAACATATTGAAATCCTATTTAAACTTATTATTATTATTATTATTATTATTCTTACTAAAAAATCTGACTCAAACTCCTCCTAGAGCTTTAACTCTACATACTCCAAAATCGGCTCAGACACTCAAACAGATCTGACTCGGTGTGCTCTATCTTTTCAGACTGATCGGACTTACGGTTTTCCTACAAATGACGATCAAAACTCGGAAAAACTCCCATTGACTTACATTGGGGAGTTCTAAAAAATTCAAATCCAGATTCAAACTCACCAACCGACAAAAATTCAAATCTAAACACCTTGAAGACTAAACCAAACTGCCGTTCTATATATATTAGCCAATGAAACTCATTTAAACTAATAAACTCTAATCTCATACACTTATAAACTAATTAACTTAAATTTAATAACTAATTAACTAATAAACTCATGAATTCATAGACTTATGAACACTTAAACTCATAAATTAATAAACTCTGAACTCTAAACTCATTTAAACTTATAAACTCTAAACTCAAAAACTCGTACACTTATAAACTCTAAACTCATAAACTCTGAGTGTGTGTGTGTGTCTGAGTGTGTGTGTGTGTGTGTCTGAGTGAGTGTGTGAGCGAGGTAGTCTGAGTGAGTGTGTGTGTGTGTGTGTGTGTGTGTGTGTGTGTGTGTGTGTGTGTGTGTGTGTGTTTGTGTGTATCTATCTAACTTATTTATATATCTATCATAAACTTCAAACTACTTTAAACTACTTTAAACTTCAAACCACTTTAAACTTCTTAAGTTTAATGCTTCCAGCTCCCAAGCAACTCCATAGCAACCAAACTTGAGTACCCTAGCAACTGTTTTGCAAGACCTATATCTCTGTATCAGAACATCGTATAGAGATGAGTTTTGGCTCTTTTGACTCATGCTAGCAAACAGCACTTCCAACATGCTACACATGCTAGCAGTGAATAGCTACATGCTAATAGCAATTAGTTAAGTGTTAAATCATGCCAAGATCATGCTAAGAACTCTATAAAAACTCCATAGTAACCATCTGTGACAACTACCAACCACCTAGTAACACCATATCAACTGCCCTGAATACCATAGCAACCACCAGAACACCCTAGCAACCGCCTAGCAACCACCCAGAACACCCTAGCAACCACCCAAAAGACCCTAGCAACCACCCAAAATATCCAAGCAACCACCCAAAAAACCCTAGCAACCGCCTAGCAACCACCCAAAATATCCTAGCAACCACCCAAAACACCCTAGCAACCACCCAAAAGACCCTAGCAACCACCCAGAACACCCTAGCAACCGCCTAGCAACCACTCAGAACACCCTAGCAACCACCCAAAATACCCTAGCAACCACCCAAAACACCCTAGCAACCACCCAAAAGACCCTAGCAACCACCCAAAATATCCTAGCAACCACCCAAAACACCCTAGCAACCGCCTAGCAACCACCCAAAAGACCCTAGCAACCACCCAGAACACCCTAGCAACCACCCAAAAGACCCTAGCAACCGCCTAGCAACCACCCAAAAGACCCTAGCAACCACCCAAAATATCCTAGCAACCACCCAAAAGACCCTAGCAACCACCAAAAATACCCTAGCAACCACCCAAAATACCCTAGCAACCGCCTAGCAACCACCCAAAAGACCCTAGCAACCACCGAAAATATCCTAGCAACCGCCTAGCAACCACCCAAAAGACCCTAGCAACCACCCAGGACACCCTAGCAACCACCTAGCAACCACCCAGAACACCCTAGCAACCGCCCATAACATCTTAGCAACCGCCTAGCAAAAAACTTTCTGCTCCAAACTTTCTCAAGCCAACTTAAAGTTTGTCTCAACGAACTTTCGCATCTAGTTAAGTTGGCTTGAGAGAGCCAACATATTGAAATCCTATTTAAACTTATTATTATTATTATTATTCTTACCAAAAAATTCCACTCAATCTCCTCCTAGAGCTTTAACTCTACATACTCCAAACTCGGCTCAGACACTCAAACTGTTCTGACTCGAGTTGCTTTATCTTTTCAGACTGATCGGACTTACGGTTTTCCTACAAATGATGATCAAAACTCGGAAAAACTCCCATTGACTTGCATTGGGGAGTTCTAAAAAATTCAAATCCAGATTCAAACTGACCAACCGACAAAAATTCAAATCTAAATACCTTGAAGACTAAACCAAACTGCCGTTCTATATATATTAGCCAATGAAACTCATTTAAACTAATAAACTCTAATCTCATACATTTATAAACTAATTAACTTAAATTTAATAACTAATTAACTAATAAACTCATGAATTCATAGACTTATGAACTCTTATACTCATAAATTAATAAACTCTGAACTCTAAACTCAAAAACTCATACACTTATAAACTCATCAGTTTATACACTTATAAACTCTAAACTCATAAACTCTGAGTGTGTGTGTGTGTGTGTGTGTGTGTCTGAGTGAGTGTGTGAGCGAGGTAGTCTGTGTGAGTGTGTGTGTGTGTGTGTGTGTGTGTGTGTGTGTATCTATCTAACTTATTTATCTATCTATCTCTCTGTCATAAACTTCAAACTACTTTAAACTTTAAACCAATTTAAACTTCTTAAGTTTAAAGCTCCCAGCTCCCAAGCAACTCCATAGCAACCAAACTTGAGTACCCTAGCAACCATTTTGCAAGACCTATATCTCTGTATCAGAACATCGTATAGAGATGAGGTTTGGCTCTTTTGACTCATGCTAGCAAACAGCACTTCCAACATGCTACATATGCTAGCAGTGAATAGCTACATGCTAATAGCGATTAGTTAAGTGTTAAATCATGCCAAGATCATGCTAAGAACTCTATAAAAACTCCATAGTAACCATCTGTGACAACTACCAACCACCTAGTAACACCATATCAACCGCCCTGAATACCATAGCAACCCCCCAGAACACCCTAGCAACCGCCTAGCAACCACCCAAAAGACCCTAGCAACCACCCAGAACACCGTAGCAACCACCCAAAAGACCCTAGCAACCACCCAGAAACCCTAGCAACCGCCTAGCAACCACCCAAAACACCCTAGCAACCACCCAAAACACCCTAGCAACCGCCTAGCAACCACCCAAAACACCCTAGCAACCGCCTAGCAACCACCCAAAAGACCCTAGCAACCACCCAAAATATCCTAGCAACCACCCAAAATATCCTAGCAACTGCCTAGCAACCACCCAAAAGACCCTAGCAACCACCAGAAATATCCTAGCAACCGCCTAGCAACCACCCAGAATATCCTAGCAACCACCCAAAACCGCCTAGCAACAACCCAGAACACCCTAGCAACCGCCTAGCAACCACCCAAAAGACCCTAGCAACCGCCTAGCAACCACCCATAACACCCTAGCAACCACCCAAAAGACCCTAGCAACCACCCAAAATACCCTAGCAACCACCCAAAATACCCTAGCAACCGCCTAGCAACCACCCAAAAGACCCTAGCAACCATCCAAAAGACCCTAGCAACCGCCTAGCAACCACCCAAAACACCCTAGCAACCGCCTAGCAACCACCCAAAAGACCCTAGCAACCACCCAAAACAGCCTAGCAACCACCCAGAACACCCTAGCCACCACCTAGCAACCACCCAGAATACCTTAGCAACGCCTAGCAACACCATAGCAACCACCCATAACACCCTTGCAACTGCCTAGCAACCACCCAGAACACCCTAGCAACCACCCAAAATATCCTAGCAACCACCCAAAACACCCTAGCAACCGCCTAGCAACCACCCAAAAGACCCTAGCAACCGCCTAGCAACCACCCAAAAGACCCTAGCAACCACCAAAAATATCCTAGCAACCACCCAGAACACCCTAGCAACCACCCAGAACACCCTAGCAACCACCCAAAATACCCTAGCAACCGCCTAGCAACCACCCAAAATACCTTAGCAACCGCCTAGCAACCCCATAGCGACCATCCATAACATCCTAACAACCGCCTAGCAAAAAACTTTCCGGTCCAAACTTTCTCAAGCCAACTTAAAGTTTGTCTCGACGAACTTTCGCATCTAGTTATTATTATTATTCTTCTTACCAAAAAATTCCACTCAAACTCGTCCTAGAGCTTTAACTCTACATACTCCAAACTCGGCGCAGACACTCCAACTGTTCTGACTCGAGTTGCTTTATCTTTTCAGACTGATCGGACTTACGGTTTTCCTACAAATGACGATCAAAACTCGGAAAAACTCCCATTGACTTACATTGGGGAGTTCTAAAAAATTCAAATCCAGATTCAAACTCACCAACCGACAAAATTCAAATCTAAACACCTTGAAGACTAAACCAAACTGCCGTTCTATATATATTAGCCAATGAAACTCATTTAAACTAATAAACTCTAATCTCATACACTTATAAACTAATTAACTTAAATTTAATAACTAACTAATAAACTCATGAATTCATAGACTTATGAACTCTTAAACTCATAAATTAATAAACTCTGAACTCTAAACTCATTTAAACTTATAAACTCTAAACTCAAAAACTCGTACACTTATAAACTCTAAACTCATAAACTCTGAGTGTGTGTGTGTGTCTGAGTGAGTGTGTGAGCGAGGTAGTCTGAGTGAGTGTGTGTGTGTGTGTGTGTGTGTTTGTGTTTGTGTGTATCTATCTAACTTATTTATATATCTATCATAAACTTCAAACTACTTTAAACTACTTTAAACTTCAAACCACTTTAAACTTCTTAAGTTTAATGCTTCCAGCTCCCAAGCAACTCCATAGCAACCAAACTTGAGTACCCTAGCAACCGTTTTGCAAGACCTATATCTCTGTATCAGAACATCGTATAGAGATGAGTTTTGGCTCTTTTGACTCATGCTAGCAAACAGCACTTCCAACATGCTACACATGCTAGCAGTGAATAGCTACATGCTAATAGCAATTAGTTAAGTGTTGAATCATGCCAAGATCATGCTAAGAACTCTATAAAAACTCCATAGTAACCATCTGTGACAACTACCAACCACCTAGTAACACCATATCAACCGCCCTCAATACCATAGCAACCCCCCAGAACACCCTAGCAACCGCCTAGCAACCACCCAGAACACCCTAGCAACCACCCAAAATACCCTAGCAACCGCCTAGCAACCACCCAAAAGACCCTAACAACCGCCTAGCAACCACCCAAAAGACCCTAGCAACCACCCAGAACACCCTAGCAACTGCTTACCAACCACCCAGAACACCCTAGCAACCACCCAAAATACCCTAGCAACCACCCAAAAGACCCTAGCAACCACCCAAAATACCCTAGCAACCACCCAAAACACCCTAGCAACCACCTAGCAACCACCCAAAAGACCCTAGCAACCACCCAAAATATCCTAGCAACCACCCAAAACACCCTAGCAACCGCCTAGCAACCACCCAAAAGACCCTAGCAACCACCCAAAATATCCTAGCAACCACCCAAAACACCCTAGCAACCGCCTAGCAACCACCCAAAAGACCCTAGCAACCACCCAAAACACCCTAGCAACTGCCTAGCAACCACTCAAAAGACCCTAGCAACCACCCAAAAGACCCTAGCAACCACCCAAAAGACCCTAGCAACCACCCAAAAGACCCTAGCAACCACCCAAAAGACCCTAGCAACTGCCTAGCAACCACCCAAAAGACCCTAGCAACCACCCAAAACATCCTAGCAACCACCCAAAACACCCTAGCAACTGCCTAGCAACCACTCAAAAGACCCTAGCAACCACCCAAAAGACCCTAGCAACCACCCAGAAAACCCTAGCAACCGCCTAGCAACCACCCAGAATACCCTAGCAACCACCTAGAACACCCTAGCAACCACCCAAAATACCCTAGCAACCACCCAAAAGACCTTAGCAACCACCCAGGACACCCTAGCAACCACCTAGCAACCACCCAGAACACCCTAGCAACCGCCCAAAATACCCTAAAAAATACATTAGGAACCACCCAGAACACCCTAGCAACCTTTGCGGCCCAAACTTTCTCAAGCCAACTTAAAGTTTGTCTCGACGAACTTTCGCATCTAGTTATTAAGTTGGCTTGAGAGAGCCAACATATTGAAATCCTATTTAAACTTATTATTATTATTCTTCTTACCAAAAAATTACACTCAATCTCCTCCTAGAGCTTTAACTCTACATACTCCAAACTCGGCTCAGACCTTCAAACTGTTCTGACTCGAGTTGCTTTATCTTTTCAGACTGATCGGACTTACGGTTTTCCTACAAATGACGATCAAAACTCGGAAAAACTCCCATTGACTTACATTGGGGAGTTCTAAAAAATTCAAATCCAGATTCAAACTCACCAACCGACAAAAATTCAAATCTAAACACCTTGAAGACTAAGGCCACATTTACACATAGCCGGGTATTTAGAGAAACAAATATTTCCCCCCCTCCGTTTTCAAAAATAACATCGTGCACACAACATCGTTTTCAAAAAAGTTGTCGTTTACATCAACCCGCATAAATTCGCCTTCGAGCGCCATCATAACATATGGGCAGCGGAGGGAGGGAGCGTAGGGAGAAGGATAAAGCCATGCAAGCCAATCAGAATCCTCAAAATCGACAACAACAAATAGCACGAGCGACTTCCAGTTCCTTTCAAAACAACAGACGTTGGGAGGCAATGTACCGGCGTCTTGGAAGGAAAAGCTGCTGTAAAAATGCTGATTTTCGTGTACTCCTTCGCCTCTGCTCCTCGATATAGTTCAGCAGTTGTGTTTTGCAAATGCAAACAGGCCAAAAGCGTTTGCACAAAAGTATATTTTTTTCTTCTTTTTTTTTCACAAAATCACCACCTTAACAGCATCCATGATCAAACAGTAGCCAAACAAACTCTAAACATAGGGCGCTCACATGACATAAGCATTTTCTGGCGCATAATGTGATGTTTGAGAACCTAAAACCCCGTTTCTCCCAGTTGACACGGCAACACATAACCGGCGTTTTCAGAAATCTCCACTTTGGCCGGAGTTTTTAGAAATAATCGTTTTCAGGGATAAAAACGGCGTTTTCGTGTAAATGACAGGCCAAAACGCAGGGAAATATCTGCGTTTTCCCATCGTGTAAACGGGGCCTAAACCAAACTGCCGTTCTATATATATTAGCCAATGAAACTCATTTAAACTAATAAACTCTAATCTCATACACTTATAAACTAATTAACTTAAATTTAATAACTAATTAACTAATAAACTCATGAATTCATAGACTTATGAACTCTTAAACTCATAAATTAATAAACTCTGAACTCTAAACTCATTTAAACTTATAAACTCTAAACTCAAAAACTCATACACTTATAAACTCATCAGTTTATACACTTATAAACTCTAAACTCATAAACTCTGAGTGTGTGTGTGTGTGTGTCTAAGTGAGTGTGTGAGCGAGGTAGTCTGTGTGAGTGTGTGTGTGTGTGTGTGTGTGTGTGTGTGTGTATCTATCTAACTTATTTATCTATCTATCTCTCTGTCATAAACTTCAAACTACTTTAAACTTTAAACCAATTTAAACTTCTTAAGTTTAAAGCTCCCAGGTCCCAAGCAACTCCATAGCAACCAAACTTGAGTACCCTAGCAACCATTTTGCAAGACCTATATCTCTGTATCAGAACATCGTATAGAGATGAGGTTTGGCTCTTTTGACTCATGCTAGCAAACAGCACTTCCAACATGCTACATATGCTAGCAGTGAATAGCTACATGCTAATAGCGATTAGTTAAGTGTTAAATCATGCCAAGATCATGCTAAGAACTCTATAAAAACTCCATAGTAACCATCTCTGACAACTACCAACCACCTAGTAACACCATATCAACCGCCCTGAATACCATAGCAACCCCCCAGAACACCCTAGCAACCGCCTAGCAACCACCCAAAAGACCCTAGCAACCACCCAAAATACCTTAGAACACCCTAGCAACACCATAGCAACCACTCAGAACACCCTAGCAACTGCCTAACAACCACTCAGAACACCCTAGCAACCACCCAAAAGACCCTAGCAACCACCCAAAACACCCTAGCAACCGCCTAGCAACCACCCAAAAGACCCTAGCAACCACCAGAAATATCCTATCAACCGCCTAGTAACCACCCAAAAGACCCTAGCAACCACCAGAAATATCCTAGCAACCGCCTAGCAACCACCCAGAATATCCTAGCAACCACCCAAAACAGCCTAGCAACCACCCAGAACACCCTAGCAACCGCCTAGCAACCACCCAAAAGACCCTAGCAACCACCTAGCAACCACCCAGAACACCCTAGCAACCACCCAAAAGACCCTAGCAACCACCCAAAAGACCCTAGCAACCGCCTAGCAACCACCCAAAACACCCTAGCAACACCATAGCAACCACCCAGAACACCCTAGCAACTGCCTAGCAACCACCCAGAACACCCTAGCAACCACCCAAAATACCCTAGCAACTGCCTAGCAACCACCTAAAAGACCCTAGCAACCACCAAAAATACCCTAGCAACTGCCTAGCAACCACCCAAAAGACCATAGCAACCACCCAAAATACCCTAGCAACCGCCTAGCAACCACCCAACAGACCCTAGCAACCACCCAAAATATCCTAGCAACCGCCTAGCAACCACCCAGAATACCCTAGCAACCACCCAAAACAGCCTAGCAACCACCCAAAATATCCTAGCAACCGCCTAGCAACCACCCAGAACACCCTAGCAACCGCCCAAAAGACCCTAGCAACCACCCAAAATATCCTAGCAACCGCCTAGCAACCACCCAGAACACCCTAGCAACCACCTAAAATACCCTAGCAACCGCCTAGCAACCACCCAGAACACCATAGTAACCACCCAAAATACCCTAGCAACCACCCAAAACATCCCAGTAACCACTCATAACACCCTAGCAACCACCCAGAACACCCTAGCAACCGCCCAAAATACCCTAGCAACACCATAGCAACCACCCATAACATCCTAGCAACCACCTAGCAAAAAAGATTCTGCTCCAAACTTTCTCAAGCCAACTTAAAGTTTGTCTCGACGAACTTTCGCATCTAGTTAAGTTGGCTTGAGAAAGCCAACATATTGAAATCCTATTTAAACTTATTATTAAGTTGGCTTGAGAGAGCCAACATATTGAAATCCTATTTAAACTTATTATTATTATTATTATTCTTCTTACCAAAAAATTCCACTCAAACTCGTCCTAGAGCTTTAACTCTACATACTCCAAACTCGGCTCAGACACTCAAACTGTTCTGACTCGAGTTGCTTTATCTTTTCAGACTGATCGGACTTACGGTTTTCCTACAAATGACGATCAAAACTCGGAAAAACTCCCATTGACTTACATTGGGGAGTTCTAAAAAATTCAAATCCAGATTCAAACTCACCAACCGACAAAAATTCAAATCTAAACACCTTGAAGACTAAACCAAACTGCCGTTCTATATATATTAGCCAATGAAACTCATTTAAACTAATAAACTCTAATCTCATACACTTATAAACTAATTAACTTAAATTTAATAACTAATTAACTAATAAACTCATGAATTCATAGACTTATGAACTCTTAAACTCATAAATTAATAAACTCTGAACTCTAAACTCATTTAAACTTATAAACTCTAAACTCAAAAACTCGTACACTTATAAACTCTAAACTCATAAACTCTGAGTGTGTGTGTGTGTGTGTGTCTGAGTGAGTGTGTGAGCGAGGTAGTCTGAGTGAGTGTGTGTGTGTGTGTGTGTGTGTGTGTGTGTGTGTGTGTGTGTGTGTGTGTTTGTGTGTGTGTATCTATCTAACTTATTTATATATCTATCATAAACTTCAAACTACTTTAAACTACTTTAAACTTCAAACCACTTTAAACTTCTTAAGTTTAATGCTTCCAGCTCCCAAGCAACTCCATAGCAACCAAACTTGAGTACCCTAGCAACCGTTTTGCAAGACCTATATCTCTGTATCAGAACATCGTATAGAGATGAGTTTTGGCTCTTTTGACTCATGCTAGCAAACAGCACTTCCAACATGCTACACATGCTAGCAGTGAATAGCTACATGCTAATAGCAATTAGTTAAGTGTTAAATCATGCCAAGATCATGCTAAGAACTCTATAAAAACTCCATAGTAACCATCTGTGACAACTACCAACCACCTAGTAACACCATATCAACTGCCCTGAATACCATAGCAACCACCAGAACACCCTAGCAACCGCCTAGCAACCACCCAGAACACCCTAGCAACCACCCAAAAGACCCTAGCAACCACCCAAAATATCCAAGCAACCACCCAAAAAACCCTAGCAACCGCCTAGCAACCACCCAAAATATCCTAGCAACCACCCAAAACACCCTAGCAACCACCCAAAAGACCCTAGCAACCACCCAGAACACCCTAGCAACCGCCTAGCAACCACTCAGAACACCCTAGCAACCACCCAAAATACCCTAGCAACCACCCAAAACACCCTAGCAACCACCCAAAAGACCCTAGCAACCACCCAAAATATCCTAGCAACCACCCAAAACACCCTAGCAACCGCCTAGCAACCACCCAAAAGACCCTAGCAACCACCCAGAACACCCTAGCAACCACCCAAAAGACCCTAGCAACCGCCTAGCAACCACCCAAAAGACCCTAGCAACCACCCAAAATATCCTAGCAACCACCCAAAAGACCCTAGCAACCACCAAAAATACCCTAGCAACCACCCAAAATACCCTAGCAACCGCCTAGCAACCACCCAAAAGACCCTAGCAACCACCGAAAATATCCTAGCAACCGCCTAGCATAACCACCCAGAATACCCTAGCAACCACCCAAAACAGCCTAGCAACCACCCAGAACACCCTGGCCACCACCTAGCAACCACCCAGAATACCTTAGCAACGCCTAGCAACACCATAGCAACCACCCATAACACCCTAGCAACTGCCTAGCAACCACCCAGAACACCCTAGCAACCACCCAAAATACCCTAGCAACCGCCTAGCAACCACCCAAAACCGCCTAGCAACCACCCAAAACACCCTAGCAACCGCCTAGCAACCACCCAAAAGACCCTAGCAACCACCCAAAATATCCTAGCAACCACCCAGAACACCCTAGCAACCGCCTAGCAACCACACAAAAGACCCTGGCAACCGCCTAGCAACCACCCAAAACACCCTAGCAACCACCCAAAATACCCTAGCAACCGCCTAGCAACCACCCAGAATACCTTAGCAACCGCCTAGCAACACCATAGCGACCACCCATAACATCCTAACAACCGCCTAGCAAAAAACTTTCCGGTCCAAACTTTCTCAAGCCAACTTAAAGTTTGTCTCGACGAACTTTCGCATCTAGTTAAGTTGGCTTGAGAGAGCCAACATATTGAAATCCTATTTAAACTTATTATTATTATTATTCTTCTGAGCGGAAAAAAATCTGAGACTAACTCCTCCTAGAGCTTTAACGCTACATACTCCAAACTCGGCTCAGACACTCAAACTGATCTGACTCGAGTTGCTTTATCTTTTCAGACTGATCGGACTTACGGTTTTCCTAAAAATGACGATCAAAACTCGAAAAAACTCATTCAAAAACTCCCATTGACTTACATTGGGGAGTTCTAAAAAATTCAAACCGACAAAAATTTAAATCTAAACACCTTGAAGACTAAACCAAACTGCCGTTCTATATACTATATGAGCCATTGAGACTCATTTAAACTAATAAACTCTAAACTATAAACACTTATAAACTAATTAACTTATAAACTAATGAATTCATAAACTTATGAACTCTTAAGCTCTTAAATTAATAAACTCTGAACTCTTAATCTCATTTAAACTTATAAACTCTAAACTGATTTAAACTTATAAACTCAAAACTCAAGAACTCATACACTTATAAACTCATCAATTTATACACTTATAAACTCTAAACTCAGACACACACACTGAGTTTATGAGTGAGTGTGTGAGCGAGTTAGTGTGTGTGTGTGTGTTTGTGTGTGTGTGTGTGTGTCTATCTAGCTTATTTATCTATCTGTCAAACTTCAAACTACTGTAAACTACTGTAAACTTCAAACCACTATAAACTTCTTAAGTTTAAATCTTCCAGCTCCCAAGCAACTCCATAGCAACCAAACTCGAGTACCCTAGCAACCGTTTTGTAAGACCTATATCTCTGTATCAGAACATCGTATAGAGATGAGGTTTGGCTCTTTTGACTCATGCTAGCAAACAGCACTTCCAACATGCTACACATGCTAGCAGTGAATAGCTACATGCTAATAGTGATTAGTTAAGTGTTAAATCATGCCAAGATCATGCTAAGAACTCTATAAAAACTCCATAGTAACCATCTGTGACAACTACCAACCACCTAGTAACACCATATCAACCGCCCTGAATACCTTAGCAACCGCCTAGCAACACCATAGCAACCACCCATAACACCCTAGCAACCACCCAGAACAGCCTAGCAACCACCCATAACACCCTAGCAACCACCTAGCAACCACCCTAGCAACCACCCAAAAGACCCTAGCAACCGCCTAGCAACCACCCAAAAGACCCTAGCAACCACCAAAAATATCCTAGCAACCACCCAAAATACCCTAGCAACCACCCAAAAGACCCTAGCAACCACCGAAATATCCTAGCAATCGCCTAGCAACCACCCAAAAGACCCTAGCAACTACCCAAAATATCCTAGCAACCGCCTAGCAACTACCCAAAAGACCCTAGCAACCACCCAGAACACCCTAGCAACCGCCTAGCAACCACCCAGAACACCCTAGCAACCACCCAAAAGACCCTAGCAACCACCCAAAATATCCTAGCAACCACCCAAAACACCCTAGCAACGCCTAGCAACCACCCAAAAGACCCTAGCAACCACCGAGAACACCCTAGCAACCACCCAAAATACCCTAGCAACCACCCAAAAGACCCTAGCAACCGCCTAGCAACCACCCAGAACACCCTAGCAACCACCCAAAATACCCTAGCAACCACCCAGAAACCCTAGCAACCGCCTAGCAACCACCCAAAACACCCTAGCAACCGCCTAGCAACCACCCAAAAGACCCTAGCAACCGCCTAGCAACCACCCAAAATATCCTAGCAACCACCCAAAACAGCCTAGCAACCACCCAGAACACCCTAGCAACCGCCTAGCAACCACCCAAAAAACCCTAGCAACTGACTAGCAACCACCCAGAACACCCTAGCAACCGCCTAGCAACCACCCAAAAGACCCTAGCAACTGCCTAGCAACCACCCAGAACACCCTAGCAACCACCCAAAAGACCCTAGCAACCGCCTAGCAACCATCCAGAATACCCCAGCTACCACCTAGCAACCACCCAGAACACCTTAGCAACCCACTAGAAACACCCTAGCAACTTTTTAACTTTAAACTACTTCAAACTTTAAACTACTTTAAACTTCAAACTAATTTAAACTTTAAACTTCAAACTACTTTCAACTGTAAACTAAATTAAACTTCAAACTACTTTAAACTTTAAACTAAATTAAACTTCAAACTACTTTAAACTTTAAACTAAATTAAACTTCAAACTTCTTAAACTAAATTAAACGTTAAACTAAATTAAACTTCAAACTACTTTAATCTTCAAACTACTTTAAACTTTAAACTTTCCAGTCCAAACTTTCTCAAGCCAACTTAAAGTTTGTCTCGACGAACTTTTTAATCTAGTTATTATTATTATTCTTCTTACCAAAAAATTACACTCAATCTCCTCCTAGAGCTTTAACTCTACATACTCCAAACTCGGCTCAGACACTCAAACTGTTCTGACTCGAGTTGCTTTATCTTTTCAGACTGATCGGACTTACGGTTTTCCTACAAATGATGATCAAAACTCGGAAAAACTCCCATTGACTTGCATTGGGGAGTTCTAAAAAATTCTAATCCAGATTCAAACTGACCAACCGACAAAAAATCAAATCTAAATACCTTGAAGACTAAACCAAACTGCCGTTCTATATATATTAGCCAATGAAACTCATTTAAACTAATAAACTCTAATCTCATACATTTATAAACTAATTAACTTAAATGTAATAACTAATTAACTAATAAACTCATGAATTCATAGACTTATGAACTCTTAAACTCATAAATTAATAAACTCTGAACTCTAAACTCATTTAAACTTATAAACTCTAAACTCAAAAACTCATACACTTATAAACTCATCAGTTTATACACTTATAAACTCTAAACTCATAAACTCTGAGTGTGTGTGTGTGTGTGTCTAAGTGAGTGTGTGAGCGAGGTAGTCTGTGTGAGTGTGTGTGTGTGTGTGTGTGTGTGTGTGTGTGTGTATCTATCTAACTTATTTATCTATCTATCTCTCTGTCATAAACTTCAAACTACTTTAAACTTTAAACCAATTTAAACTTCTTAAGTTTAAAGCTCCCAGGTCCCAAGCAACTCCATAGCAACCAAACTTGAGTACCCTAGCAACCATTTTGCAAGACCTATATCTCTGTATCAGAACATCGTATAGAGATGAGGTTTGGCTCTTTTGACTCATGCTAGCAAACAGCACTTCCAACATGCTACATATGCTAGCAGTGAATAGCTACATGCTAATAGCGATTAGTTAAGTGTTAAATCATGCCAAGATCATGCTAAGAACTCTATAAAAACTCCATAGTAACCATCTGTGACAACTACCAACCACCTAGTAACACCATATCAACCGCCCTGAATACCATAGCAACCCCCCAGAACTACCTAGCAACCGCCTAGCAACCACCCAAAAGACCCTAGCAACCACCCAGAAACCCTAGCAACCGCCTAGCAACCACCCAAAACACCCTAGCAACCACCCAAAACACCCTAGCAACCGCCTAGCAACCACCCAAAAGACCCTAGCAACCACCCAAAACACCCTAGCAACCGCCTAGCAACCACCCAAAAGACCCTAGCAACCACCCAAAATATCCTAGCAACTGCCTAGCAACCACCCAAAAGACCCTAGCAACCACCAGAAATATCCTAGCAACCGCCTAGCAACCACCCAGAATATCCTAGCAACCACCCAAAACAGCCTAGCAACAACCCAGAACACCCTAGCAACCGCCTAGCAACCACCCAAAAGACCCTAGCAACCGCCTAGCAACCACCCAGAACACCCTAGCAACCACCCAAAAGACCCTAGCAACCACCCAAAATACCCTAGCAACCGCCTAGCAACCACCCAAAATATCCTAGCAACCACCCAAAACACCCTAGCAACCGCCTAGCAACCACCCAAAAGACCCTAGCAACCACCCAAAATATCCTAGCAACCGCCTAGCAACCACCCAAAAGACCCTAGCAACCACCCAAAATATCCTAGCAACCGCCTAGCAACCACCCAGAATACCCTAGCAACCACCTAGAACACCCTAGCAACCACCCAAAATACCCTAGCAACCACCCAAAAGACCTTAGCAACCACCCAGGACACCCTAGCAACCACCTAGCAACCACCCAGAACACCCTAGCAACCGCCCAAAATACCCTAGCAACCACCCATAACATCCTAGCAACCGCCTAGCAAAAAACGTTCTGCTCCAAACTTTCTCAAGCCAACTTAAAGTTTGTCTCGACGAACTTTCGCATCTAGTTAAGTTGGCTTGAGAAAGCCAACATATTGAAATCCTATTTAAACTTATTATTATTATTATTATTATTATTCTTCTTACCAAAAAATTACACTCAATCTCCTCCTAGAGCTTTAACTCTACATACTCCAAACTCGGCTCAGACACTCAAACTGTTCTGACTCGAGTTGCTTTATCTTTTCAGACTGATCGGACTTACGGTTTTCCTACAAATGATGATCAAAACTCGGAAAAACTCCCATTGACTTGCATTGGGGAGTTCTAAAAAATTCAAATCCAGATTCAAACTGACCAACCGACAAAAATTCAAATCTAAATACCTTGAAGACTAAACCAAACTGCCGTTCTATATATATTAGCCAATGAAACTCATTTAAACTAATAAACTCTAATCTCATACATTTATAAACTAATTAACTTAAATTTAATAACTAATTAACTAATAAACTCATGAATTCATAGACTTATGAACTCTTAAACTCATAAATTAATAAACTCTGAACTCTAAACTCATTTAAACTTATAAACTCTAAACTCAAAAACTCATACACTTATAAACTCATCAGTTTATACACTTATAAACTCTAAACTCATAAACTCTGAGTGTGTGTGTGTGTGTGTGTGTGTATCTATCTAACTTATTTATCTATCTATCTCTCTGTCATAAACTTCAAACTACTTTAAACTTTAAACCAATTTAAACTTCTTAAGTTTAAAGCTCCCAGCTCCCAAGCAACTCCATAGCAACCAAACTTGAGTACCCTAGCAACCATTTTGCAAGACCTATATCTCTGTATCAGAACATCGTATAGAGATGAGGTTTGGCTCTTTTGACTCATGCTAGCAAACAGCACTTCCAACATGCTACATATGCTAGCAGTGAATAGCTACATGCTAATAGCGATTAGTTAAGTGTTAAATCATGCCAAGATCATGCTAAGAACTCTATAAAAACTCCATAGTAACCATCTGTGACAACTACCAACCACCTAGTAACACCATATCAACCGCCCTGAATACCATAGCAACCCCCCAGAACACCCTAGCAACCGCCTAGCAACCACCCAAAAGACCCTAGCAACCCCCCAGAAACCCTAGCAACCGCCTAGCAACCACCCAAAACACCCTAGCAACCACCCAAAACACCCTAGCAACCGCCTAGCAACCACCCAAAAGACCCTAGCAACCACCCAAAAGACCCTAGCAACCACCCAAAATATCCTAGCAACTGCCTAGCAACCACCCAAAAGACCCTAGCAACCACCAGAAATATCCTAGCAACCGCCTAGCAACCACCCAGAATATCCTAGCAACCACCCAAAACAGCCTAGCAACAACCCAGAACACCCTAGCAACCGCCTAGCAACCACCCAAAACACCCTAACAACCACCCAAAACACCCTAGCAACCGCCTAGCAACCACCCAAAAGACCCTAGCAACCACCCAAAACACCCTAGCAACCGCCTAGCAACCACCCAAAAGACCCTAGCAACCACCCAAAATATCCTAGCAACTGCCTAGCAACCACCCAAAAGACCCTAGCAACCACCAGAAATATCCTAGCAACCGCCTAGCAACCACCCAGAATATCTTAGCAACCACCCAAAACAGCCTAGCAACAACCCAGAACACCCTAGCAACCACCTAGCAACCACCCAAAAGACCCTAGCAACCGCCTAGCAACCACCCAGAACACCCTAGCAACCACCCAAAAGACCCTAGCAACCACCCAAAATACCCTAGCAACCGCCTAGCAACCACCCAAAAGACCCTAGCAACCATCCAAAAGACCCTAGCAACCGCCTAGCAACCACCCAAAATATCCTAGCAACCACCCAAAACACCCTAGCAACCGCCTAGCAACCACCCAAAAGACCCTAGCAACCACCCAAAACAGCCTAGCAACCACCCAGAACACCCTAGCCACCACCTAGCAACCACCCAGAATACCTTAGCAACGCCTAGGAACACCATAGCAACCACCCATAACACCCTTGCAACTGCCTAGCAACCACCCAGAACACCCTAGCAACCACCAAAAACACCTTAGCAACCGCCTAGCAACACCATAGCAACCACCCATAACACCCTAGCAACCGCCTAGCAACCACCCAAAAGACCCTAGCAACCACCCAAAATATCCTAGCAACCACCCAAAACACCCTAGCAACCGCCTAGCAACCACCCAAAACACCCTAGCAACCACCCAGAATACCCTAGCAACCCCCTAGCAACCACCCAAAATACCCTAGCAACCGCCTAGCAACACCATAGCGACCACCCATAACATCCTAGCAACCGCCTAGCAAAAAAAACGTTCTGGTCCAAACTTTCTCAAGCCAACTTAAAGTTTGTCTCGACGAACTTTCGCATCTAGTTATTATTATTCTTCTTACCAAAAAATTACACTCAAACTCGTCCTAGAGCTTTAACTCTACATACTCCAAACTCGGCTCAGACACTCAAACTGTTCTGACTCGAGTTGCTTTATCTTTTCAGACTGATCGGACTTACGGTTTTCCTACAAATGACGATCAAAACTCGGAAAAACTCCCATTGACTTACATTGGGGAGTTCTAAAAAATTCAAATCCAGATTCAAACTCACCAACCGACAAAAATTCAAATCTAAACACCTTGAAGACTAAACCAAACTGCCGTTCTATATATATTAGCCAATGAAACTCATTTAAACTAATAAACTCTAATCTCATACATTTATAAACTAATTAACTTAAATTTAATAACTAATTAACTAATAAACTCATGAATTCATAGACTTATGAACTCTTAAACTCATAAATTAATAAACTCTGAACTCTAAACTCATTTAAACTTATAAACTCTAAACTCAAAAACTCGTACACATATAAACTCTAAACTCATAAACTCTGAGTGTGTGTGTGTGTGTGTGTGTGTCTGAGTGAGTGTGTGAGCGAGGTAGTCTGAGTGAGTGTGTGTGTGTGTGTGTGTGTGTGTGTGTGTGTGTGTGTGTGTGTGTGTGTGTGTTTGTGTGTATCTATCTAACTTATTTATATATCTATCATAAACTTCAAACTACTTTAAACTACTTTAAACTTCAAACCACTTTAAACTTCTTAAGTTTAATGCTTCCAGCTCCCAAGCAACTCCATAGCAACCAAACTTGAGTACCCTAGCAACCGTTTTGCAAGACCTATATCTCTGTATCAGAACATCGTATAGAGATGAGGTTTGGCTCTTTTGACTCATGCTTGCAAACAGCACTTCCAACATGCTACACATGCTAGCAGTGAATAGCTACATGCTAATAGCAATTAGTTAAGTGTTAAATTATGCCAAGATCATGCTAAGAACTCTATAAAAACTCCATAGTAACCATCTGTGACAACTACCAACCACCTAGTAACACCATATCAACCGCCCTGATTACCATAGCAACCACCCAGAACACCCTAGCAACCACCCAAAATACCCTAGCAACCGCCTAGCAACCACCCAAAACACCCTAACAACCGCCTAGCAACCACCCAAAAGACCTTAGCAACCACCCAAAATATCCCAGCAACCGCCTAGCAACCACCCAGAATACCCTAGCAACCACCCAGAAACCCTAGCAACCGCCTAGCAACCACCCAAAAGACCCTAGCAACCACCCAGAACACCCTAGCAACCACCCAAAAGACCCTAGCAACCACCCAGAAACCC
>JAJAQA010000001.1:31285784-31355784 GCA_021464565.1 Rutilus rutilus | reverse complement strand
CCTAGCAACCACCCAAAATACCTTAGAACACCCTAGCAACACCATAGCAACCACTCAGAACACCCTAGCAACTGCCTAACAACCACCCAGAACACCCTAGCAACCACCCAAAATACCTTAGAACACCCTAGCAACACCATAGCAACCACCCAGAACACCCTAGCAACCACCCAAAATACCTTAGAACACCATAGCAACACCATAGCAACCACTCAGAACACCCTAGCAACCACCCAAAATACCTTAGGACACCCTAGCAACACCATAGCAACCACTCAGAACACCCTAGCAACTGCCTAACAACCACCCAGAACACCCTAGCAACCACCCAAAATACCTTAGAACACCCTAGCAACACCATAGCAACCACTCAGAACACCGTAGCAACTGCCTAACAACCACCCAGAAAACCCTAGCAACCACCCAAAATACCTTAGAACACCCTAGCAACACCATAGCAACCACTCAGAACACCCTAGCAACCACCCAAAATACCTTAGAACACCCTAGCTACTCCATAGCAACCACCCAGAACACCCTAGCAACCACCCAAAATACCTTAGAACACCCTAGCAACACCATAGCAACCACCCAGAACACCCTAGCAACCACCCAAAATACCTTAGGACACCCTAGCAACACCATAGCAACCACTCAGAACACCGTAGCAACTGCCTAACAACCACCCAGAACACTCTAGCAACCACCCAAAATACCCTAGCAACCGCCTAGCAACCACCCAGACCACCCTAGCAACCACCCAGAACACCCTAGCAACCACCCAAAATACCCTAGCAACCGCCTAGCAACCACCCAAAAGACCCTAGCAACCACCCAAAACACCCTAGCAACCGCCTAGCAACCACCCAAAAGACCCTAGCAACCACCCAAAAGACCCTAGCAACCGCCTAGCAACCACCCAAAAGACCCTAGCAACCACCAAAAATATCCTAGCAACCACCCAGAACACCCTAGCAACCACCTAGCAACCGCCTAGCAACCACACAAAAGACCCTAGCAACCGCCTAGCAACCACCCAAAACACCCTAGCAACCGCCTAGCAACCACCCAGAATACCTTAGCAACCACCTAGCAACACCATAGCAACCACCCAGAACACCCTAGAAACCACCTAGCAACACAATAGCAACCACCCAGAACACCCTAGCAACCGCCTAGCAACCACCCAGAATACCCTAGCAACACCATAGCAACCGCCTAGCAACCAACCAGAATACCCTAGCAACCACCTAGCAACACAATAGCAACCACCCATAATACCCTAGCAACTGCCTAGCAACAACATAGCAACGACCCAGAACACCCTAGCAACAGCCTAGCAACTTTTTTAACTTTAAACTACTTGAAACTTTAAACTGCTTTAAACTTCAAACTAATTTAAATTTTAAACTACTTTGAACTTCAAACTACTTTAAACGTCGAAGTACTTTAAACTTCAAACTACTTACAACTACTTTAAACTTAAAACAACTTTAAACTTTAAACTACTTTAAACTTTAAACTACTTTAACCTTTAAACTAAATTAAACTTCAAACTACTTTAAACTTCAAACTAAATTAAACTTCAAACTACTTTAAACTTTAAACTAAATTAAACTTCAAACTTCTTTAAACTTTAAACTAAATTAAACTTCAAACTACTTTAATCTTCAAACTACTTTAAACTTTAAACTTTCCAGTCCAAACTTTCTCAAGCCAACTTAAAGTTTGTCTCGACGAACTTTTTAATCTAGTTTATTATTGTTATTATAATAATATACCACTTGCGATTATCAATCTATTATAGTTATGCTGTTAAATTATTTTACTCTTCATAGTAACTATTTAACTTATTTTTTATTGTCTATATTCTGTAATTGATATTTCATATTCTATTGCTATTATTATAGTATTATACATAAGCTATATGCTATTATCAATATATTATTATTATTATTATATTAGTACTTATGATCTATTATATAATTATACTTTTCATTACTATTTTATTTGCTGTATACTGTTTGTTTATTTTATTGACTAAACTATTTACTATTAGCCTACCTCTCACTTTATCTTATATTTACTATTTGCATTGCACTGTAGTTGTACCATATCATATGTATTACCATAAAGGATCCATCAGTTATCTTTGTTATTGCTAAAATCGGGTCAATGACAGAATATGCTTTTCCCACAATAAGAAAACTTTATTTAATTTAATGTGAAAATTAAATTATATCTCAGTATGGGGGTGTTCACAATTCTTATCCAAGAATGAAAAGCCAAATACATGACAAGCCTGAGCTTTGGCCATTCCTTATTAAAAAAAAAAAAAAAAAAAAAATTTCAACCACTGAAAAAAAATTTTTTTTTTTGAAAAGCCAGTTTTTAAAAAACTTACATCGAAAAGCATACTCCTCTCCAGCTCCTCTCCCACTCCGCTACCGCTCGCTTCGTCCGCCATTACGCTCTGCCGAAAAGAATTATGGGATAGGTAGGACGGGAAAGGATCCACCACACCCATCCTTCCAATTCGGGGAAAAGGAGGACGTATTTGTGGGCCGCATTTGAAGGATCCTACGAATTTGGACAGCCTTCGTCGCGGCGCTGTGACGTAACATCCTTCAAATGAGTACTCCGAAGGATGTAGACCCTGAATTTGGACACAGCCATTCTCTGGTTTGACCAAGGAGGTCAGCCATGATAATTTATTCTACTGCTCACCTGTCTCTTTATCTAAACAGTTGTCTCACTAATACCCCTAGTGGTGAGGAGTGTAATAGCGGTCTAAGTAACTGACAGGTGTCTGTTACAAAAGTGTTAATTACTCTTTCAATATTTAATGACTAATGTGCTTTTTTCAAGTGTTTACAACAATGTGAGCAGAAAACAGGAAACAAACAACACTATTTTAATTTGTATTGTTTAGTCAAGTCATAGCTATAAAAAGTTCTGTGATATTTCTATTTATTCACATTTCTCATTTCCATTTTGTTACAGATTCTTTAATCTGAATGAACGTGTTCGTAACAGATTTCTTCTGAGACTCTTGATTAAAGCAGCAGAGACTGAGACACAGACAGGAGAGCAGAAGCTGAAACTGTTATCATCAGTCTGCACCTACACATATTTTCCTTATCAATGGACTGACAGAATTAAACAGTGTGATTTCCTGCTGGATCTTTACTCACATGTGAAGAACTATGAGACTCAAACAGGCTGGAGTTTCCTTCCAGCATTACAGTCAGTTTTCCAGTTACCTGATGTCTGGATCATAGATCTCTCACAGAGAAAGACCTCCGTCCTCCTGGAAGTGCTGAAACTCCAGACAGAGAAGAAACCAGTAGAGCTGAGAGGATGTTCAGAGGAAGAGAGTGAAATGAAGAGTTTCCTTCAGTGTCTGTCCTACATCTCACAGCTGAGGTACCTGAACTTACATGCTTTTGATTGTTGATTTAACCCTCGGAGACCCAGACATTGATATTCATGATTTAATTTTTCATCATTAAACATGTTTTAGGAAGGCATTGATGAGAAAATGTATTTTGTTTATGTATGTTTTGGATTGGGGTGTAATCTGGAAAAACATTGCTAATTTACTATGTTGATTTTTAATACAGCAAGTGAAAGTTTTGATTCACAACACACTTCAATGCACACATCTATATATGAAATACTATATTACAATCAGTATGGACAAATTCAGTCCTTAAAAAGTTTAGAAATTTGACTATTAAAACCAAGAACTATTTTAAAAAAAAACTGCAATAAAAAAATCAAGTTGAACAAAATAAAAGGTAAAGAATCTGTCCACGACTGTTGAACCAAATAGTGTCTTTCTCCTTTTGTCACTTACATTCAGAAAGTACATTATTCTCCATTAATTTAGTTTTAACTGTTTTTTCCATTGTCTGGTATAATCAAAATAATAGAAAAGTTCTCCTCTGAATATAACTGTAGGCTATGTAATGTAGTATTTTAATATAAATAATTGAGATTATGAGATATTAATGACTTTACACAGCATAGAAAATAGATGAAATGATTTGGAGTAGTTTATAATTGATAAATTGAATAGAGTTCATTGTTTTGCTGAGCTTAGAAAAATAGTCTCAAATGTAAGTTGATCATTTCAGGACATATAATGTTGTGAATATATTTGGGGAAAAATGTATTCATTATAAAGTGTAAATTACAGTATTTAATGACTAATGTGCTTTTTTCAAGTGTTTACAACAATGTGAGCTGAAAACAAGAAACAAACAACACATTATTTTAATGTGTATTATTTAGTCAAGTCATAGTGTTGTATTTTAGTTCAGCAATATGTAACAGTTCACTTTAGAACATCAACGTAAAGACGAGGTGAGTAGAATGAATTAACTTCTTTATTTTACACTACTTCACAAACTCATATCAACCATGACTATCTACTTTTTCCTTCCTCCCTTCTTTCTCTTTTTCTTCTCCCTACTTGAACTCACTAGTGCCCTCTAGTGCAATTACACAGAACACAACATTCCCCCCTTACATAAAGTCAGTAGGTGACTTATTCAGTATTTAACCCATAAGGCCGTATGTTTTAAGACATCAGCAATGCTATAGTAACACTTCTTAACATTCTGCATCACTGTAAGTCATTATTTAAACCTCTTGATTAACCTAAGCAGTATTATTTAGAAATACCATTCTAAATACCAATCAGTACCTTAACACCAAAGAACAAGTACATGTGGTTTCAACTTTTTTTTTTTTTTCACAATCATGTTGTCTTTTGACTTCACTACTTTATGAAGTCTTTCATCCACACTGGTGGTTTAACAACTCTTTCACTCCTCCTGAGAGTGACTGGGTGATTTTGAGCAGACAAATTGGATCCCTGAACAGTTTTTTCAGTTTGATCTGGGAATTTAGTCAGTCTCAGTCCATTCCATTTCTTTCCATCGCTAAGCACGAATGAACTTGGTCCGATCTTTTCACGAATCGACAAAGGTAAGGTATACTTAGGGCTTCCTTTAGGAACATGACCTGGCTTTCTGACTCTTACTTGTTCCCCGACCTTGAAAGAAACAGGTTTGGCTCTCCTCTTACTGTCTGTGTATTTCTTACTTTTCTCCTGTCTTTCTTTGACAGCTTCTTGTACATCAGCACATTTGTCACTTTTCTCCATCACAGGAAAAATGTCTACCTTCGTTCTCATTTTCCGGTTATGCAAAAGTTCAGATGGGGATACACCGGTAGTAGCATGAGGAGTAGCACGGTAACTCTGAAGAAACTCAACTACTGACGGTCTCCAAGCTTTTCTCATTTGTTCCGCCGATAAGATACACTCTTTCAGTACTCTGTTCCAACGTTCAACTGCACCATTTCCTTGCGGGTGATACACACTTGTACGCAGGTGTTTGATACCACGTTCAGAAAGGAAATCCGAAAAAACTGAAGAAAGAAACTGAGGTCCATTGTCTGTAACCACAAACAAAGGGTTTCCTTCTCGTGCAAACACAGACTGTAAGAAAGACGTAACAACCTCAGTAGTGACATGTGAAGAAAAAGCAACTTCTGGCCACTTGCTGTAATAGTCCACCAAAGAAATTGCGAAACGACAACCTGATACAGCATGTTCGAAAGGTCCGACGATATCAAGACCCAGTTTTTGCCAAGGTCCATCCGGCAAATCTACAGGCTGTAATGGAGCAGGAGCTGTCTTTGCAGATTTATCGTTGAGTTGACACGTAAGACATGTTGAAATCACTGAGTTAACTAACGCATCCATTTTCGGCCACCAGTACAGTTCACGTAGCCTTTGGTTCTGACCAAACCTTGGTGTGTTTCATGAGCCAGCTTAACCAGGGTTGAACGAAGAGAAACAGGAACAACGACACGATGTTCACCTCGTATGATCAATCCGTTGTATACGGACAATTCATCCCGAATGAAAAAGAATGATGATAAAGCTGGGTCTACCTCCTTCTTGTTGTGTGGCCATCCATTCAGTATTTGCGTTCTAAGTAAACTCAGCTCAGAACAAGATTCGGAAGCCTTTGTGAAATCCTCTATGGATACTGAATGTAACCCTGCAAGGACTGCGGCAACCATTTCTGGTTCCTCAGTGTGCTCAGTCGTCACCGGTAAGGGTATCCTTGACAAGCAATCTGCGGCCTGGTTTTGAGCACCAGGGCGGTATTCAATGTCATACGAAAAACACAGTAACCGAGCTGACCACCTGGCTACTCTCATTCCAGCACGTCCAATTCCTTTTGTAGCCAGCAAAGTAGTTAATGCTTTGTGGTCAGTACGTAACGTAAAGTGATGACCCCATAAGTACGGGCGCCATTTCTCTACAGCGAACACGCAAGCTAAAGCCTCTTTTTCCACTGTAGAGTATTTTCTCTCGGCCGCGCTAAGCGTACGTGAAGCAAAAGCGACAGTGTGTTCTACACCATCTGCATGGAGTTGTGTCAGAACTCCCCCAAGGCCATAGTCCGAAGCATCAGTTGATACGATCGTAGGAAGAGAAGGGTCAAAAAGTGCAAGCACTGGGCTCTCCACCAGTATAGCTTTCAGTTTGTTAAAGCATCGGTCTGCTTCTGCAGTCCATTCAAACAAAGTTTCAGGAGCATTTCTCAAAAGAGCACGTAATGGTTCCACCTCCGTGGCAAAGTTTGGGAAGAATTTACTGTACCACGAGATCAATCCAAGGAACGAACGAAGAGAAGATAAGTCGTGTGGAGTAGGAGCATCGACTATAGCTTCGATGTGAGCAGTATCTGGTAAGATTCCTTCTTTTGAGATCACATGACCCAGGAATTTGAGGGAGGTCTTGTTGAATGTGCATTTCTGCATGTTCAGTGTCAACCCAGCATCTGCCGACAGTGTGAAGGGTTTTGTCATGTTCAATCTGTGAAGCGGCGTAAACTATTATATCGTCCAAATAGTTTCTTACACCTGGAACACCTTTTAGAACCGTCTCCATCATTTTCTGGAAAGCTGAAGGAGCAGAAGCTAATCCGTAAGGAACACGACGAAATCTGAAAAGGCCCTCATGCGTAATGAAGGCAGTTAAGTCCCGGCTGTCAGCATGTAAGGGTAGTTGATGGTACGCGCATGTTAAATCAATAGTCGAAAATACAGCTGCACCCCTCAACTCACTCAACAGCTCGTCCATATGAGGTAATGGGTGTTTGTCAACTAGCAGTGCTTTGTTCGGTTCGCGAAGATCAACACAAAGTCTAATTTTTCCTCCTTTCTTTGTAGTGACTACTATTGGCGAAACCCAGGGAGAAGCATCAATTCGCTCGATAATACCTTGATTCAGCAGAGATTGTAGTTCCTCTGAGACTGCAGTACGTACAGAAAAGGGAAGTCGACGGAGTTTTTGTTGAACTGGTACTGCATTATCACGAGCTTTGACCTTGTGCATGAAGCCTTTCACACACCCCACGGGCTCAGTATTTGCAACACTGTGAACTGAAGCAGAAGTAGTAGAAACAGTAACAGTACAGTCATGGTTAATTGTACATTTCAGTGCTTTAAGCACATCCATGCCTAATAAGGCAGATCCGTTTTTCACAACGTAGAGTGGAACGGTAGCAGACACTCCATGCAATGACACATTAGCTGTAAGACATCCTAGGACTGGAATGTGTCCTCTCATGTACGTGACCAATTGGACACTCGGCGCAGACAGTGGAGATGTACTGAAATAATGCCTGTACACAGTCTCTGGCAAAATCGAAACTACAGAGCCTGTATCCACAACAAACTCGGTCTCCATAGACTGCCCTGTGTCAGTAGAAATCTGCACACAACACTTAATCCTGTCATCAAATTTTTCACAGTTCATACTGCATATTTGTACTTCGGGCAGAACTGCGCGAACGGATGATGTCGAACGGCATACTTTCGCAAAATGTCCTGTTTTGCCACATGAATTGCATTTAGCTTTAGATGCTGGACAATCAGATGAGTTGGCCAAGTGCTTATTAGAGCCGCATCTGTAGCAAGCACGCTGTGACGCCGTGTGTTTACTCGGTTTAATTTTAGGTCTATCTTGTGAAGTCGCTTGGTAATGAGAAGTCTTTGAACTCACCGCCTGTACCGGAGCAGTATCTCTAAGTAGATTCACGTTGTGCAACGCATGCTCAATCTGGCACGCAACAGTAACAGCAGCCTCCAACGAAGCGGGTTGATCCAGTAGAAGTTTCTCGCGCACCGTTGTAGCGTACGCTTTCTCGATGAGCTGATCCCGAATCATTTCATCCTCTACTGTACCATAAGCACAATCAACTGCCAATTCTCGTAAGGCTGAAGTGTATTGCGCAATCGTTTCATCCGCGCGTTGAGCTCTCTGTCTGAACTGGTGATGTGCAACAACCACGTTGACTTTCGGAATGAAATGCGCTTCCAACGCGGACATTGCATCATCATAAGTCGTACCCGTATTCGGCAAAGTGTAGAAAATACGTTGTCCTTCTGTCCCCAAGCAATGTAAAAGAACTGCGCGTCTTCGAGCCGCCGTCCAGGAATCTCCTGACGCGTTAATAGCCAGCATGTAGTTCTCGAAGATTCTTTTCCACGTGCAGAAGGGTATCGGTGGATCAGAAGCACATGGCAGAAATGGAGCAGGTGTGGGAAGACTCGCCATCGTCGCCAATTGTTGTATTTTAGTTCAGCAATATGTAACAGTTCACTTTAGAACATCAACGTAAAGACGAGGTGAGTAGAATGAATTAACTTCTTTATTTTACACTACTTCACAAACTCATATCAACCATGACTATCTACTTTTTCCTTCCTCCCTTCTTTCTCTTTTTCTTCTCCCTACTTGAACTCACTAGTGCCCTCTAGTGCAATTACACAGAACACAACACATAGCTATAAAAAGTTTTGTGATATTTCTATTTATTCACATTTCTCATTTCCATTTTGTTACAGATTCTCTAATCTGAATGAAAGTGTTCGAAACAGATGTCTTCTGAGACTCTTCATTAAAGCAGCAGAGACTGAGACACAGACAGGAGAGCAGAAGCTGAAACTGTTATCATCAGTCTGCACCTACACATCTTCTCCTTATCAAAACACTGACAGAATTAATCAGAGTGATTTCCTGCTGGATCTTTACTCACATGTGAAGGACAATGAGACTCAAACAGGCTGGAGTTTCCTTCCAGCATTACAGTCAGTTTTCCAGTTACCTGATGTCTGGATCATAGATCTCTCACAGAGAAAGACCTCCGTCCTCCTGGAAGTGCTGAAACTCCAGACAGAGAAGAAACCAGTAGAGCTGAGAGGATGTTCAGAGGAAGAGAGTGAAATGAAGAGTTTCCTTCAGTGTCTGCCCTACATCTCACAGCTGAGGTACCTGAACTTTTGGATATTCACTTACTGTACCTACTTCTCAATCAGTTTCACTTCACTGTATCTGAATCTGTTTATGGAGAGATATGTTATATACATTTTAAAATCGGTTTCACAATGATTAGAGTTTTAAATTATTGTTTTCCCTTTCATCCGATGCACTTATTAAACTGTTTATAACATCATCTATGGGACTGACAGGAAGAACGAAAGACTCAGACTTGGCCGAACCCGATCCAGATGAACTAATAATTTCTCTTTCCGGTACTGACAGCATAGTCTCTATGGGACTGACAGGAAGAACGACAGACTCGGAGGACCCGGTCGAGCCGAACCCGAAGTCCCAAAGTCTCGAACTAATCATTTCTGTTTCATGTACAGAACCTATGGGATGTTGCGCGCATGCGCGGTCAACACAAAATGAACGAATCACTCTCTGAGACAACTCCGTAGTCCCGAGTCATATTAAAGATTCGTTCAAAATGAATGAATCGTTCATGAACGACACATCACTGGCTCCTTACTTGGAGCTTGCTGGTTAGCTAAGCTTAACATTACTGTACTTGCATCTTGCGTTTGATCTCGACAACAAAGGGTAAATTATCGTTAATATTGTTAGCTCACTTAGAAACTTTCGATTTAAGCAGAAATTACTTCAACAGTCAAGAAGTGGATAAAATCACTAACGTTACTGCTTGCGGTGGTGTTTGTAATGGCAATATAGCGTCGCTGTCCGATGAAAACCGCGTATGTCCATTTTGCCGATTATGAGATTTTTCGACGGATAGAATGTCCAGGTTAATTTCCGTATACAGTATGCTTCACATATCTAAATGACCAATGAAATGTTGTGAAATCATGTCATCTGATTTTCACGTATATGCATTTGGTGTCAAAGCTGTCAATCACGCCGCGTATCTCCCGCCCTGTGGAGGCATCTCGCGGTCTAATCGTCTCTGGAAGCTCAGCATTGGATAACTCTGTGAGGTAAAGTATCAGCAAACGTTTGTTTTTGACCACTGTTCAAGTTTATTATATATTCGCAATATATTCACAACTGTTATTTACCGGTAAATGGTCTATAGACGAAGTAAGTGTCACTGTTTATTGTGGAGATGTTAACGCACGGGTCTGTTAACTTAAGAAATACTTTTAAGGTAGTCTAATATTTTTCTGACTAATAAATTACTGACACAGTAAAGGGTAGATTTAAATAAAGAATAACTAATTTTAAATAAAGAAAAACAAAATTTAAATAAAGAAAAAAAGTAAATTTAAATAAAGAAAAAACGAAATTTAAATAAAGATGAAATTTAAATAAAGAAAAAACGAAAATTAAATAAAGAAAAAAACGAAATTTAAATAAAGAAAAACGAAATTAAGTTAAATTAAAACCGAGATTAATTTAGATTGATAACGGGTAAAAAGGCTAACAGCGTGTACTTTTTCGTTCATTCATTTTTCTAATTCGGAATAAAAGATGAAATGTAAAAAAAAGGGTGCAGCTTGTTTTTTTGTTTAAAAGAAAAAAACAGAAATGGCTGTATTTTTTTGTACATAGCATAGCCATGTTTGTTATGATTTTAGTATCATAATGATTAATAAATGCACGCACAACTATCCGTGAACTTGATTTGAAGCCTTTCAACTTGTGTGTGCAAAATTCAGAATTAAATGAATGTGCAGCAATTTGTACAAATAGAGTCTGTAGATCTACTATACTGTTGAAAGTATGAAAAGTGAACAGTTTGAGACGGGTCAGACATGATTTTGACCACTTCATTAAAGGGTATAGTTCAGTATTTTACACTTAAAGCCCTGTTTACAGATCGTTTCTGATGAAATAGAACGGTTAAGATTAAAATTTGGACACATGCTGCTGTCCCGAGAATTTTAGGTTTCTTTCGCTTTCCCCAAAACCTCTAGAATGGGTGCATAGGTGCACTGGAACAATCCTTCATAAAACGCATTAAACTTTCGTTTACAAAGACGTGAAACTCACAGAGTGGTCAGGGGTGTTCACTGATATGCTCACACAAAAATTGCTGCAAAAGATGCTTTCCAACAGGTGTTTTACCATTCGTTGTAAAACTGTGGATCTATTTTTCCAAACGTCTCACACCCGTAGATTCTTCCGTTGAGAGCTTGAATAATAGACACTCCAGCCCAGTTGGTGGCGATAATGCACCTTTGCCGCTGGCATTTCATTGAATACACAGAAGAAGCAGAAGAAGAAGCGGCGGAGTAATACCCAGGGGGGAAGGAAGTCGACCGGAAGTTTAAGTCGGCCGCGTGCCGCCATCTTGTAGCAGAACTTCACCTGCAGTTAGCATCCCATTGACTCCCATTCATTTTGGCGTCACTTTGACAGCGAATAACTTTACATCTGAGGCGTTTAAAGACTCCATTTGTCCATTATTTATTTCTAAAGAAACACGACAATGTATAAAATGCTCCATTACCTTGTAGCTTATGTTATGGCCCCGTAGAAGCAGTTTTTGTAAAAGTAGGCTAATGATTGCGTCATAACCACGCGACTCTCTGTCGCACAGTAGAGAGATTACCGTATGGACGGGAGGAGAAGCTCGCAGGCAATCGGGGGGACGTGGAGGCAAAATGACAATATAATTAATCAGAATACCTAGCAAAAGTTGCTCCTGCTCCAAGCTCATGGACAGCTCCTACTCACACTCTCCGTCTCTGCAAGATTCGGAAGGAAATGAGTCAGACTTCTCTTGGCACAGCTACTAGAAGACAGACGGGTTGCTCACGTGGTCCGTGTAACGCTTTGCTCGGTTTGAGTCTGCGCGTCAGGAAAGGAAGTGCTAAGAAATCGCGCAAAATGGGCTTCACTTGTCTCAATTGAGTTCCAATGGGGTCGCTGTGTCCATTTCTTTTACTGTCTATGGTAATACCAGAGAATGTTTAATAGGAAGAGAATTGGCACTCTCTGCTTACTTCCGGTTTCTGGACTGGCTGCAGTAACACGTCTCTGTCCATGCGGGGGCGCTCGCAGGCGAGTGCAGAATGAATGGAGGTCTATGGCGAAAAACCCTCAAAATCCACTTTTCTCAGGATATAATTTTTTGTCTAGTAATTTGAATGTTGTATTCGAAAGGAGATGCAAAGAAATTACACATTGCTGGGTGTTAGATTTTTTAGAGTCACTTATTTGGTTTAAAAAGTCTTTTAAAATGTCAATGACGTCAGAATGCTGACGTCATTAGCAGAATGCTAGCGTGTTATGGGCAACAACAACTCAACCTGTAAGAAATCGAAAAGAAATAAGTACTCGTTCATTCAACTTTTGACCTATAACCTATGTTGAACTTGCAAAACTTACAATAAAATCTGAGATTTCTCAACGGCAATCGGGTGAAAGAGACACATTTAGCCGTCTAGCCCCATAGACTCCCATTCAGTCTGCACTCGCCCGCGATCACCTCCAGCAAATCCTGCTTGAGACTGTCCCAGGTTAGAAAAACTGTCTGTGGTGAAATGGACAGAGCAAACTAACAACTGTGAATTAAAATGGTGCAGTATCCTGTTGTAGATAAACATCAACCATGCCGGTTGACAGTTCTGTTCTGTGGGAAGAGTGTGAAAAGTGCTCACATCCGCTGCACAGCCTGGAACATAACATCTACATCCATGATCTGCCATTTTCGCTTTTGTCCTTGCTTGCTTCTTCACAATACCTGCAGAACTTCTGATGATTCGGCTGTGCAGGTCCACGTTACTGCCTGGCCTAAAACATGGGCTGGTATATGCAGATTTTTGGGGGTGTAAATATTAATGATCCTGACTGCAACGTCACAGTCGGTGTTATGTTGAGATTCACCTGTTTTTCAGTGGTCTTTTTTTTTTTTTTTTTTTTTTTTTTTTTAATTTTTTATATATTTTTTTTTATTTATTTCAGTGGTCTTTTGCAAACACGAGATTTACAGGAGGAAACAGTTGTGTTTGAGGCTCACATACTGTCAGTTCCATGGAAAGAACACTTATTATACAACTATGCCAAGATAAATACAGTTTTCCATTATATGGCACCTTTAAATAAAGAATACATATATACAGAATAACAAAAAGTAAAGAAAGAAAGAGAGAGGAGATCACAGAATGGCAAATATCACAAACAGTTAATCTATGAGAGCCAGCAAAGAATCAAATCACCTTAAGGCAGGGACAAACATAGTTGATTTCTAAATGCTGTATGTTGTCATAAATTAACCAGATTTTTATTTCTCTGTATTTTATCAGGTTTAGGTTCTATGATGATGAAGAAATGAAGAAGTCGTCTGCAGTAAAATTCCTGCTGAATCTCAGTGTTGCTGCTGTAGAAAATGTCACAGCAGGAACAAGATTCTCTACTCTGCTGTCGTCTGTGTGCAGTTACAAAACGTTCCCTTTTGATCAAAAGCGGTATGGTTATGATCCTGATTATCAGTGTGATTTCCTGCTGGATCTTTGCTCACATGTGAAGAACTATGAGACTCAAACAGGCAGGAGTTTCCTTCCAGCATTACAGTCAGTTTTCCAGTTACCTGATGTCTGGATCATAGATCTCTCACAGAGAAAGACCTCCATCCTCCTGGAAGTGCTGAAACTCCAGACAGAGAAGAAACCAGTATATCTGAGAGGATGTTCAGAGGAAGAGAGTGAAATGAAGAGTTTCCTTCAGTGTCTGCCCTACATCTCACAGCTGAGGTACCTGATTTTGAACAGCCTTTTGCTCAAAATGTTTAAAAAAGCTGGAGTGGGTCTTTGTGTATTAAATGGATCATTAAAAAAATTAATTGTTTTGTATTTACCTTTGGATGCAGAAATGTGTAAAATTGATTGCAAAAAAAAAATAACTGTTATCCTAAGGGTTACAGAGATACGAAGAGGATTAGGGCCAAGCCATAATAAAAAAAATAAAACCATCTCGAGATTAAAGTCACTATAATGCGAGATCTGTGAGCAGCAACAGAGACAATCAAGTGTATAATGGTTTTTAATAAATAAAACTATAAATACATACAACTACATTTAAATAAAGAATACATATATACAGAATAATGAAAAGTAAAGACAGAAAGAGAGAGGAGATCACAGAATGGCAAATATCACAAACAGTTCATCTTTGGCAGCCAGCAAAGAATCAAATCACCTTAAGGCAGGGGCAAACAATCTTAAACGCATCTGAATATTGATAGAAATAATACTTGCACTTATTCTTTGGTGCTGAGAAAGAGTGTGTGTGTGTGTGTGTGGGTGTGTGTAGATCCTCGTAGTGTGGTTCGTGAGCTTGAAGTCTTCTTTGGGTTCTTCCGGAGGGCACGTTGTTCAAGGGAAGTTTAAAAGGTTAACTTGAAAGCAAAGTTGATTGAAAATCAAGATGATGTTGTCTCATCCGAAGGACAGGAAAAAGAGCGGACAGGGAAGAAGGAATGAGTGAAAATGAGCTATTGTCATCGTCCTTTAAGGATAAATCAGTCCACACCTATTTTGGATGAAATGACCAATAGTAGTTAGGAGCGTTTAGCGGGAGAGAGTTTCTTTGTCTCCTTCTGACAGCCTAATCTGCATGTTTAATGATGATGTCAGAATTGGTCATTTTTACTCCAAAGGATGGTGGTAATTGTATTATACATTTTATTGTAACACTAAACATTGTTATTTAAGGCGTAACGAGAGGAATATTTCGATACCAAGAAAGATATGGCTGGAAGAAGCAGAGAAACATTCTTACACTTGACTATAAGCACTGAGAGTTTAACTAACACAATGTAGCAAATTAGCTCTATGAAATATTAATAATCAATAATAACTGGTTATAATTGATTATGAATATTTGGATCAGTTAATATAATTAACTTACTGTTGTAAATTAATATTACAATCAATTAACCTGTTTATCCCGTGAACACTCAGGATTAATTGTTTATCAAGTCTAAGAAATGTACATTTCCGGGGCATGGGAAATGTCTTTCTTAATTTACAGTACTACTAAGAGCAGTAGCCAAAATCTAAATGATTAGTGACTCCAGTTATGAGCTTGAGACACGGACAACTTTACGTGTGACATGAACAAGATTTTATTAACTAGTCTAAACACTTAAACTACTCTAACATACACACACATACATGCATACAGTTTACCAAGGGAAAGAGAGCTGAAGCAGAATACAGGAAAGCAAGAAGTTATAGCATTGTTTGAAATTCAGCAGATCAACAGCCTTGTGCAAACCATCAGTTTAGTTCTAACACATCCTTCTTTAAAGGGGTAAGGATACTTAATGTATCAAATAATGAGACTAAGTTTGATACTTGCATGTCTCGCCCATTTGAATTAAACTGTCCTGATGCAATTTGTTGAGGCTCCAGTTGATCTTTGCTGATGTGGTCTTGATGAGAGAGAACCAGTGGTTTCCAGAGTATCTTTGGTGAATGGAAAGACAAGGCCGCAGCCTGGCACAAGCTTGGTGGGTCCTTAGAAACTTCTAGTTCAGCATCTTCTTCACGTCAGCATTCCAGTACAGGAGTAAGAGAGAGCTAAAAGCTGATCTTAGGTTTTTAAAGTGTGAAGAAGTAACACCTTCTGGAGGTGCAAGAGCCAATGAGAGGATTTTCCTTTGGAGGGAAATTCTTTTACGACCATTGTCTTTGAACATGTAATCTGATTGGGTGTTTAACACAAGAATCTTCAAGATGCTTATAATACTAATGCGTCACAAAGTTAGCAAAATGTAATGTGGATTAACAAATCGGAGGCGAAGATTGGATTTTATAGATACCAAACATGCCACACTTATGATTTTAGTTGACCATAATATGCAAAGTCTGAAACATTAACCCAATAGAGTTTACAAGAATACAAAAGCCACACCACATAAAAGAAAATCATGAGATGGGAAAATTAGATACATGTTTACACATTTCTCAAGTGGTTATATATAGAATATATAGGATTACAGGGTTTATTTCTCCTCCTCTGCCAGAATTTAAGTGAGATTCACAGCTTTCTGGAGACATTCCTTTCGATCGTAAAACTCAGTCTCAGTGTGTGTCCTGTAACAAGACACCGCGTCCTGCCAGTGTGTTCATTTTTGGGGGACGTTTCACAGGCCTTATTTGGGAGAGTGAGTTTGCTGGATTATTCATTAAATAAATGAATAATTTGTGTGTGTCTGATTGGTCCAGACGCTACAACAACTAGAAAGTTGTAACTAGGCTAATATAAGCTGGGGACATTCATACACACAGGAATATATCATATACATTCTGGGATGATTTAATTATGAGTTAAATGGAAAGAATGTCTCTGTCTCTGTATGTTGGGTGTGTTTCTCCAGTTTCCAAGCCACATGTTCTTTCGTTCCTGGTGTGAGAGGGAAGTTGAGTTGATCTTTTTTGAAGCTCACGAAGGTGTTTCTGTTCAGCCTCTGCCAGGACACTGAAGTGACAATGGGGGCAATTTGATCCAAACTCATCTGCACTAGGCCTGTGATTTACATGAAGTCCAAAAGGGTAAAGGAACACTCCATTGTTTTTTTCATATTAAACTATGTTATTCCCTTAACTAAGATGAGTTGATACATACCTCTCTCGTCTCAGTGCGTGCACTCAATCGCTCTGGTGCGCAGTGACACTTTGATAGCACTTAGCTTAACTGTATTTAAATACAGTGGGGCTCGGGAGCACGAGAGAGGCATGTATCAACTGGTCTTAGTTAAGGGAACAACATTGTTTAATATGAAAAAACGGTGGAGTATTCCTTCAAAAGCTTTCCGAAGCTTAAAACTGAATCGGTCATCGTTATTCAGTCCAGACGCTACACGTTATACTGTATATGGACCTTGGAAAAAAGTGTCACTAGATTCTGTCCTCATGTATAAATGTTGCTTTTATGTTTCTTATTATAAGAATAATTGTTTTTGTGCACTATATAGTTGATTTCTAAATGCTGTATGTTTTACCGGATTTTTATTTCTCTGTATTTTATCAGGTTTAGGTTCTATGATGATGATGATGATGAAGAAATGAAGAAGTCTGCAGTGAAATTCCTGCTGAATCTCAGTGTTGCTGCTGTAGAAAATGTCACAGTTACAGGAACAAGATTCTCTACTCTGCTGTCGTCTGTGTGCAGTTACAAGACCTTCCCTTTTGATCAAGAGCGGTATGGTTATGATCCTGATTATCAGAGTGATTTCCTGCTGGATCTTTGCTCACATGTGAAGAACTATGAGACTCAAACAGGCAGGAGTTTCCTTCCAGCATTACAGTCAGTTTTCCAGTTACCTGATGTCTGGATCATAGATCTCTCACAGAGAAAGACCTCCGTCCTCCTGGAAGTGCTGAAACTCCAGACAGAGAAGAAACCAGTAGAGCTGAGAGGATGTTCAGAGGAAGAGAGTGAAATGAAGAGTTTCCTTCAGTGTCTGCCCTACATCTCACAGCTGAGGTACCTGAACTTACATGCTTTTGATTGTTGATTTAAGGCGAGACATGGCGGGCAAAAACATTGTTTTTTTTTTCACTGGTCAATTTTGAGATTTTGGGATATTTGTCTTCAATAACATGTCTTCTTTCTGACTTGTGGTGAAAAAAAGTCCGAAATACACATTTAGGTCTTTATTTTACTACACTTTCTGTTTGCGTCTGTAGATTTCTCATAAATTCAACAAAAGTTGGCGTTGTAAATCATCCCGCTGCTCCGCGATCGCTGTCTGCACACTGTCATCACATACACCTTTAGAAAGCTCTCTCTCTTCTGTACAATGCTGTCGGATCCAAATATGGTCATTTCATTTTTATGAGCAACCAATCGTGAAAGTAAAAGGGGGAATTTAACTCTAAATGTGCAATCTCATTGGCTGATATAAATCTTTAAAGCCCGTTTTCTCAAAATGACTTTTCTCTCATTCTCCAAGTCCGAAATCTCCACTTTAGTAGCACCTATATACACCACACTTTCCAGTCTTGTACCTAGTTATATTATGAAGACATTTACAGAGGGATTTGTAAATATATTATTCCTAGCTTGATTTATATAACATTTTATTCCAAAAAAACATGGCGAAAATCATTTTTTTCAGGCTATTGACAGTATATTCTGATTTACAGGATAACAAAAGTAGATATCCATAAATCCCTCTGTATTTTTTTCCCATCTAATATGTGAACACAATGAAAAATAAATTTTTAACCTGGCTTTATCCAATACTCAGATTTCGTTTTTTTTAAACGTATGCAAATTAGCACATATTTAATTAGATAATGCCTAATTTGCATATTTAAACATTAAATTACAGAAAACTTGTAATACATTTTTTTCTCATTTTAATGTAGGTAATCAACTGGAAAAGTTTCATGGCGATATCTGCTAGTTAAATTTTTTACCCTATTCACCTGTAGTGTTTCGACTCTCAGAGACCCAGACATTGATATTCATGATGTAATTTTATTTTTTCCTCATTAAACATGTTTTAGGAAGGCATTTATAAGAAAAGTTATTTTGTTTATGTATGTTTTGGATTGGGGTGTAATCTGGAAAAACATTGCTAATTTACTATGTTGATTTTTTTTTAATACAGCAAGTGAAAGTTTGGATTCACAACACAATTCAATGCACACATCTATATGTAAAATAATATATTACAATCAGTAAGGACAAATTCAGTCCTTAAAGTTTAGAAATTTGACTATTAAAACCAAGAACTATTTAAAAAAAAAACTGCAATAAAAAAATCAAGTTGAACAAAATAAAAGGTAAAGAATCTGTTCACGACTGTTGAACCAAATAGTGTCTTTCTCCTTTTGTCACTTACAATCAGAAAGTACATTATTCTCCATTAATTTAGTTTTAACTGTTTTTTCCATTGTCTGGTATAATCAAAATAATAGAAATGTTCTCCTCTGAATATAACTGTAGGCTATGTAATGTAGTATTTTAATACAAATCATTGAGACATTAACAACTTTACACAGCATAGAAAATAGATGAAATGATTTGGAGTAGTTTATAATTAATAAATTGAATAGAGTTCATTGTTTTGCTGAGCGTAGAAAAATAGTCTCAAATGTGATCATTTCAGGACACATAATGTTGTTCAATATTTAAACACTTTAGGAATTAAGTAAAAAAGTGAGATGGTAAATACTTATAAAATATATTTGGGGAAAAATGTATTCATTATAAAGTGTTAATTACTCTTTCAATATTTAATGACTAATGTGCTTTTTTCAAGTGTTTACAACAATGTGAGCAGAAAACAAGAAACAACACATTATTTTAATTTGTATTATTTAGTCAAGTCATAGCTATAATAAGTTCAGTGATATTTCTATTTATTCACATTTCTCATTTCCATTTTGTTACAGATTCTCTAATCTGAATGAAAGTGTTCAAAGCAGATTTCTTCTGAGACTCTTCACTAAAGCAGCAGAGACTGAGACACAGACAGGAGAGCAGAAGCTGAAACTGTTATCATCAGTCTGCACCTACACATCTTTTCCTTATCAAAAGACTGACATAATTAAACAGAGTGATTTCCTGCTGGATCTTTGCTCACATGTGAAGAACTATGAGACTCAAACAGGCAGGAGTTTCCTTCCAGCATTACAGTCAGTTTTCCAGTTACCTGATGTCTGGATCATAGATCTCTCACAGAGAAAGACCTCCGTCCTCCTGGAAGTGCTGAAACTCCAGACAGAGAAGAAACCAGTAGAGCTGAGAGGATGTTCAGAGGAAGAGAGTGAAATGAAGAGTTTCCTTCAGTGTCTGCCCTACATCTCACAGCTGAGGTACCTGAACTTACATGCTTTTGATTGTTGATTTAACCCTCTGAGACCCAGACATTGATATTCATGATTTAATGTTTCATCATTAAACATGTTTTAGGAAGGCATTTATAAGAAAAGTTATTTTGTTTATGTATGTTTTGGATTGGGGTGTAATCTGGAAAAACATTGCTAATTTACTATGTTGATTTTTTTTTAATACAGCAAGTGAAAGTTTGGATTCACAACACAATTCAATGCACACATCTATATGTAAAATAATATATTACAATCAGTAAGGACAAATTCAGTCCTTAAAGTTTAGAAATTTGACTATTAAAACCAAGAACTATTTAAAAAAAAACCTGCAATAAAAAAATCAAGTTGAACAAAATAAAAGGTGAAGAATCTGTTCACGACTGTTGAACCAAATAGCGTCTTTCTCCTTTTGTCACTTACATTCAGAAAGTACATTATTCTCCATTAATTGTTTGGTTTTAGCAGTTTTTTTCCATTGTCTGGTATAATCAAAATAATAGAAATGTTCTCCTCTGAATATAACTGTTGGCTGTGTAATGTAGTATTTTAATATAAATAATTGAGATTATGAGATATTAATGACTTTACACAGCATAGAAAATAGATGAATTGATTTGGAGTAGTTTATATATGATAAATTGAATAGAGTTCATTGTTTTGATGAGCTTAGAAAAATTGTCTCAAATGTAAGTTGATCATTTCAGGACACATAATGTTGTAAATATATTTGGGGAAAAATGTATTCATTATAAAGTGTAAATTACAGTATTTAATGACTAATGTGCTTTTTTCAAGTGTTTACAACAATGTGAGCAGAAAACGTACTCGGTTACTAACGTAACCTCGGTTCTCTCTAGAGACAGGAACGAGTACTGCGTAGAATACGCTAGGGGAAAATCCTTTTCCACGAGAATACTGAAGCCAAAAAATTATCCTTAATTTTGTATTAATGTAAAACGCGTTGCGGCAGCATACAGACATAGGCGAGGCAGCTCGCGCGCCTATTGGCTGGTCTGCTGGCAACTGCTTAAGCCTATCGAGCGAGACCTAGAGTGACGTCAGACCCAATGAGGGCACTTCGCGCCCTCTGCGTCACGTCCCGCCGAAACGGGCGTGGCTTAGGTCTATAAATACCGCTCGCAGGCTTTATATCTCTGGTTTTTCATAGTCGAAGCAACCAGAGCGCGTGCATGCACGGCAGGATACGCAGTACTCGTTCCTCTCTCTAGAGAGAACCGAGGTTACGTTAGTAACCGAGTACGTTCTCTTACGAGAGATTCTCTCGTACTGCGTAGAATACTTTAGGGGAACCTACTGTAAAACGCCGTGCGTGCTGGGATCTGATACTATAGACTCAAGGGCGACAGCCCAGAGTTCATACAGTACACAATCACCCAGGGGACTCACAGGGAATCCTGGAAGAGGAGGGGTTTAGCCACTATCTTCCTTTATGGCAGCATAGAGCAAGGACTGCAATACTCAAATAGCTGCATAACTGACAGCGTCAGTTTATGAGATTTGGCCATACTAGACCGACAGTAGTCTGGCCTGTAGTGCGGGAACCTCTAGGTTGTAAAACCTTATAAATGTAGACGGAGAGGCCCAGCCTGCCGCCATACAAATATCTTGCAAGGCAATCCCACTTGACCAGGCCCACGATGAAGCCATGCTTCTCGTGGAGTGCGCTTTGACACCCAGCGGGCACTGCATGCCCTTGGTTGTGTAAGCTAGCGCTATTGCGTCCACTACCCATCTGGATAGGGTCTGTTTCGAAGCGGCTAGTCCCTTAGAAGGCCCGCTGAACGAAACAAAGAGCTGCTCCGTCTGTCTGAAAACAGACAAACGAGACACATAAGCTCTTAACGCCCTGACTGGGCAAAGGGAGCTTTCGTCCATATTTCCTTCAGTGACCGGCAGAGCAGACAGGGAGATGACCTGTGCTCTGAACGGTGTATTGAGGGATTTGGGAACATAACCGTGCTTAGGTTTGAGTATAACTCTAGAGTCATTCGGCCCAAATTCCATGCACGTCGCGCTTACTGAGAGCGCGTGTAAGTCCCCTATGCGCTTCACTGAAGCGAGAGCCAGAAGAAATGCCGTCTTGAAAGACAGGTGTTTAAGATCAATCTTCTGCAAGGGCTCGAATGGATGACCTTTCATGGCTTCCAGTACCGTAGAAAGGTCCCATATAGGGACTGTGGGAGGTCTGGGAGGATTCAGTCTCTTAGCTCCTCTAAGGAAGCGAATGACTAAATCGTTCCTTCCAATAGACTGGCCAAGCGTGGTCGAAGAGAACACTGCTATGGCCGCTACATAGACTTTGAGCGTGGAAGGGGACCTGCCCTTATCCAACAGCTCCTGTAGGAAGGAGAGAACCTCCGTCACACCGCAATGCAGGGGTGACACACCATGAGCTGTGCACCAGCTAGAGAACACTGACCATTTTGAGGCATAGAGACGTCGCGTAGACAGAGCTCTGGCCTGTGTGATAGTGTTTAACACTCCCTGTGGGAGGTCAGCGGGTACCCGTTGATGGCCCACACATGGAGGGACCACAGCTCTTGGGTGAGGATGCCAGATCGAGCCGTTGGCTTGAGAGAGGAGATCCCTCCTCAGAGGCACTGGCCACGGGGCGGTGCTCGCTAACTGCATCACAATTGGGAACCAAGGTTGGCTCATCCAAAGTGGGGCTACAAGCAGCACTGAGCATCCTTCTTCCCTGTCCCGTTCTACCACCTGAGTCAGGAGGGAGACGGGGGGAAAAGCGTAGAGAGGACGGCGAGGCCACTCGTGGGTCAGCGCGTCCTTGCTCTTCGAGAAAAATTCTGGACAGTGAGCGTTTTCTTGAGACGCGAACAGGTCTACTTCCGCTCTGCCGAATTTCTTCCACAGCAGCTGGACTGTCTGTGGGTGCAAAGACCATTCCCCTGTCGGAACCTGGTTCCTGGACAGTCTGTCTGGTCCTATATTTAGGAGCCCTGGCACGTGCGCTGCTCTCAGCGAGAGCAGGTTGCTGCGGGCCCATATCAGGAGGCGCTTGGTTAGCCTGTACAGAGTCAGGGACCTGAGGCCGCCCTGGCGATTTATGTAGGACACTACTGAGACGTTGTCTGAACGTATTAGCACGTGGTGTCCCTTTATGAGGGGACAAAAGCGCGTGAGCGCTTTGCTCACTGCCAACATTTCGAGGCAGTTGATATGTAAGAGCTTCTCCTGCTTTGACCATTGGCCAAAAAGCGGTCTGCCCTCGAGCAGCGCTCCCCATCCCGAGGTGGATGCGTCCGTGGACACCACCATCACTCTCGAGGAAGTCCCCAGGCTTACACCTGATTGGTACCAGTCTTTTGCCTCCCAAGGTTTCAAAGCTGCAATGCACGCTTGATTGACCTTGAAGCGAAGCCGACCGGAGGCCCACGCTGTGCGTGGTACTCTCTTTCTGAGCCAGAACTGCAGTGGGCGCATGCGCAGAAGGCCCAACTGGAGAACTGAAGATGCTGAGGCCATCAGACCTAGCATCCTTTGAAATGTTTTGAGAGGGACTATCGCGCCGCAGCGGAACGAGCCGGCTGCGCGCCAAATGTCCAGTGTGCGCTGAGATGACAGGCGTGCTGTCATTAGCAGCGAGTTCAGCTCTATTCCCAGAAAAGATATAATCTGACTGGGGAATAGCGAGCTCTTTTCCCAGTTCACTGCGAGACCGAGATTCTCGAGGTGATCGAGTAAAATGGTCCTGTGCTCTACGAGCTCCGAGTGAGATTGGGCTAGAATCAGCCAGTCGTCCAGATAGTTCAGCACTCGTATACCCCGTAGTCTGAGGGGTGCGAGCGCTGCGTCCATGCACTTCGTAAATGTACGGGGTGCCAGGGACAAGCCGAAAGGCAGGACTGTGTACTGATATGCCTGGCCCTCAAAGGCGAATCTCAAAAATTGCCTGTGACGTGACGCTATCTGTATTTGAAAATACGCGTCCTTTAGATCTATTGACACAAACCAGTCCCCTCGGCGGACATGCGCGAGGATTTTTCTGGACGTGAGCATCCTGAACTGGCGCTTCAGAAGCGCTCTGTTCAGCTGCCGCAGATCTAGTATGGGTCTGAGACCCCCGTCTTTCTTGGGCACCAGGAAGTATCTGCTGTAAAGCCCCCCTTCGCTTTGAGCTTGAGATAGGGGTTCTATAGCCCCTTTGCTCAACAGTTTCAGAATCTCGGCTCGAAGTAGATGAGCTACTTTCGATTCTACCATGGTCTCGACGCGCGCCATGAAGCGGCGAGGGCGCCGGCGAAAACTGCAGCGAATAGCCTTCTTTTATGATGTTCAGCACCCATCTCGAAACCCCGGGAAGCTTTTCCCACGCAAGTGCGCGAGTAGCTAGGGGCTGGATGCGAAGCACGCTCTGATCGGCTCGCGATACAGCGGCTTTTGTGTGCTGTGACATAAGCGTCGCGCTCATGACATCTGAGGCAGGGGGCGCGCTGATAACAGCGGGCAGAATGCCCGCGCTCGACTCCTCTGCAGTGTCTAACTGAGAGGGGGAGGGCTGGGCTAGTTTCATGTCTGTGTGTGGGCGTGGGCGCAGAGCAGCGGGCACATACACCACTTTTACAGCATTGCTCGCGTGAGCAGAGCGTATGCATACTGGTCCTGTATTTACAGAGACCGTGAGACATGTGGGAAGTAGCGTTTGTGGGCACTGGGTAGTGAGCACGTTTGCTACGTTTAAAGCGCAATCGATCTGAGTCGATTTTATGTGCGCGAGCCCTGTGTGAAGGGCTGTGCTTGTGTGTAGGAATGGGCACTGAGTAGTGGGCATTTTTTCTACACATGAAAACACCGTCGGCCGTAGCCGGGACACCAGAAAATACACTCTTTTAGGGATTTATCTGGGTAGCCGTAAAAATGGCTTTTTTGTGCAGGCAAGCGGGCAATGGAACCGGCTTGTTGGCTGCTAAATACGCTGGACCAGTCACATTTCTTGGAACTGGACGAGCGGCAAGGTTTGGGTGCAGGCGAGGGGGTTGTACAACGCACTCGTTGGCTGCAAAATACACATCTGCAGTCGCCTCTTCAGGGAACTGACAGAGCGAGCATTGACGGCATAATTTTATTTGCCGGTAGACCCGGGATCGAACACGGGTCTCTCGTGCGAAAATCTGTGAATCTGCCACTGGCCCACAGGGGACACATAGGATTTCAGTCAGTGCGAGTATTATCAGAGAGCGTCAACATGCTGGCGTTTGTTTGCAAGCGTGCGTGTAACAACAGGCTCGCTCACTGCAATAAGGACATTTCCAGTCGCCTGAATTTCAGAGGGGAATGAGAAATGTGTGAGAAATTGAGATCAGCCCGGCCGCAGCGGGACTAAAACACTCTTTTCTCCTTTCGCCAGTGACGCACGGGAACCATAGAAACGGTGTCTGGGTGCAGGCGAGCGGGTTGTACAACGCGCTCGTCGGCTGCAAAATGCACGTCTGCAGTCGCCTTCCAGGGAACTGACAGAACGAAGCATTGGCGGCATAATTTATCTGCCGTTAGACCGGGATTCGAACACCGGTCTCCCGTGTGAAAAAACCTAGGATTCCGCCACTGAGCCACAGGGGGGAAACACAAAGGCTTTCAGATGCATGAGCATATAAAAGAGCGTCAACATGTTTTCTTCGGCGTTTGCTTGCAGGCGTGCGTGTATTAAAAACAGGCACTTTGCTGCAGTATAGACATTTCCAGTCGCCTGAATTTCAGAGGGGAATGAGAAATGTGTGAGAAATTGAGATCGGCCCGGCCGCAGCGGGACTAAAGCACTCTTTTCTCCTTTCGCCAGTGACGCACGGGAACCATAGAAACGGTGTCTGGGTGCAGGCGAGCGGGTTGTACAACGCGCTCGTCGGCTGCAAAATGCACGTCTGCAGTCGCCTTCCAGGGAACTGACAGAACGAAGCATTGGCGGCATAATTTATCTGCCGTTAGACCGGGATTCGAACACCGGTCTCCCGTGTGAAAAAAACTAGGATTCCGCCACTGAGCCACAGGGGGGAAACACAAAGGCTTTCCGATGCATGAGCATATAAAAGAGCGTCAACATGTTTTCTTCGGCGTTTGCTTGCAGGCGTGCGTGTATTAAAAACAGGCACGTTTGCTGCAGTATAGACATTTCCAGTCGCCTGAATTTCAGAGGGGAATGAGAAATGTGTGAGAAATTGAGATCGGCCCGGCCGCAGCGGGACTAAAACACTCTTTTCTCCTTTCGCCAGTGACGCACGGGAACCATAGAAACGGTGTCTGGGTGCACGCGAGCGGGTTGTACAACGCGCTCGTCGGCTGCAAAATGCACGTCTGCAGTCGCCTTCCAGGGAACTGACAGAACGAAGCATTGGCGGCATAATTTATCTGCCGTTAGACCGGGATTCGAACACCGGTCTCCCGTGTGAAAAAACCTAGGATTCCACCACTGAGCCACAGGGTGGAACAAACACAAAGGCTTTCAGATGCACGAGCATATAAAAGAGCGTCAACATGTTTTCTTCGCGTTTGCTTTCAGGCGTGCGTGTATTAAAAAACAAGCACGTTTGCTGCAGTATAGACATTTCCAGTCGCCTGATCAGGGAACTGAGACGTGTGAGAAACGTGTCGCGGCGGCGAGCACACACAAGGCACAGAAGAAGAGAAAGGATATAACGCCGGATAGCGCAGCAGGAAGGCGATGAAGGCGGCGTGGCCAGCAGCTTCTCGACTCGTCCCGCTGAAGTGCTTCTTCAACAGCGTGGCTTTTTCTCGGATCCAGCGATGTGAGTTGCTTCGCTGAAGGATGAAAAATCAGAGATATAAAGCCTGCGAGCGGTATTTATAGACCTAAGCCACGCCCGCGCGAAGCGCCCTCATTGGGTCTGACGTCACTCTAGGTCTCGCTCGATAGGCTTAAGCAGTTGCCAGCAGACCAGCCAACAGGCGCGCGAGCTGCCTCGCCTATGTCTGTATGCTGCCGCAACGCGTTTTACATTAATACAAAATTAAGGATAATTTTTTGGCTTCAGTATTCTCGTGGAAAAGGATTTTCCCCTAGCGTATTCTACGCAGTACGAGAGAATCTCTCGTAAGAGAACAGGAAACAAACAACACATTATTTTAATTTGTATTATTTAGTCAAGTCATAGCTATAAAAAGTTAAGTGATATTTCTATTTATTCACATTTCTCATTTCCATGTTGTTACAGATTCTCTAATCTGAATGAAAGTGTTCAAAGCAGATTTCTTCTGAGACTCTTCATTAAAGCAGCAGAGACTGAGACACAGACAGGAGAGCAGAAGCTGAAACTGTTATCATCAGTCTGCACCTACACATCTTTTCCTTATCAATGGACTGACAGAATTAAACAGAGTGATTTCCTGCTGGATCTTTGCTCACATGTGAAGAACTATGAGACTCAAACAGGCAGGAGTTTCCTTCCAGCATTACAGTCAGTTTTCCAGTTACCTGATGTCTGGATCATAGATCTCTCACAGAGAAAGACCTCCGTCCTCCTGGAAGTGCTGAAACTCCAGACAGAGAAGAAACCAGTAGAGCTGAGAGGATGTTCAGAGGAAGAGAGTGAAATGAAGAGTTTCCTTCAGTGTCTGCCCTACATCTCACAGCTGAGGTACCTGAACTTACATGCTTTTGATTGTTGATTTAAGGCGAGACATGGAAGGCAAAAACATTGTGTTTTTTTTTCACTGGTCAATTTTGAGATTTTGGGATATTTGTCTTCAATAACATATCTTCTTTCTGACTTATGGTGAAAAAAAGTCCGAAATACACATTAAGGTCTTTATTTTACTACACTTTCTGTTTGCGTCTGTAGATTTCTCATAAATTCAACAAAAGTTGGCGTTGTAAATCATCCCGCTGCTCCGCGATCGCTGTCTGCACACTGTCATCACATACACCTTTAGAAAGCTCTCTCTCTTCTGTACAATGCTGTCGGATCCAAATATGGTCATTTCATTTTTAGCAGCAACCAATCGTGAAAGTAAAAGGGGGAATTTAACTCTAAATGTGCAATCTCATTGGCTGATATAAATCTTTAAAGCCCGTTTTCTCAAAATGACTTTTCTCTCATTCTCCAAGTCCGAAATCTCCACTTTAGTAGCACCTATATACACCAAACTTTCCAGTCTTGTACCTAGTTATATTATGAAGACATTTACAGAGGGATTTGTAAATATATTATTCCTAGCTTGATTTATATAACATTTTATTCCAAAAAAACATGGCGAAAATCTTTTTTTTCAGGCTATTGACAGTATATTCTGATTTACAGGATAACAAAAGTAGATATCCAATAATTCCATCTTTAATTTTTTCCCATCTAATATGTGAACACAATGAAAAATAAATTTTGAACCTGGCTTTATCCAATACTCAGATTTTTTTTTTTTTTTTAAACATATGCAAATTAGCACATATTTAATTAGATCATGCCTAATTTGCATATTTAAACATTAAATTACAGAAAACTTGTAATACATTTTTTTCTCATCTTAATGTAGGTAATCAACTGGAAAAGTTTCATGGTGATATCTGCTAGTTAAATTTTTTACCCTATTCACCTGTAGTGTTTCGATTCTCAGAGACCCAGACATTGATATTCATGATGTAATTTAATTTTTTCATCATTAAACATGTTTTAGGAAGGCATTTATAAGAAAAGTTATTTTGTTTATGTATGTTTTGGATTGGGGTGTAATCTGGAAAAACATTGCTAATTTACTATGTTGATTTTTTTAATACAGCAAGTGAAAGTTTGGATTCACAACACAATTCAATGCACACATCTATATGTAAAATAATATATTACAATCAGTAAGGACAAATTCAGTCCTTAAAGTTTAGAAATTTGACTATTAAAACCAAGAACTATTTAAAAAAAAAACTGCAATAAAAAAATCAAGTTGAACAAAATAAAAGGTAAAGAATCTGTTCACGACTGTTGAACCAAATAGTGTCTTTCTCCTTTTGTCACTTACAATCAGAAAGTACATTATTCTCCATTAATTTACTTTTAACTGTTTTTTCCATTGTCTGGTATAATCAAAATAATAGAAATGCTCTCCTCTGAATATAACTGTAGGCTGTGTAATGTAGTATTTTAATACAAATCATTGAGACATTAACAACTTTACACAGCATAGAAAATAGATGAAATGATTTGGAGTAGTTTATAATTAATAAATTGAATAGAGTTCATTGTTTTGCTGAGCTTAGAAAAATAGTCTCAAATGTGATCATTTCAGGACACATAATGTTGTTCAATATTTAAACACTTTAGGAATTAAGTAAAAAAGTGAGATGGTAAATACTTATAAAATATATTTGGGGAAAAATGTATTCATTATAAAGTGTTAATTACTCTTTCAATATTTAATGACTAATGTGCTTTTTTCAAGTGTTTACAACAATGTGAGCAGAAAACAAGAAACAACACATTATTTTAATTTGTATTATTTAGTCAAGTCATAGCTATAATAAGTTCAGTGATATTTCTATTTATTCACATTTCTCATTTCCATTTTGTTACAGATTCTCTAATCTGAATGAAAGTGTTCAAAACAGATTTCTTCTGAGACTCTTCACTAAAGCAGCAGAGACTGAGACACAGACAGGAGAGCAGAAGCTGAAACTGTTATCATCAGTCTGCACCTACACATCTTTTCCTTATCAAAAGACTGACAGAATTAAACAGAGTGATTTCCTGCTGGATCTTTGCTCACATGTGAAGAACTATGAGACTCAAACAGGCAGGAGTTTCCTTCCAGCATTACAGTCAGTTTTCCAGTTACCTGATGTCTGGATCATAGATCTCTCACAGAGAAAGACCTCCGTCCTCCTGGAAGTGCTGAAACTCCAGACAGAGAAGAAACCAGTAGAGCTGAGAGGATGTTCAGAGGAAGAGAGTGAAATGAAGAGTTTCCTTCAGTGTCTGCCCTACATCTCACAGCTGAGGTACCTGAACTTACATGCTTTTGATTGTTGATTTAACCCTCTGAGACCCAGACATTGATATTCATGATTTAATGTTTCATCATTAAACATGTTTTAGGAAGGCATTTATAAGAAAAGTTATTTTGTTTATGTATGTTTTGGATTGGGGTGTAATCTGGAAAAACATTGCTAATTTACTATGTTGATTTTTTTTTAATACAGCAAGTGAAAGTTTGGATTCACAACACAATTCAATGCACACATCTATATGTAAAATAATATATTACAATCAGTAAGGACAAATTCAGTCCTTAAAGTTTAGAAATTTGACTATTAAAACCAAGAACTATTTAAAAAAAAAACTGCAATAAAAAAATCAAGTTGAACAAAATAAAAGGTGAAGAATCTGTTCACGACTGTTGAACCAAATTGTGTCTTTCTCCTTTTGTCACTTACATTCAGAAAGTACATTTTTCTTCATTAATTGTTTAGTTTTAGCTGTTTTTTCCATTGTCTGGTATAATCAAAATAATAGAAATGTTCTTCTCTGAATATAACTGTAGGCTATGTAATGTAGTATTTTAATATAAATAATTGAGATTATGAGATATTAATGACTTTACACAGCATAGAAAATAGATGAAATGATTTGGAGTAGTTTATATATGATAAATTGAATAGAGTCCATTGTTTTGATGAGCTTAGAAAAATTGTCTCAAATGTAAGTTGATCATTTCAGGACACATAATGTTGTAAATATATTTGGGGAAAAATGTATTCATTATAAAGTGTAAATTACAGTATTTAATGACTAATGTGCTTTTTTCAAGTGTTTACAACAATGTGAGCAGAAAACGTACTCGGTTACTAACGTAACCTCGGTTCTCTCTAGAGACAGGAACGAGTACTGCGTAGAATACACTAGGGGAAAATCCTTTTCCACGAGAATACTGAAGCCAAAAAATTATCCTTAATTTTGTATTAATGTAAAACGCGTTGCGGCAGCATACAGACATAGGCGAGGCAGCTCGCGCGCCTATTGGCTGGTCTGCTGGCAACTGCTTAAGCCTATCGAGCGAGACCTAGAGTGACGTCAGACCCAATGAGGGCGCTTTGCGCCCTCTGCGTCACGTCCCGCCGAAACGGGCGTGGCTTAGGTCTATAAATACCGCTCGCAGGCTTTATATCTCTGGTTTTTCATAGTCGAAGCAACCAGAGCGCGTGCATGCACGGCAGGATACGCAGTACTCGTTCCTCTCTCTAGAGAGAACCGAGGTTACGTTAGTAACCGAGTACGTTCTCTTACGAGAGATTCTCTCGTACTGCGTAGAATACTTTAGGGGAACCTACTGTAAAACGCCGTGCGTGCTGGGATCTGATACTATAGACTCAAGGGCGACAGCCCGGAGTTCATACAGTACACAATCACCCAGGGGACTCACAGGGAATCCTGGAAGAGGAGGGGTTTAGCCACTATCTTCCTTTATGGCAGCATAGAGCAAGGACTGCAATACTCAAATAGCTGCATAACTGACAGCGTCAGTTTATGAGATTTGGCCATACTAGACCGACAGTAGTCTGGCCTGTAGTGCGGGAACCTCTAGGTTGTAAAACCTTATAAATGTAGACGGAGAGGCCCAGCCTGCCGCCATACAAATATCTTGCAAGGCAATCCCACTTGACCAGGCCCACGATGAAGCCATGCTTCTCGTGGAGTGCGCTTTGACACCCAGCGGGCACTGCATGCCCTTGGTTGTGTAAGCTAGCGCTATTGCGTTCACTACCCATCTGGATAGGGTCTGTTTCGAAGCGGCTAGTCCCTTAGAAGGCCCGCTGAACGAAACAAAGAGCTGCTCCGTCTGTCTGAAAACAGACGAGCGAGACACATAAGCTCTTAACGCCCTGACTGGGCAAAGGGAGCTTTCGTCCATATTTCCTTCAGTGACCGGCAGAGCAGACAGGGAGATGACCTGTGCTCTGAACGGTGTATTGAGGGATTTGGGAACATAACCGTGCTTAGGTTTGAGTATAACTCTAGAGTCATTCGGCCCAAATTCCATGCACGTCGCGCTTACTGAGAGCGCGTGTAAGTCCCCTATGCGCTTCACTGAAGCGAGAGCCAGAAGAAATGCCGTCTTGAAAGACAGGTGTTTAAGATCAATCTTCTGCAAGGGCTCGAATGGATGACCTTTCATGGCTTCCAGTACCGTAGAAAGGTCCCATATAGGGACTGTGGGAGGTCTGGGAGGATTCAGTCTCTTAGCTCCTCTAAGGAAGCGAATGACTAAATCGTTCCTTCCAATAGACTGGCCAAGCGTGGTCGAAGAGAACACTGCTATGGCCGCTACATAGACTTTGAGCGTGGAAGGGGACCTGCCCTTATCCAACAGCTCCTGTAGGAAGGAGAGAACCTCCGTCACACCGCAATGCAGGGGTGACACACCACGAGCTGTGCACCAGCTAGAGAACACTGACCATTTTGAGGCATAGAGACGTCGCGTAGACGGAGCTCTGGCCTGTGTGATAGTGTTTAACACTCCCTGTGGGAGGTCAGCGGGTACCCGTTGATGGCCCACACATGGAGGGACCACAGCTCTTGGGTGAGGATGCCAGATCGAGCCGTTGGCTTGAGAGAGGAGATCCCTCCTCAGAGGCACTGGCCACGGGGCGGTGCTCGCTAACTGCATCACAATTGGGAACCAAGGTTGGCTCATCCAAAGTGGGGCTACAAGCAGCACTGAGCATCCTTCTTCCCTGTCCCGTTCTACCACCTGAGTCAGGAGGGAGACGGGGGGAAAAGCGTAGAGAGGACGGCGAGGCCACTTGTGGGTCAGCGCGTCCTTGCTCTTCGAGAAAAATTCTGGACAGTGAGCGTTTTCTTGAGACGCGAACAGGTCTACTTCCGCTCTGCCGAATTTCTTCCACAGCAGCTGGACTGTCTGTGGGTGCAAAGACCATTCCCCTGTCGGAACCTGGTTCCTGGACAGTCTGTCTGGTCCTATATTTAGGAGCCCTGGCACGTGCGCTGCTCTCAGCGAGAGCAGGTTGCTGCGGGCCCATATCAGGAGGCGCTTGGTTAGCCTGTACAGAGTCAGGGACCTGAGGCCGCCCTGGCGATTTATGTAGGACACCACTGAGACGTTGTCTGAACGTATTAGCACGTGGTGTCCCTTTATGAGGGGACAAAAGCGCGTGAGCGCTTTGCTCACTGCCAACATTTCGAGGCAGTTGATATGTAAGAGCTTCTCCTGCTTTGACCATTGGCCAAAAAGCGGTCTGCCCTCGAGCAGCGCTCCCCATCCCGTGGTGGATGCGTCCGTGGACACCACCATCACTCTCGAGGAAGTCCCCAGGCTTACACCTGATTGGTACCAGTCTTTTGCCTCCCAAGGTTTCAAAGCTGCAATGCACGCTTGATTGACCTTGAAGCGAAGCCGACCGGAGGCCCACGCTGTGCGTGGTACTCTCTTTCTGAGCCAGAACTGCAGTGGGCGCATGCGCAGAAGGCCCAACTGGAGAACTGAAGATGCTGAGGCCATCAGACCTAGCATCCTTTGAAATGTTTTGAGAGGGACTATCGCGCCGCAGCGGAACGAGCCGGCTGCGCGCCGAATGTCCAGTGTGCGCTGAGATGACAGGCGTGCTGTCATTAGCAGCGAGTTCAGCTCTATTCCCAGAAAAGATATAATCTGACTGGGGAATAGCAAGCTCTTTTCCCAGTTCACTGCGAGACCGAGATTCTCGAGGTGATCGAGTAAAATGGTCCTGTGCTCTACGAGCTCCGAGTGAGATTGGGCTAGAATCAGCCAGTCGTCCAGATAGTTCAGCACTCGTATACCCCGTAGTCTGAGGGGTGCGAGCGCTGCGTCCATGCACTTCGTAAATGTACGGGGTGCCAGGGACAAGCCGAAAAGGCAGGACTGTGTACTGATATGCCTGGCCCTCAAAGGCGAATCTCAAAAATTGCCTGTGACGTGACGCTATCTGTATTTGAAAATACGCGTCCTTTAGATCTATTGACACAAACCAGTCCCCTCGGCGGACATGCGCGAGGATTTTTCTGGACGTGAGCATCCTGAACTGGTGCTTCAGAAGCACTCTGTTCAGCTGCCGCAGATCTAGTATGGGTCTGAGACCCCCGTCTTTCTTGGGCACCAGGAAGTATCTGCTGTAAAGCCCCCCTTCGCTTTGAGCTTGAGATAGGGGTTCTATAGCCCCTTTGCTCAACAGTTTCAGAATCTCGGCTCGAAGTAGATGAGCTACTTTCGATTCTACCGTGGTCTCGACGCGCACCATGAAGCGGCGAGGGCGCCGGCGAAAACTGCAGCGAATAGCCTTCTTTTATGATGTTCAGCACCCATCTCGAAACCCCGGGAAGCTTTTCCCACGCAAGTGCGCGAGTAGCTAGGGGCTGGATGCGAAGCACGCTCTGATCGGCTCGCGATACAGCGGCTTTTGTGTGCTGTGACATAAGCATGACATCTGAGGCAGGGGGCGCGCTGATAACAGCGGGCAGAATGCCCGCGCTCGACTCCTCTGCAGTGTCTAACTGAGAGGGGGAGGGCTGGGCTAGTTTCATGTCTGTGTGTGGGCGTGGGCGCAGAGCAGCGGGCACATACACCCCTTTTACAGCATTGCTCGCGTGAGCAGAGCGTATGCATACTGGTCCTGTATTTACAGAGACCGTGAGACATGTGGGAAGTAGCGTTTGTGGGCACTGGGTAGTGAGCACGTTTGCTACGTTTAAAGCGCAATCGATCTGAGTCGATTTTATGTGCGCGAGCCCTGTGTGAAGGGCTGTGCTTGTGTGTAGGAATGGGCACTGAGTAGTGGGCATTTTTTCTACACATGAAAACACCGTCGGCCGTGGCCGGGACACCAGAAAATACACTATTTTAGGGATTTATCTGGGTAGCCGTAAAAATGGCTTTTTTGTGCAGGCAAGCGGGCAATGGAACCGGCTTGTTGGCTGCTAAATACGCTGGACCAGTCACATTTCTTGGAACTGGACGAGCGGCAAGGTTTGGGTGCAGGCGAGGGGGTTGTACAACGCACTCGTTGGCTGCAAAATACACATCTGCAGTCGCCTCTTCAGGGAACTGACAGAGCGAGCATTGACGGCATAATTTTATTTGCCGGTAGACCCGGGATCAAACACGGGTCTCTCGTGCGAAAATCTGTGAATCTGCCACTGGCCCACAGGGGAAGACACACAGGATTTCAGTCAGCGCGAGTATTATCAGAGAGCGTCAACATGCTGGCGTTTGTTTGCAAGCGTGCGTGTAACAACAGGCTCGCTCACTGCAATAAGGACATTTCCAGTCGCCTGAATTTCAGAGGGGAATGAGAAATGTGTGAGAAATTGAGATCGGCCCGGCCGCAGCGGGACTAAAACACTCTTTTCTCCTTTCGCCAGTGACACACGGGAACCATAGAAACGGTGTCTGGGTGCAGGCGAGCAGGTTGTACAACGCGCTCGTCGGCTGCAAAATGCACGTCTGCAGTCGCCTTCCAGGGAACTGACAGAACGAAGCATTGGCGGCATAATTTATCTGCCGTTAGACCGGGATTCGAACACCGGTCTCCCGTGTGAAAAAACCTAGGATTCCGCCACTGAGCCACAGGGGGGAAACACAAAGGCTTTCAGATGCACGAGCATATAAAAGAGCGTCAACATGTTTTCTTCGGCGTTTGCTTGCAGGCGTGCGTGTATTAAAAACAGGCACGTTTGCTGCAGTATAGACATTTCCAGTCGCCTGAATTTCAGAGGGGAATGAGAAATGTGTGAGAAATTGAGATCGGCCCGGCCGCAGCGGGACTAAAACACTTTTTTTCTCCTTTCGCCAGTGACGCACGGGAACCATAGAAACGGTGTCTGGGTGCACGCGAGCGGGTTGTACAACGCGCTGGTCGGCTGCAAAATGCACGTCTGCAGTCGCCTTCCAGGGAACTGACAGAACGAAGCATTGGCGGCATAATTTATCTGCCGTTAGACCGGGATTCGAACACCGTGAAAAAACCTAGGATTCCACCACTGAGCCACAGGGTGGAACAAACACAAAGGCTTTCAGATGCACGAGCATATAAAAGAGCGTCAACATGTTTTCTTCGGCGTTTGCTTGCAGGCGTGCGTGTATTAAAAAACAGGCACGTTTGCTGCAGTATAGACATTTCCAGTCGCCTGATCAGGGAACTGAGACGTGTGAGAAATGAGGTCAGTCCGGTCTCGACGGGACTGTAAACACTTTTCTCCTTTCGCCGGTGAGTGACGCGTGAATGGGGCGCAGGGGTAGGGTAGCTTTCTTGTAACGTAAAGAAAAACTAACCCCGACCATCCGCTTCCAGCCTCCCTTGTGAGCAGCGCAGTTTGCGCGGCTCGAACAGAGGGAGAGAGAAAGCCAGCCCCGTGACGGTCCGCTCCAGACATCCCCTGTGAACGGCGCGGTTGCGCGGCTCGAACAGAGGGAGAGCAGGTATCATCCCCCAAGCAGGCAAGGCAAGCGGGCGAACCGGCGAGCTTTGCGGCTTGGAAGGGCGGAGGAGCAGTCTCGGAGAAGGATGCCAGGTGAGTCCTCAGAGTCACCATAGGCAGTACCTAGCTCGCAGTGAGGGCAGTCGCCGTCAGCGAGCGCGAGAACTGCGTGATCCTCAGGAAAAGGGCGTCGCTCGGCTCTTTTAGTGCAATGAGAGTGTGTGTCGCGGCGGCGAGCACACACAAGGCACAGAAGAAGAGAAAGGATATAACGCCGGATAGCGCAGCAGGAAGGGGATGAAGGCGGCGCGGCCAGCAGCTTCTCGACTCGTCCCGCTGAAGTGCTTCTTCAACAGCATGGCTTCTTCTCGGATCCAGCGATGTGAGTTGCTTCGCTGAAGGATGAAAAATCAGAGATATAAAGCCTGCGAGCGGTATTTATAGACCTAAGCCACGCCCGTTTCGGCGGGACGTGACGCAGAGGGCGCGAAGCGCCCTCATTGGGTCTGACGTCACTCTAGGTCTCGCTCGATAGGCTTAAGCAGTTGCCAGCAGACCAGCCAATAGGCGCGCGAGCTGCCTCGCCTATGTCTGTATGCTGCCGCAAAGCGTTTTACATTAATACAAAATTAAGGATAATTTTTTGGCTTCAGTATTCTCGTGGAAAAGGATTTTCCCCTAGCGTATTCTACGCAGTACGAGAGAATCTCTCGTAAGAGAACAGGAAACAAACAACACATTATTTTAATTTGTATTATTTAGTCAAGTCATAGCTATAAAAAGTTCTGTGATATTTCTATTTATTCACATTTCTCATTTCCGTGTTGTTACAGATTCTCTAATCTGAATGAAAGTGTTCAAAGCAAATTTCTTCTGAGACTCTTCACTAAAGCAGCAGAGACTGAGACACAGACAGGAGAGCAGAAGCTGAAACTGTTATCATCAGTCTGCACCTACACATCTTCTCCTTATCAAGAGACTGACAGAATTAAACAGAGTGATTTCCTGCTGGATCTTTGCTCACATGTGAAGAACTATGAGACTCAAACAGGCAGGAGTTTCCTTCCAGCATTACAGTCGGTTTTCCAGTTACCTGATGTCTGGATCATAGATCTCTCACAGAGAAAGACCTCCGTCCTCCTGGAAGTGCTGAAACTCCAGACAGAGAAGAAACCAGTAGATCTGAGAGGATGTTCAGAGGAAGAGAGTGAAATGAAGAGTTTCCTTCAGTGTCTGCCCTACATCTCACAGCTGAGGTACCTGAACTTTTGGATATTCACTTACTGTACCTACTTCTCAATCAGTTTCACTTCACTGTATTTTGAATCCGTTTGAATCTGCGCACATTTTATGCCTTTAAGCTCAATTTCGAAGTCCACAAAACTATAACAGATTTACATTATACAGTACAAGATTGTAAAAGTAACCAAACTTTTTTCTTTCAATGAAATTAATATACTATACTTTAGTTTAATAATAGCGATGGCACAACAGAGCAAAATAAAAGATTAGATAGGGTTACATTTATTATACATTTTTCCAATATGTCTAGACTTTATTCAAGCTGTAAAACTATGAATGTAAAACTAAATGTATCTTGCTGCACAGGGTGAAGTCAGTATGTACATTAACAACAATTTGGGACAAATTTAATGTAATTGAATTAAAAACTATATTCAGTGGTGCGTCAGGATTATGAACAGTGTTGTATCTGTGAGCGCGGACAGACGTCGAGTGACACTGCCGGTGTTCGTACACTCATAGAAAACAATGTGTTTCAATTTTAAAGACCCATCGCTGCACTTCTCATTCGGTGTGTGTGTGTGTGTGTGACCCCTTTCAGAGTTCTGTGAAATGTCTATTCATATGTGCCGACTGGACCAATCAGACTCACAATTATTCATTATATTTAAATACTCATATTTCCCTTGTGATAGATTGCTACACATACAACATTTTAATTTTTCTTTTGGAAACAGGTTTGTCTACAGGAATATCAGTGATGAAGTGCAGTTTCTTCTGAGACTCTTCATTAAAGCAGCAGAGACTGAGACACAGACAGGAGAGCAGATGCTGAAACTGTTATCATCAGTCTGCACCTACACATCTTTTCCTTATCAAAACACTGACAGAATTAATCAGAGTGATTTCCTGCTGGATCTTTGCTCACATGTGAAGAACTATGAGACTCAAACAGACAGGAGTTTCCTTCCAGCATTACAGTCAGTTTTCCAGTCACCTGATGTCTGGATCATAGATCTCTCACAGAGAAAGACCTCCGTCCTCCTGGAAGTGCTGAAACTCCAGACAGAGAAGAAACCAGTATATCTGAGAGGATGTTCAGAGGAAGAGAGTGAAATGATGAGTTTCCTTCAGTGTCTGTCCTACATCTCACAGCTGAGGTGAGAGAATCTACAACAACTTACAGTGTCAGTCATTTGGAAAAAAAGAAAAGAAAACCAAAACAATGCTTCATAAATTGAATCAAGTGTGACCAACAAACATTACATAAGTTTTCGAAATTCCCCCCAAGTGACGCAATCCTAGAACGAAGCCTGTGCGAGACGCGAGCGCAGTGGTCAAACACGTCCGTCTAGCGCATGATTAAATTCTAAAACAATGGACAAGTAGCGCAGTGAATGGAAAAACACGTTCTGTGTGAACTGGCCCTAAGAGTCTTTAGATTTTTTACACATGAAATACAATGCATTGTTCATTTCTTTTTCCAATTGTAATGAGTCATATTAATTAATCTAGTCATTTTAATCAAGTATTTATTGTATTTTTCAGCTGTTCTGAGCGGTGTTTGTTAACTTTAGTTAAAGTGGTTCAGCTCAGAGAGAATCCAGAGCTGGTGACTTCACTGTTGGAGGTTCTCGGCTCCTCCGTCAGTCTGGAAGGAAGTTTACCCAGTAAAACCTGCAGGTCTGTGGGAAGAGTCTTACGTTTCTCTTCTGACAGACTCAACCTCTCTCTACAACCTAAAGCCATCTCTATAAGAGGAACAAGGTTTCTCTTCAGACACATCACACACATACACACACTCAGGTACAGACAGGATTATTTATAATCATCTCAAATATTGATCTTGATTAATTTTCCTGCTAATATTTACAGTGTGTATTGTTTTGTTTAGGCTGAGTGGTTATATGGTGCTGAGAATAGTGCAGGTGTTGAGGTCAATGAGGGTTCAAACTCCTGTCACTGTTAATGAACTCACACTCGATCTGAATGGTGAACGGCTGTCAGAGAGGAAGTGGTCCAGAGTCCTGAGCAGTTTGGCCATCTTTCTGAGACTCTGGACTGTCCAGTATTTGAACCTGACTGAATCCAAGATGGCGTCTGTTTCTCTATGTGTCCTACTGTGTCACCAGAGCCCAGTGATTCTCAGGTATAAGACTATAAGACACATTTCAGCAGTGTTTGACCTTACATTTATCATGGCATAGGAATAAAACATTGAATTCTGTATGTGTAGACCATCTAAAGAGAGTCTCCAGAAGCTGGTTGAATGTGTGTATGAAGCTCAGGAAGAGGAACTGACTCAGCACTTCCTGCAGAAAGTGGGTGGAGATCTGACTTCCTGTTCCTTGAACTGGGAAGAGCTTCACTATTTCCTGCAGCACAGAATTCAACAAATCACTGTGAACTTCAGAAAGAGCAACATTCAGTGCAACATCAGAGAAATGCTGCCATTTCTGAACAGGATTCAGTTTAAACGGTAAGCTGTTCAATAAATTATTTCTATCTCAAAAACAATTTAGAAATGATATAAAACCTCTAAATGAATGGCAAGATTTAAAGGTTTTATTTTTTCATATAAAATCTCGAACTGAATAAGAAGTGATATAAACGATCAATCTTTAATCATGATGATTTGTGTGTGTGTGTGTGTGTGTGTGTGTGTGTGTGTGTGTGTGTGTGTGTGTGTGTGTGTGTGTGTGTACAGGATGAGCTCTATCTTCATGCTGTCTGTAATGACAGAGATCTATGAGAGCGGCTCTGTTGAGTGTGTGTTCAGTCTGTTGAGTTCAGTGAAGAACTACATCACCCTGCAGAGCAGAGATCTGGACTCTGTCCACTGTGCGGCGCTGCGCTTCACACTGCAGCACTGCACTGCAGTTTCACTCGACCTGCTGTGGACCTCCATACCAGAGGAAGAGCTGGAGAGCATTGTGCCTCTCTTCAGACATGTCTCCCACATTAGGTCTCTCTGCTTTTCTCTGGAGAGGCTTCTCAATGCGAAGGCTGCGTTCTTCCTTTACCAGTCCTTCTGAAGCATTAAACACTGGAGTCTAGTGTATCTGATATTAAAAATATATTTTGAAGAAATAAAACTATATAGGCCTATATTAAAAACTTTTTAGTTTCTAGTTACAGAATGTAATGATAAATGGCAATAATCCGTGGTCTCAAAGATCCTATAAATGGAAACAGGCGTGGACAGTGTTGTATGATGTGAAAGTCGAGATATGCAGCCTTTCATTTGAGAAACTCCTTATTTCTCTCTTCTCCTCTTTCTCTCTGCCTGTTTCTTACATTCAACAGATTTTGTGTGATACAAAAGCCTTATGGATAAAAGCTTGTGTTATTTTGCAACTAGTTAAAGACAAATTATTTTGTTAGTTGTATTTTATAGGGAAAAAACTGAATTACATACTTAGTGTTTTAAGATACTGTGACTCTTTGCTGGTACTGATGTTCCCAGAGTCTGTTGTTGGGGTGTGTGTGTGTGTGTGTGTGTGTGTGTGTGTGTTCATGTTTTTCTATCCCAGTGGGGACTTCAACCTGAATGCACAAAGACTCATGGGGACTCGTGTCACAGTGGGGACCTAAATTGAGGTCCCCATGGGTAAACAAGCTTATAAATCATACAGAATGAGTTTTTTTTTTTTTTTAAATGTAAAAATGCAGAAAGTTTTCTGTGATGGGTAGGTTTAGGGGTAGGGTTAGTGTAAGGAGATAGAATATACAGTTTGTACAGTATAAAAACCATTAAGTCTATGGAGAGTCCCCACAAAGATAGTAAACCAGGTGTGTGTGTGTGTGTGTGTGTGTGTGTGTGTGTGTGTGTGTGTGTGTGTAATGTGTGCCCTTGTTTATATTACATTGTGGGGACCAAATGTCCCCATAAGAATAGTAAAACCTGAGATCACCTCCATTGTGGGGACCAGCCAGCGGTCCCCACTTTTCAAAAGGCTTATAAATCACACAGGATGAGTTGTTTTGAGAAAGTAAAAATGCAGAATGTTTCCTGTGATGGGTAGGTTTAGGGGTAGGGTTAGTGTAAGGGGACAGAATATACAGTTTGTACTGTATAAAAACCATTACGTCTATGGAGAGTCCCCACAAAGATAGTGAACCAGACATCTGTGTGTGTGTGTGTGTGTGTGTGTGTGTGTGTGTGTGTGTGTGTGTGTGTGTGTGTGTGTGTGTGTGTGTATGTGTGTGTGTGTGTGTGTGTGTGTGTTCAGTGTTGATGATGATGTGTGTGTGTGTGTGTGTGTTCAGTGTTGACAGGCTGCTGTTACTGAAGATGCTTCGCTGCTGCAGTGTCTCTGATGTCCAGCAGGAGTTTTCCTCAGTTCTGCTCTCCGTCCTGCAACACAAGCTGGACTTCTCCTGCCGTTCTGCTCTGGATCTGACAACAAACACACACTCTGAGACTCTACATCTGACCATTGAGGACTGCCGTGTGATGACCACAGTCATTCAGAGAGCTCACACACACACACACACAAACACACAGCTGATTCTACAGGACTGTGAGATTAACACAGCTGGAATGGACCAGCTGTTCCCAGTGTTACATGCTGTGAAACTCTGGTGAGAAACATCAACAGATTACATTCATACACAAACAGACAGAAATCTAATATAAATATAAATGTAAATCATCTCTTTCTCTGTGTTTCAGCTGTGATAAATCTCTGCTGCTTCAGTTTCTGGCTCATGTGAGTCCTGAGGAAGCGGAGTCTCTTTCTCGAGCTCTGGGTGACGAGGTGGACCTCAGTCAGACTCCTCTGGAGCCGCAGGTCTGTCGAGGTCTGGCGCTGATTCTGGAATATTCTGAAGGACTGACTGAACTGGATCTGAGTCAGTGCCGTCTCACTGATCCCAGCCTGGATCTGCTGCTCCCAAACCTCCACAAAGCACAAAACATTGAGTGAGTGACTAAGACACAAAGAAGTATGAAGTATAATGTAATATTTTTGCATTTTGTCTGATTTGTTTGTTTGATCTGCAGTTTTAGTGGCAATAGCATCACTGACACTGGGGCTCAGAGAATCTACAGTATCGTCTGTCGCAACAGTGACATAAAGACAGTAAGGTGTGTGTCTGAACGTCACAGAATCACATTCCCTTCTAAAGTTATTTGAGCTGAAGTCTTACAGTAGCAACAAACATGAGGCTCAAAAATAAAACTGCGATCTCTGAGTTGAAGTGATTTCTCTTTTATTCAAGGCCATTTTGTTTCTGCTTTTCCTTTGATATCTACTACAATTTATCGTTCATTTAAAAGAAATTAAAACATTGGAACAATTTATGTCTATAAATCTGAATTCTGTTCATTATGGTGTGTTTGTTTCAGCTGCTGTTTCTAATATCAATGTGTGTTTGTATCTGTAGGCTCTTTAACAACAGAATTGAATCCAGAAAGCTCTTCCTCACAGACCCACGATTTGAGATCTGGTGATGATAATAAACTCTCTCTGGAATCAACAAGCAGGAGAAACAACCAATGCAGATCTAGAGAGATGAGGCTCGTGAAAAGGTAACAGGTGTGAACACTTTTGAAGAATCGGCCCATCAGAGTCCCAGAGATGAATCTAGCTGCAGATTTTATTCCATATTCATGTTTCATCATCATCTTCAGTCATAATCTGTTGCATTAACTGTGTTTTGTAAAATGACCAAATCCATCTGTAAACTTTCTTTCCTCTTCTTCATCCCTTTATATTATTTTTGTCATGCAGGGTTATAGTTTTGAATATCTGTTTTTATATCTGTTATTTTCAATTTAGTCTAGATTTCACTGTAATTTAGTTTTAGTGTAGTTAATACTTTCATAGTAGTCATTCATAGTGTCATTTTTCTCAGGGACAGTTTATTTAGTTTTTATTTTATTTTTAGTATGTGTATTGTAGCAACATTGACATCCGGCCAGCTGCTTTTCAAATTAAGTGGATCATGAGGATGTCGAACACATCTTCTTTGTCCTTAGGAAGACAGCTCTGGGGTCTCATTTATAAAGCGTGCGTACGCACAAAACGGGGCTGGAAACGTACGTACGCCAGTTCCCACGCAAAGGTTGTGATCTATAAAAAACAAACTTGACGGGAGAATGTGCGCACCTTTAAGCAAACTTTGAGCCGTGCGTACGCACATTCTGGAGACAAAGGGAATTGGCGACACCGATGGTGAGCTGGAGTTGTGTCTTTTTGGTCACTTTTAGACAGAAAATTTAAAGAAAATTAAACATATACAGAAAGATAATACAAATATAATTTCACTCACCAAGCCTGTCACTTGAAGCAAATATCCATCCCTTCTTAAATGTCCGCGCAAGCGAGCGCGTTGGGCCGTTTAGTGAAACTGACGCAAATAACAGTTTAAATAAATAAAATAATGATTTCAACTATGTTTTACTTCTGATATAAACATTTAGATTAAATATGCCATTCAAATTAATGGAGTTAAGCACTTAAACATGAAATCATTACTGAGAAGTTACAACATTTTTATATTCAAATTCAATCATTAGAAATATTTGTTGTGGATGCGGTGTTTTTGAACACTTTTCCTCTGGCATGCTGTGTTTTAATGTTTTAACCACAGAGATAATTGCTTATCATGATAATACCAGATTGTCTGAGAAAATAGTTTCGTGCAAATAATGCCCAAGGCCTATCAAAGATTGAGAAAAAACTTTCTCTGAAATGTATTTTACACTATTTGATTTATGTATTCAAAAACAAGGCAAGATATAGGCAACTACTTGATTTTTATTAATGTAATGTGTCTTGTACCGTCAAACGTTATCACGTGGATGAATAATCATATGCAAATGATATGCAGATGAGGATATGCATAGTAAAACTAGGCGTTGTAAGCTCCATATATGGTTATTTCGGGGAGGAGACGCATGTGCGCACAATCTTCCGCTGACTGGGATTTATAAAGTGAATTCTGCGCAGGTTCTGGCGTACGAACGGTTTTATAAATCTGAATATTTTTTTGCGTACGCCATTTTTGGCTTTCGGGCGCACGTACACTTTTAGTAAGGTTCCTACGCACAGTTTTATAAATGAGACCCCTGGTTATTATTATTCCCTACGGGGTAACTCACCAGCGCCAGGGTGACTGGAATCCCCCCCAGTTCAGCGTGAACTCCCCGTGACTTTATAGACTCTTGACATTCCAACGCACACACACAAACACACTCTGGACTTTGAAACAGAAACCCACTACAGAAAAGGACTTTTTACCCATAAAGTCACTCTTAAATGTACTAAATATATCCCTTTTTGTGTTAAGAGGTGTGTGTAAACCATAGGAAAGCATATATGTCCTACTGTAACATTAATAGAACTGCAAATGCCTATACTAATGCATAATAATGTATCTTTGCATTGCTACAACGTCTATATTCTATTTTTGATATCTCTGAAATCCTCTCCAGCTAACGGAGTTGAATTCCGATAGCAGAATGCAGTGATGCGCATTGTTTTATACATTTCATATGTCTGGAGCAAATCCTCTCAAGTTAAATTCCCTCATGACTCATTCCAGTGGGCGTCGTCCACCGGACAAAGGAACCTTTTCTTTCGAAATACTCTAAGATGATTCGTCCCCCACGGAAAAGGGGACGTGGGACACTGCTCACGGGACACTGATAAAAGTCCAAACTTTCAGTTTCTTCTCTCTCTCACCCCGCTCTCTCACCCTTCCTCCTCTTCTCCACGCGCAGCGCTTCTCCTCCCAACGGAACCAGCTGGACCAGGCCTTGCCTTGGCTTCTCCTCTGGGATGCATACCCTCGCGTCATGTAGAAGCTGCCGTTCTTTGCAACTAAGTTATATATTTGCCTCTCCCTTCCCGGGAGATGAATCTTATTTTCTGGTAACGTTACATTCAGTGAGCCTTTTAAGCTTCCCGCGACACCGGAAGACGCAGCACAAAAAGGACACCGTCCGCGCTTCCTGCCTCTCAGCATCACTCGAACAGAAAACAAACTTGCAAGTATATCTCTCTAAAAGCTGATTCCAGGTGCCTCTTGAAAATTAGGTTTCTGTCTGTAATAATTACCAGCTTTTCTTTCTCTCTCTCTTCTTATTTTCTCTCTTTCATTTTATTCACTCTGATCACGTTATCTCTTATGTTCTTGTATGTTTAAATGTTTGTTCGATTTATTGTTTGCATTTTTACGTACGTTTATATTTGTAGCTCATATAATCTCTCTAGTTTACATCTATTAAAATCCATTTATACTTTAACTGTCTCTGTGTTTGAAACCCCACCTTAAGTCAATGAAAAAAAAAAAGATCTAAGCTACACGCTTGATAGTATAGACTACTTTGAATAGTTTTAATTCATAAACTCAGAAAGTTTTATGTTCGTGGCCAGAAGATAAACTTTCTTGGAGTTTGTAAACGGGATACCCCTTCTTAACTGTGATAAACTTACATTTATTCGCTGGACGAATGACTGATGACCAAACCAGTTACAGAACAAGGTAATCTCGAAAATTGATAAAGTAAATATATATATGCGATTTATTAATTATGACCATGATTTATGATTAGTAATATTTCCAAAATTCCCTATATTCTTGAGCTAATTCGCATTGACCCAGAGTCAGATGTACAGTATTTACGTTACAGTATGTTTTCTAAAGTAAATATGCCAACTGGAATCGTTTAAAATAAAAACCGGGTTAAATATTTAAACGAAGTCTTTCAATCCAGTGTTTTTGCTATAGAGGCTTTTTCATGTTTAATTCAGGCAAGATGTAAAGGTTTCAAGTTTGATATGTCATGTATCAAAACCTAAAATTAATTGGTCTATTTTAGTATGTTTTGGAGTCATGAAAATCTATGTTAGTTTAATCTTCATTTTTAGTGAAAATGTTTTCTTTTAGTTTTCTTTAATGATAATATGGATTTCTGGTCTTTTTTCCCCTTTGTCTTGACAAACAAATGAATGAAGAAAGCCAAAGCATGCATGCAGCTTTCAGTCCTTTTTCAGTCCTATTCCTGTATGTGTGTTATCAGCATAATTTGAATGGATGGATGATAGATTTTATTATTTTTGCAGAACTGTTTGTAGATGCTAGAATTACACACTTCACCTAAAAAAAAGAGCGAATTGAAATACTGCCATAATTTTTTTTTGTGAGTGCTAAAGATGCTTTTGATATATTTAATTTTCAATTTCAATGTATTTCCAGTAGAGGGCAGCAATGATTTGTGAAAGTGAAAGGAAAGTGAAGTGACACAAAGGCCCAGTTTGGTAACCCATGCTCAGAATTTGTCCTCTGTATTTAACTTTGTCCGAGTAAAACTTGATTTAGTTTTTATATCTTCTAGTTATTCCGGAATGTTATGGTACTGAGGCATTCAATCCTGTGTTGTATTTATAGCTTTAATAAACTGTTACTGATTGAAATTAAATCTGACATTTTCCGTATTCGTGTCATATCCAGCATACGTTCATTTTGAAATATAATATTGTGCTAGACTTGAATAAAAGTTTTCCTGAATTTAAAGCTACTGAACTTAGTTTTTTAAAACAAATTTATCTGATTTTAGCAGTTTTTTTGAACAATATTCTAAGGTAGAGAAACAGAGGACGATCTGATCGAGATGCACATTAGGAGAGACGATAAGGGCACTTGTGTTTTCCTCTTCAGAGTTTATGATCATTCTGTTGCCATGACGATTCCATTTCCACAGACATGCTGGAACAACGGCTCCAATCACTGAAACAATCTCAGTGTTTTTCAGTTGATGTTGAATGTGTCTGTATGAGGGAATCTCAGTAGGACGACTGAGAGCTTACAGAACATAAAACATCTCAACATCTTTGAGAAAGAGATGAGCAGCTGTTGAAGTGTCTTCCATACGTGTTCACTAATATATTACGCTTCACTGAGGTTTGTTTTGAGGACAGAAACGTTTAATATTTCTGCACATTATAGCCTGTAGATTTAAAGAATTTCATTTCATTAGAAGAACGATTCAAAATGTCAATTAGCCATTTTATGAAATCACTTTCATCATTTTAACTCATTTGATCTGTTTTCATGTACAAGATATTGGTCTTCAGCACCAGCAAAGTACTTTTGCATTTATGAAAATCACACAATATTGAGAAGCTTTCTCCAAATCAAACACATTGTAAGGTCATAAAGAGCTGGTTCAGTTCGACCAGAACAGATTTCCTTAAAGGAGAACTCCGGTCAATTTTAACATTGAGCTCATTTTTTTGTACATTTGGAGTGCTGTCAGTAGGCTACAGAGAACAACGACAAAAATCGGTGTTGCCTACACCGAGTTATCCTCTTTTTAAAATTTGCACCCTGTTGACTTCAATGGGGCAAGTTTTAAACCTGCTTTTAGCCTCTTAACATCCTTGATGTGTCATTACAAGTGCACAGGTCATGTGAGTGATTCCTTCGGAGTGAACGCGAGTGAATCTGACTGCAGTAGATGTGAAAGATATTAATAAAAATGATGTTTATTCAGCCAGTGCACATACCTGTATTTACATCCCGTTTTCGGTCGAAGTCCACAGTAGTCAATTGTCGAGTTCACGCGCATAGGTTTAGTAGCCTACCTATGATCACGCGCGTGAACTCGACAATCGACTACTGAAAGCAAAAGACAGTGTGTTTAAAAATGTTGTGAATGATGTTACGTCTCTCATCTTCAGGCTTTTAACCTTTAACTAATATTGAAAACTGTAAAACATATGCAGTTAATGTAGTTAATGCAAATGAAATGCAGTAAATAAAGTTATTAATCTAAATTCTAGTTTTCGATTCCGAAACGTTTCTCTGATGATTTTGTTCGAGCATCATTTGTTGGGAGTCTGTCTTTAACTCTTGGAGAAGCAGAGAGTCCTGACCGGCTCTTCAATGAATTATTCAGCTTCTCCACTTTGACCGTCTGTGGGCTTGTTTTTAAAGTCTTCTACAACCTTCATTTGCTTTCAGAGACCCAGCAGGTGTTTCAGCACAAACTGGCTTCTCGTACTCTGGGTTTTCTGGTGTATTTGTATGTGGGAAAGGATTGTGTGGCACTCTGACATTCTTATACAAAAGCTGCAGGAACTAGTTACTGCTTCCCAGTGTTTATGTAATCTCAAGGTTTATGTGTATTTTTGGAGTTATGAGTGATTGTTCAATCCCATCCAATAAAACAATATTTGTTATGCTTTTTTTGAGTCAATTAGGGTTTGACTTACAACTGCTCACTTTCTAGGTCAGACAGTAAGTTTACACATCTATTTACAAATACTACAATACATTTTTTTTTTTTTTTTTTTCACCATTTGAGAGCAACTTTGGGCTCTATGAGGTTCATGCTTGAAACCAAGGGTTAGATCATTATTTTTTGAGTCACAGATACTAGGATACATATTGTCCAAATGTCGCTCCATCCAGCAGAGAGTCTGAACAATGCAACAATGCTGCAGATTTGTTTAGAGTTCCCAGCATGCATTTCTGCATGAATAAATCATGTGGTTACTTTTATAGGATCCTTTTACTCTTTGCTGGCTGTTAGTTTCTTGTTGTGTGATGTTCAGAGTTCATCTTTTTACATGATTATGTATATTGATTGTCAATTTTCATGAGGTTCATGAGGTCCCTGTGTGTTGTCTTAAGAATGTAAATGATTTTTTTTATTTGCATTTCCTGTGTTAGATAATCCAGTAGGCCTACAGTGTTGCCTTTGTTTAATTATTTGTTTGTTTATTGTATCTTATTTCAGGGTAGGAAAGGTTTTTCAGGGTTTTTTTTTTTTTTTTTTTCACACCGTGCAAGTGAGTTATTACATTTAAGTCATTAAGTCATATACAGTTATATCATATACATATACAGACTTTTACAGTAAAGTCATATGGATTTGAAATGACATGAGAGTGAGTAAATGGTGACAGAATTTTCATTTTAAGGTGGATTGTTCCTTTAAGTGACACTCATTCGTATAGGGAAGCACACTCTTTATGTTACTGTAGCACAGAGCTGATTAATCGTCCTCTGCATGAGCTTCGCCCACAGAGCACATCCCTCTCTCCTCGACCCATTTCAGTTTCTGCTTTCATCTGCTCTCCTCTCGGGAAGGGTGAATTGTCTCATATTGTCTTAAAGCCCTAAACACGAAAGCAATCTGCTCAGCAACTGGTACATCAGACAGCACGAGGCTTTCCTCTGATAAACAATGGTAATGTTTGATTGCATAACATTTTAAAATGTCTATTTTTAAGAGTGTACTGGGGGTTTTAAGGCATTATTCTCTGTAATGAACAATATAAATGGTATATTTTTGTGAATATATTTGAGCTGTGGACTTGCTACTGCTAATAGATACACAGAGGCTGTGTGTAGTAGAGGTGGAGGGGTTCAGAGGAACTCTGATAGTTTACACTATTTAAATGTTGTGCAAGCAATCTCATTGGCTGCAGGATCAGCAGAAGCCAATCAGCTTGTGCCATGCGGTAATGATGTGATTGCTTGCAGATTGCATGTAAAGGACCGATCAGCCTGCGCCCTCTAGAGTTTCATGACTGAACTAGATATGTAAACTAATTCTAATATCAGAAGGTACATTGACTGTTTACCTACTGGATATCAACTCAGTTTTAGATGTTATTTCTCATATTCAGGTCAGGTCAGGTCTTCTATAAATCCCCTGGTTAGAGGTTGCAGGACTGCTGTAGTTTGATGGCAGAGATGCTGATGTCTGCAGATGTTTTAGCTAATGCTGATGAAGCTATAGAGCTCTCAGCCGTCATGATAGATGGATCTTTCTAACCTTCATCTCTTTTAAATTCAGTGAAAGTGCAGATTATAGAGTCCACTTACAGCTTCACCTTGGCATGAACTTTCACCTGATTACCTGATGTACATCACCCTACAACATAGAAAAATGCAGTTCATAGCACAGCAATAGTGTCAGGAAATTCTTTATGAACATGTATTGCAGTCAAATATGGCTGTTATAATAGAACAACAATTAAACTGCAGCTGTGTTTGTATATTTCAGTGAAAGCTTCATGATAATGGTATTATAGTGACGATAACGGTTTCTCTCCAGGTTTGAGTCATGGATATGTTGGTAGAGGTTTATGTGTGCCTTTATGATCCATACAGAGTCATTTGATGTGAGCAATAGGGCTATACGGCCAAAATACGAGCATCATTTTTGTTCTTTTGTGTTTATATTTGCAACTATTGTCTTGCAGTGCCCTGCCATCAGTCAATCTGTCAAATTAATTCCCACCTCAGCCGACCGTAGAGTAACCACTGATAAATAAACCTTTCTTTAGCTTCAGTATAACCTGACTCTTTATGAACATACTATATGCCAAATAATGACATAAAATGTAATTTATTTAGTGTAGGCTATTTATTTATTTATTTATTTATTTATATACATACACCCATTATACACACTTATTATGTATTTTCCTCTTTGTTCCAAATGAGTGTGTACTAACTATATATATATACACACACTCATTATCTCCATAATAATTTTTCATGATTCTTATAGCAAAATCCTCCAGTTTCTTGGTTCCTCTAGTCTAAATGCTCCATCTTTCACATCCTGAGGGTTTTGCCTGTTTGCATGAGATTTGCTCTGGCGTGACTCACAAACACTTTCGACTCAGATTTGGACCATGCTGTATTCAGAGGAACCCAGAGAGCCCCAGGCCTTGAGATATGACATGCTTCCACATCGCCCAACTCACATCTGCTCCACAAAAAAATAAATCTATTTTCGTGGGACAAGCTTTAGTCCAGAATGTCACAAAAAACTATTTTTTATATTTAATAATAACATATTTCCAAATGATAATTAATTATTTTTTAATTGGATATCAATTATGGTGTAAAGTGGATGTTTCCTATTGGTGGAAATAGACAACTACTTTATTTTAACTTTTCTTTCCTTTGAACGTTTAATATATAAATGTCCAAGCATTAATTTACAGCATCAACTACTGGTTTGTAGATGTTTGTAAAAAAGCCATTTGTGATAACAGCAAAAACAATCAAGTTGGTTTCAGAGACACCACTACAAATACATCACTTGTAAGTAAATGCAGTCAATTTTGATTTCATGTTGCATTTAAAGTTATGGTAATATTGTTAGGAATGACACTGATTTTGATGACAGTATGGATGAGTGTAAAATAATACTATTTTCATGGCGTAATTATCAATTTGAAGTGAATATAATGCAGGAATGCTCACAAAGACCCATGCTCAATTTTCTTCTTTTTTTTTTTTGACATATGAAGTGTGCAGTGAAGTGCATTAGTCCCACTACATGCACTCACACATGAACATACATACACACACACTGGGTTTGCCTCTCATGCCTGAAATATTCATTCAGTGGAATTATGGGATGTTTTAAAGCAGCCATGCATGCTGAGGGTGGACAGAGGAAGATTCCTGGCCATTTTTCACTCAACTTTCCTCTGATGTCTGTCTCTCACATAATGAAGAAGATCATATGATTTAAATTAGCTGGCTGTTCAAGACACAATCTGGATTCTCAATGAGCTGCCAGCGAAGAACATCCAGCCCTGTGCCAATGATTCTCACTAACAAACGTGTGTGTGTGATGTTTTCAGTCCTTTAGGAAGTGAGATGTCTTTATTCTTTCTATTAGACACCACGCACTGTTAAAAAGAAGCTGTGAAATTCATGATAAAATGTGACTAGCCTACCATATTTTTTAAGGGGTAAAGTGCAAACTTTTCTGTTGTTTTTTTTTATATTTTTTTTTAGGTTTTACAGCTTAAACTTAAATGAACTGTAAGAAAAGTAACTGATATGATGTTAATAAAATACTAAAATAATGCTTTGTACTATTATAATATACTGACGTTCATCACAAGTAGCTTTTCAAAATACTAATATATAAAGATATCACACAAATATAAAACAGTCACACATTAAAATAATGCAATAAATATTAATTTAACAACACAAGATGTAACAGTGTAAATTCTGGGAATGTCATTTTTTTGGTTTTCCACTGTAAATTATATAGGATTACTTCTTTTTCACTTCCAAAAACTGTGAATTCAACTGTAAAATCACACAAAATCTCTTCTTACTTGAAATGTGCTGGAATTGGATCATGACATGAGGTTGAGGGAGCTGATAAAAAAAATGGCTGTATTTGTGATCATGAACGTAAGAAAGTAAATTTAAGGTTTATAGTTCTATAGGATGTTAAATGTAACCCAAATGAGAAAAACCGGCCTGTTAAGTTGCAATATGTTAAGATATAAAAAGCTGCTCTCTAGAAATGTGTTACTTCCACTGGGAGACAGTAGTTACTTGCTCCATTGTGATCTACCGGAAAAACTAGGAATTCAACCTGTCCGTTCTGACTGTTTGCTAGCTATGACCTCTTTTTTGTCATGAATTTTAATGAGGGAAGGCCGTTCTGTCGCATCAGTGTAGTCCGCATCAGTTCTCCATCTGGCGCTGAATAACACGCATCATTTCTCGTGGCAGCAGAAAAGAAAGATGTTTTTCTAGGGGACGATCGTTCTACAAGATCTTCTGAAACAGGCTCTAATGAAACATGATGTTCATTTAACCATTGTACATAACACTGTGGGGGAGAATGAGTTGCACCCGCTGATAGTGTCATTTATTTGCGTAAGATGTTTGCGTCGCTTTAACACTTAATTCACTGAAGAAATTATGCAAATCCGACAACAGTGAAAATGCGCCCATAAAATCTGTGCTGAACTCAAGTTGCATGGCGCAATTCCCCATCTTGTGCCTATAGTTAAACTGTGAGTTGTGGGTGGTTAGTGAGTTTCACCCAAATAGTTATGGGTAGGCTACTTCATCAATGTAAGTCCATGGGATTTTTTTTGCAGAAATCATAAATCAGAGGGTTTAGCACAGATCTCCTCAAATCTCTTAATTTCAGTCTGTAGTACAAAGTTACACTTTACTATATACTGTTAGTGGTTTGTTCAGATCTATAACCCTAAAGTATAAACAATAATATGCTTAAAAAAAAGAACTGGTTCAATTTCTAGTGCTGTAAATATAACATCCATGCTTTTAATATATTCATGATTTTGACCTTTTTGTTTTTATTCTTCCTTCAGGTCTTGGAAAAAAATAATGCAGTCATTTGCTTGTATACAGCTGACATACAGAGCAGAAATATGAAGCATTTAAGGTCTTTATCGATTTTTCTCTCCCTCCAAAACCCCCCTTACTGGGATGATCAAGTGTGAGCAGCACCGCCTGACTGAATACAGGACTCAAGGGATTGCTGCCTGACAAGATGTTAAGCAGAGCTGTCCAATCACACACACACACACACACACAGTCTAGAAGTAAAAGGTTAAGTCACATTTGCACCCAATGGACTGCTATAATGCACATAAATCACCCTTGAGACATGCAAGCTGCTTTAGTTTCAGATTTCATTTGCATTTGCTCCACTCCGTGATGTCTTTGCTATCTGCAATTAACATTAAAAGAATATCCAGAAGGTTTTATAGCAAAGGTTTGGTACTTTAATCTCTAAATAAATATTGCTAATGTCTGAAAAATATGAGAATGCTTGCACATGCAAAACCCATTCTGGATGGTTAAGGCATTGCTAGGTCCATCCTTAAGTCTCCATGATATTCTGGTCCTTCGTATGTTTTATTGTCCACCGGACGCAAATTGAAAATTTGAGCCCTTAAATGAAGGTTCACCCCAAAATGTCAGTCTCAAATGCATGTCATTCAAATGCATTTAATTGTCTTTCCTCTGCAGAACAAAAGTTATGTCATGATAACTCTCAAGTGTTTTTTTTATTAATTTTTTTATGGTAATGGGTATGGCAATGTTGATATGTCTGGTCATGGTGTAACTGTAACAGATCTGCTGTTAGTAAGGGACTTGCTACTGGCCACCAATACATGCACGACATGAAAGTGCGTATCTATAGCACGAATGATATTTCTCGTATCATTTATACGCCAAAACGTGTTATTGCGTTCAAATGATACGCCCTGTAAACCCCTTGAGTAGGATTGGGGTGAGGAGAGCGTGCATATTACCCGCCATAAAGTGCGTATCATATGCACGCGAAAACTGCGTATCATATGTACGCAAAAACTCATTTTGGCGTATAAATGATACGAGAAATATCATTCGTGCGATAGATACGCACTTTCATGAGATCGGGCTCATATGGCTTGGTGGGTTTCTGAAAGTGCACTGTAGCCTACTGCCAAGGCAAATTCTGACCAGGGTTGAGCTGTGAGCTCATTGGCTACTGATACAACAGGAACCAATCAGCTGTGCCCTATAGAGAATGATGTGAATGTACAACCCGATCTCACGGCAATTCGTTCGTATTTTACGAAGTGGCTAATTAGTACGAATTCATACTACCTCATTTGTACAAATTTGTACGATTTTTGCTTAATCGTACATATTTTACGAGTTGCTCAATTCATATGAATTTGTACGAATTACCTACCTCTGACCCCACCCCTAAACCTAACCATCACTGGGGTTTAGACAAATCATATGAATTCGTACGAATTGTTCGTGAGATAGCGTTGGAATGTAAGCAGGTTGAGTGAAGGAACTATTAGCCTGAGCCATCTAGACTTTCAAGACAGAACTATATATATTTTGAAGACAAAACAATATTGGACTTTTATTGTGCGTGCAGTGCACACACACATACACACACACAAAAAAAACATTTATTTTCTCAAAATATCATCTTTTGTGTTCCTTCGAAGAAAAAAAAACTCATAGAATGACATAAGGGTAAGTGTAATTGGTGATAGTATTTTACCTTTTGAGGGAATGATAGAGTACCTTAAACTCATTTTCACTGCTTATGATAAACAATAGACCATAAGTCAGTCGTTTCGAATGAAAAGTTGCATGGAAAAACTGTGGAGTTTTGACTCAATTTGATCAGACTTTATCCTAAACACCTGCTATATCTGTAGAATGGACTTGTGGGTACGGAAAGTATTCAGACCCCCTTAAATTTTTCACTCTTTTTCCTCATTATTGTACACACAGCACCCCATATTGACAGAAAAACACAGAATTGTTGACATTTTTGCACATTTATTAAAAATGAAAAACTGAAATATCACATGGTCCTAAGTATTCAGACCCTTTGCTGTGACACTCATATATTTAACTCAGGTGCTGTCCATTTCTTCTGATCATCCTTGAGATGGTTCTACACCTTCATTTGAGTCCAGCTGTGTTTGATTATACTGATTGGACTTGATTAGGAAAGCCACACACCTGTCTATATAAGACCTTACAGCTCACAGTGCATGTCAGAGCAAATGAGAATCATGAGGTCAAAGGAACTGCCTGAAGAGCTCAGAGACAGAATTGTGGCAAGGCACAGATCTGGCCAAGGTTACAAAAAAAATTCTGCTGCACTTAAGGTTCCTAAGAGCACAGTGGCCTCCATAATCCTTAAATGGAAGACGTTTGGGACGACCAGAACCCTTCCTAGAGCTGGCCGTCCGGCCAAACTGAGCTATCGGGGGAGAAGAGCCTTGGTGAGAGAGGTAAAGAAGAACCCAAAGATCACTGTGGCTGAGCTCCAGAGATGCAGTCGGGAGATGGGAGAAAGTTGTAGTAAGTCAACCATCACTGCAGCCATCCACCAGTCGGGGCTTTATGGCAGAGTGGCCCGACGGAAGCCTCTCCTCAGTGCAAGACACATGAAAGCACACCTGAAGGACTCCAAGATGGTGATAAATAAGATTCTCTGGTCTGATGAGACCAAGATAGAACTTTTTGGCCTTAATTCTAAGCGGTATGTGTGGAGAAAACCAGGCACTGCTCATCACCTGTCCAATACAGTCTCAACAGTGAAGCATGGTGGTGGCAGCATCATGCTGTGGGGGTGTTTTTCAGCTGCAGGGACAGGACGACTGGTTGCAATCGAGGGAAAGATGAATGCGGCCAAGTACAGGGATATCCTGGACGAAAACCTTCTCCAGAGTGCTCTGGACCTCAGACTGGGCCGAAGGTTCACCTTCCAACAAGACAATGACCCTAAGCACACAGCTAAAATAACGAAGGAGTGGCTTCACAACAACTCCGTGACTGTTCTTGAATGGCCCAGCCAGAGCCCTGACTTAAACCCAATTGAGCATCTCTGGAGAGACCTGAAAATGGCTGTCCACCAACGTTTACCATCCAACCTGACAGAACTGGAGAGGATCTGCAAGGAGGAATGGCAGAGGATACCCAAATCCAGGTGTGAAAAACTTGTTGCAGCTTTCCCAAAAAGACTCATGGCTGTATTAGATCAAAAGGGTGCTTCTACTAAATACTGAGCAAAGGGTCTGAATACTTAGGACCATGTGATATTTCAGTTTTTCTTTTTTAATAAATGTGCAAAAATGTCAACAATTCTGTGTTTTTCTGTCAATATGGGGTGCTGTGTGTACAATAATGAGGGGGAAAAAAAGAACTTAAATGATTTTAGCAAATGACTGCAATATAACAAAGAGTGAAAAATGTAACCCAGAAGTATATGAACTGTTTAACACTAACATGTTTCATCACATTATTATATGGGTCACTGTTCGTTCATCATACTGTATACTACTATCAACACTCCTTGACAGTTGTACTGATGTATGCTATAGCAAACACCACTAATGAGTGTAATGTAACTGTTTATTTTTGATATTATAGAGACCGACATGCTTGACAAGCATTGACCTATTGCAGAACAATTTGAATATAACATTAACCTACATTCACTACAGCTCAGACTGTTACCTGAATCCTCAGAGAGAGAGAGAGACGCGAGCTTGAATACAAATCAGACTCTCCGTTGCGCACACGCGCATTCTCTGCAGCCGCACTGGAGAGCTGCGGTTGAGGTGACGATTTAATCTCTCACGCCTCATTAAGCAGGATCCGCCTGTGCATGCGAGTGCGGTTTACACACAGACCGTGAGCGCATCTGCATGCGCTAATGTGAGGAAACACTCCACGAGAAAAAATCCTGTGTGGGTGGGAGGATAAGAGGAAGGACGAAGAGAGGAAAGCTGGATCGGTTCACAGGAGCTCCATGGCAAACGCGCGTTATGGCCACTGCATAGGAATCTATCTATCGTGACGGCTGCAGGGTGTGAAGTAAGTGGCTATCCATCTAATTATGCATGCAAACGCTTCTGGTCACCATTACGCGAGGGTTCTTCCATTATGGACGGTGCATGGCTGTCATTTTACGGTGAGTGTGGCCGCTTTGGTGAATCACCCTGGAAGGATGAGTGATGTTTCCTGCCCCATATCGCTGGAAATCAGAAGGACATTGAGAAGGAGGGTGTTGGTGTGGTATTCCCCAAACGCTAGCTCTAATTACCCTGTATAGCGAAATCCCTTTAGGGTTTTACGCTCTTATTGCCTTCGCATACATCCCCCACCTTTAATAGCTTGAAATTGCGATGCTGCCGGATGATGCATGTGGTGATTTGAAACGTGCGTGTGTTTTGGGGGTGCTCGAAGCCCTGAGACACGAAATCAAAGATTGACAGTAGAGCAATAGACACGTACAGTACACAGTGTAATCCAGGTGCTTACATCAACAGCGCGCCAGCAAGAGGATTACGCGCTTGAGCATGTGGTTTATTGTTGTTGGGTTGGATAAATGAAGGAATTAATGCAGAGAAGAGGGCGAGAAAAGAGACAGAGTAAGTCGTGCATGTCTTCTTGGTATATGTTTTTGAGTTTCATTTGTGTATGTATAAGGGATGTTAGTTGATGGGATATAGTTCACCCAAAAATGACAGTTCTGTCGTTATTTTCTCACCCTCGTGTCGTTCTAAAAACCTTTCTTGTGTGGAACACAAAATATATCTATATCTCATGTTGGGTTGTTTTTATTTTTCCATGCACTGAAAGTCAGTGGGTTCATATTTAGTTTGGACCCAAACGTCCTTCATAATATCTTCTTTTGTGTTCTGCAGAAGAAAGATGTGCATAGAGGTAGCAGCATGAAGATCATTAAATAATGGTATTTTCTGTTTCCATTGCTCCATTGAGTGGCATAAATCCTGCATCATTTGTGCTATAATAGACATACATTTGTTGATGAGAGGTGAGCTATTACTTTTCTAAGCAATGTAATTTTTTCCCCTGGGATTTATGTTGTTGCCCTCTTAAATATCATAGACACTCTTTTGAGGGTTCTTTTGACTAAGCAAACACTTAGCAAACACCCAAAACACCACAAATCTACCTTGTTCTGCGAAACTCTTGATTAATTTAAATGAAATTGAATAATTTTGTTATGTATATTCGATTGAAAAACTTTAGGGCAGGACTTGATTTGGTCCATGGGTAATTGATTGGCTGGTTGGATGGTTGTGGTTTGCTATTGGTGGATCTCATGTGAGTGACAGGTTGCCCCGCCCTCACGCCAGTAAACACATCATCAGAGAAGAGAAGAGATGAGCTGCAGGGAGGGAGGGGAAGTTATTTTGATTAAAGATCACAAGGGCACAGAATTTTTAAATAATGATGTGCACGGATAAATAATTGACTGTATAATAGATATTGCAAGATTCCATATTTCATGGTGACTTTAAGGTATAAGACTGTAAATAAACACACATATGCGTATGCATCTTGCAGGACTTTTGGCGAAAGGAGTTGGACCAGGCAAAAACCTCATGTTTTCTCTAGACATACAAACATATGTTTTACATGTTTCAAACATGTAAAACATGTACCATGTTTTTGTTGTTAAAGTCAGGTTGTGCTGGTGAAGATTCTGTAGCTTATCCAAATATTACCACACTGGAAAATTTGTTCCATATTTACATTGCATATAATTTTACTAAAAATTGCTGACAATAATGTGCAAAATGGCATGTATGCATGCTTGTCTTTCCAAACCATGCACAGCAAAAACTCCAGTGTTAAATTAACACTCCTGGGAGTGTATATGAGTCCACACTCAAAAGTGTAAAGTGTTAAAATATGAGTGTTAAATTAACACTCAAGAGTGTTAAAGTTAATGAGATAATTAAGTGATTAATGTAGTGATGATTGAGCATTATTGAAGACACCTGATGTTAACAAGCAGAATCACTGAAGGAGGAAATCACTAATTGTAAGTTACCATTAAGGTGATGGGTGTTTGCTTTAGTTGGGCTCTTGACCCTTATATGTTTACTTTAAATTTTGCTTGTCTGCTGTTATTGATTTATAACAGTCAGATGAACAAAGAGACAATGTGATCTGATGGTGTTGGTTATGTTTTGACATAATCATGTTGTGATCTGTAAAACAAAACTTATTGAGATGGCTTAACTTGTTAGTTACAGCAGCTCTGTGATTCTACAGCACATGATTTTCAGTATTTTTCATATAATCCAAAAATATTTCATAACCATTGTTCTGATCAAAAGACTTTCAAATGAATTTACTTAGAAACACAGACATCAATAATCAGCCTGTGAATCTCAACAATGGTGACAATAATAAAGCATGTTGCAGTCGCTGCCACCAATCACAACTCATTAATGGCTCCCATCATGCATTGCGGTATGAATAAATTATGATCTGAATTGTCTATGTAATTTACTTTTCCTAATTGAATATTCTGCTCGTCACCATTGTTGAGATGCATAGACTGAATCTTGACGTCTGTGTGTGCCTAAAAGAAAGTTTTTTTTTTTTTTTTTTCAAAACAACTTTTAAGAAATCCTTTATATTATATCTAAAATTCTGGATATTTATGCAGATTCACAGTTATGCTGTAATCAACAACATAAATCTAAGTCAGAAATAAGGATCTTAATGAGTTCAGTGATCAAGTTCAAGTGATGATTGTCATAATATAATCAACACCATCAGATCACTTTTTCTCTTTGTTCATCGGGCAGTTATAAGATACAACAGCCAAACAAAATCTAAAGTAAATGTATAAGGGTCAAGAGCCCGACTAAAGCAAACACCCATCACCATAACGGTGGCTTACAATTTGTGATTTTCTCCTTCAGTGATTCTGCTTGTTAACATCAGGTGTCTTCAATAATGATCAATCATTACTAAATTAATCACTTAATTAGCTCATTAACTTTAACACTCTTGAGTGTTAATTTAACACTCATATTTTAACACTTTACTCTCTTGAGTGTGGACTCATATACACTCCCAGGAGTGTTAATTTAACACTGGAGTTTTTGTTGTGTGCCTGTCTTGTCTTTTGTAGGTTGTAAATGTCAGTTTGTATTGGTGAAGACAAGTAATGCTCTATTATAGGATTACCTGTAGATGCAAAGCTAAAAACATTGTGGAGACTGTTTTGTTTTACTTTTTTCACCATCCTTTAGTAACAATCATTCTGAACGCTAATTTAATATGAAAGCTGATTCAGACTGTCTATGTTTTCATACATGAACCATAATGGAAAGCCAGGGCAAGCTTTGCATTGTAATGGAGTTGGTCTAATTGAAGCTCAAGTGTCCTCTGAGGATATAGGAGCCTAATCTCAAATTGTGGTCATCCAGAAACCCTCCATCTCTATTTTTGAAGTGTCTCTTTCAGCATCATTTATTATTTTAGTCATTGCCTTTGTGTTTGTTTGTCAGCTTGGCTCTGTTGATTGTATGACACACATGAGTTAGTCATACAGAGCCAGACTTTTGACTATCAACGAAGTCTGGCCAACTTTGCAGCTTATTCTGACCAAAACCTGCTCATTTAGTGGCAACACAAATGCATGGAAAAATGGCAGCTTATCTGGCCAAACAATGGTACTTCAGTCTTTACAAATAGGCATTTTTAGGCAATTTTTAAAGATTATTTAAAATGAACCTATTCATTATAATATGTATACTTGGCTACTGTTTGTGTTTTGAACTCTTCATGCTTTAAGGACCGTTATTTTCCCCCCTATCTTTTAGAGATTCCATTTGTTTAAGAAAATTGCATGTTTAGTTAGTTTTTAGGCAAAAGCATAGTCACATTGTGAGTTTACAGATTCACACTAGTTCACTAGTTCTCACTGTGCATTCACTTCATTGTCGGCAAATGTAAGTTGTGATAGTTGTAAGTTAAATTGGCCAAGTTGAATTGGAACGACGGGAAGAGGAATTTACTGAATTTGCACTTCAAAGAAATTCACAGGTGAAACATGATGAAATATAAACTACATACAAATATAGGCCTATATAGGCTATCCTAAGGCTTTATCAACAACACTCAAAATGTCTTAACATTGCATAGTAACTAGTTAAAAATTAGTTCAGCTGTCATACAGTACACACACACAGAGAGAGAGAGAGAGAGAGAGAGAGAGAGAGAGAGAGAGACTATGTATAGGTATTTTACCATTAAAAAATGAACTAACCTGCTTGTTTTAGACAAACTCTTAAGAGCAAGAGCAGAAGGATTCTAGCTAACAATTGTCACTACGATCTTGAATTTTGTGTGTAAAACGCAACAGACGGTCTGTAATGTGTGCATGTAGGCTGTAGGCATCCCGTCTGACCTAAACATGAGTGGACCATATGCTCTTCCAGACACTTTACCTGCATCATTTCTTTCAAGCTTCAAGCATCTACATAATTATCAAAGCACATGTTAACAAAAGCGAAAGAGACCCAATTTGTTCTAAAACCTTCTTCCAGATTGTAGATTACAGTTATATTTGGATGAATTTACCCCTGGAGTCTTACATTAGAGCACGCCTCTCATGTCTCTCTCATGGATCATGCACTTTAGCTTTCTTTTTCCTCAAAGACATTAAAACGACACACGGGCCGAGTTTTTAGAAAAACCTTCCAGTGTTGCCCAGCAACGAGGAAAGGTTTCAAAAAATGCTGGGCTCCTTTTTTTATATACATTATCTGAGGACTCGCACACTGACAGATGTAAAATGTTGACCGCTGTGAGCGTAAGGCACACTAAAAGCGGAAGCATGTACTAGATGCTTTCTGTCGTTGGGCTTTAGTGCCTGGCTTCATGTGATATTCATTTCCCTGTCCTGAACTCAGAGGTTTACAGTGTGATGTTGAACAGACCCTCTGACAAAACGCTGCTCTGTGGTTCACGGTCGAATGAAAGTCCAGTCCTAGAGAGTTGTTGTAGGTTTAGACCAGCTGTTTGCAAGTTAATCCTGAAGTAAATGGGGCTTTGTAACTAATTAGATTTTAAGATGCTAAAAATGGTTGCACTTCTTGATCTTAACACACTTGTTAATCTTGTAGGTCATAAGCTCTCTGTAAAGTAATGAGCAGTCACTCAATAATGGCATATACCTTAATTGATCCAATAAGCGGCCTTAGTTTGTAAACAGCAAGTCTTGTAGTATTTCAGGTCACCATTAATATTTAAAACCTTTTTGGATCATGTAACTGTCAGTGGTAATAAAAAAAAAATGTCTATAAAGGATACACAAGAACAGGAAATATGATAAATAATGAATCATGAAACACAATATAGCATATTTTAATATGTAAATAATAACTATTTTCCATTGCAGGTTTGGGGGATGTTTTGTTTTTGAGATCAGCCGCTGAGAAATTACCCCCAAAAGATCATTTAAAGTCATTATTGTGTTAAATGAGAAAAACACCAAATAAACAATACAAAAAGTAGCTTTAGAAAGAAATTTTAAAAGGCTAATCAGCACGGGGCAAAAGGTACACAGTATTAATACAAATACTTTAGCTTAAATAATGTTTTTAATAATGTCTAAGGTAATACTTGTTCAAAACAATCACTTTAGCAAAGTTTGTACTATTTTCTGTTTATTTTGAAAAATAAAATATTTTTATGTTAATATAAAAAAATATTTTTCAAAATACATAAACAAAATTATTTTAAAAAGTAAAGATTCTGAAGGCGTTGAATGAGATCTCATAATAATTGAATCTAGATTTACAGTAGTAACATTAAATCATATTTTATTATATGATATGATTAATATCATGTTTTTAAATATGATGGTTTCATTATAAATATGGTGATTATCTCTAAGGTGCAGAGTAGACCCAATTTGATATGATTTTTGATCCCATCTGAATCTAACCATGTCATGTCAACAAATGGAAAAGTCAGATATTTATTATCATGTTAATTATTGTCCTTTTTACCCCAAATACCATACTTTTACATATTCTTCTGTTGCTTTAATTAGCTTGAACAAATTTTAGCGATTCTCGTTTGCTACTTAAATCCACAACATTTTTTAAAACATCAAATATTAGATCAAAGTAGCAAAGAATCAACTTTAGCCAAAAATCCACGTGCATCTTGAAAAAGGATAATGAGAAAAATAAAAGATTAAGCACATACATTTTTATAGGGAAACTACACTAAGTTTTAGTCTTTTCTTAGGTTTTGTTCTTCACCAATCAACTGAATGTTTCGTTTATATATAGTCGTGCAAGAGAGGTAGCCTAGATGTACAAGGACAAATGAGTTATTGTAATTGAGTTATTGAGTTTTCTATCACCTGACCTGTTCTTTCCTCCTCTCTCTTTCATGTGTGAAGACTAAAGTGGGAGTGCGAGAGGAGAAAGAGAGCAGAAAGAAGAAGGATCTACAATGGCAGCAGAAGAGAAGCCTGCTGTGAAGAGCAGTAGCTCCATTGTACCATGTTTCCTCTTTGTAGAGGTGAGTTATCATAAACATAAATAATCCTGAACCCTGACTATAATTAGGACTTTATCAGGAACTTTTATGAACTCTCAATGGGCTTGCAGTGAAAAATATGAGGTTATGCCATGACCTGAAAGGAAGTGAAGCTCAGATCAGATATGGAGCAAGGCTGCACATCAACAATTTACTTAGTATTGACTGAATTCAGCTTCACTTTGAAAAAACAAATGTGTAATAATAAATGCATCTCCAGCACAGCGAAGCGTGGAGGAAGAGTGTCATTGTGTGAGGAGTCTTTTTAGCTGCTGGCGTTGGTGAGATGCTTCACTGTGAAAACTCATTAAATGCTTCGGAGTACATGAGAATACTGCAGAATGCTTCCCACAAATGAAAAGTTGTTATCTAAAGAGGAATTATCAGATGTTATATTTCAACAAGACACACTGCAAAGACAACCAAGTGTCTTGAGAACAAGTCCATCAGGCTCATGTTTTGGCCAGTCAGAGTTGTAATGAATAGTTGGTCTCACATTAAACTCAAACAGGGAGATGTTTTTTAACTACTCATGAACGGTTTGAAGCCGTTAACATTGAGTGAAACAACACTGATTCTTCTTCCTGTAAAAATCTGTCTGCGCGTTGAGGAAGGCTGTTCTGTTGCTTTGTCTACAGTATTTGTGCAATTATTGCTAATTTCCTGACCAGTGATTTGTGATTAAAATGGTGAAGACCATTAAAAGACCACTAAATATTTAGCCATTTTTGGCTTGGCCTTTTTGCTGCCCAGGAGTGTATATTAACAAATAATAATTAATGTTAGATATACATACAGTATTTAAAAAAAAAAACATTGAATGATATATACTGTGCTACCGTTAGGGGTTGCTAAGATTATTTGAATGTCTTTGAAGTCTTTTGCTCTCACCAAGGCTGCAAAATACAGTAAAAACTGTAAAATAATATTAACTATCGATTTAAATATATAGTAAAATGTAATGTATTCCTGTGATCAAAGCCGAATTTTCAGCACCATTACTCCAGTCTTCAGTGTCACGTGATCCTTCAGGAATCATTACAATAGTTTGGGGATAATAGAGTGGGGTAAGATGAGTCAGTGGGTAAGTTGACAACTGTACACTTTTATTGTCATTTGACCATTTTTGAATCACCCATCATTTTTGTCATGTGAAAAGGAGAAACACAAAGGAGGAGTGAAGGCATCCATTAAAAAAAAAAAAAAAACGTTTTTGACTTGTCAAAGTAAAATTTTAGCATAACAGATGTAATGGCTGTTATATCAAAGCAAATTTGTCCAGTTCTTAAAACATTTATGATCCATATTGGTGATTTAGCAATGTATAAAACCATCCAAATCATTTAGCTAAATATTAGTCTGAATTCGCAAGCTGGCTAGTTTTGTCCAAAATGGCAGCTATGGGGCAAAGTGAGCCAAATGATGTGGGGTAAATTGAGCCAGCATTTTAACTTACTCCATAAGTCACTATAGTTAAGTTAAATCTCTGAAATATAAACTGGTATAATATCAGTTTAATATTACACAAACGGTTTAGTTTTTTATTTGTAAAAAAAATGTAAAAAAAAATTTTTTTTTGAGTTTATTTGATAGGAACAATGTACAAGTACACCAAATCCTTCTCTGATAAGAACCAGAAGATGCTTAATCATCTATATCTTTCCAACTGTAGTCCCTAATGGCCTAACATGTTCGACATTGCAGAAAAACTACCATGCCGACTTTTTGACTAAAATGTTTATTAGTTTCAGTGACATTTATTCATTCATTCTAATTCAGTTTTTATTTAATTTTATTCAACAAACTCTCTGTTTAGTCTGTTTTTGGTAAGGTTACTTAGGTGTTCAACATGTTGTTTTAAAACTGCAAACAATTAAAGATATTGACATTTCAACTTCATTCGGTTGGTTTTATGTTGTTTAAGTTAGCTTTATGAAAAGAAATACAATGATTTGTGAAAGGAAATTGGATTATTCAGTTCGTTTTTAAAAGAGTTTTTCACACGAGTTTGAATCAGATTCATTTAGATGGTCAGTTTACACCCAGATGGTGCAACTTACCCCCTGACTTGGGGTAAATTGAGCCACATGAGCACTTTTTTTAAAAGGCCATATTTTTAGAACCCTTTGTCATAGATGGAGTCTGACCATTAAAAAATTATAGGAAAGATTCTGAAATTACTTTAGATACTTTATAGCACTTCTACCTCATTTTCCCTTATCTTGAGGACCACATAAATGAACAATGGCTCATCTTACCCCACTATACAGACCCTTTCCAAAAAATTTGAATATCAAGGAAAAGTTTATTTATTTCCATAATTCCATTCAAAATGTTAAACTTCCATAGATTATAGATTCAGGGCCCACAACTTAAACGATTTCAAGTATTTAGTTGTTTATTTGTACATAATTTGGGCTTCCAGCTCATAAAACCCACGAAAACAGGATTTCAAAAAATTAGAATATTAAATGAAATCACACCGTAATTACACAGTAATACCATGGTCATTGAACCAGGTTTTGGTTCTTTTGGCAGTGTGGGCAAGTGCAAATCCTGCTGGAAAATGAAGTCAGCATCTCCATAAAGCTTGTCTGCTGAAGGAAGCATGAAGTGCTCTGAAAATGTCCTGGTAGACGGCTGCGTTGAGTGGACATCACAGTGGACCAACACCAGCCGATGACCAACACAGACTGTGGAAACTTCACACTGGACTTCAAGCATCTTGGATTGTGTGCCTCTCCATTCTTCCTCCAGACTCTGGGACCTTGGTTTCCAAATGAGATGCAAAATTTGCTCTCATCAGAAAAGAGGACTTTGGTCCACTGTGCTTTATTAAAATCCAGAGTCAACGCAGCCGTCTACCAGGACATTTTCAGAGCACTTCATGCTTCCTTCATTTTCCAGCAGGATTTGCACCTGCCCACACTGTCAAAAGAACCAAAACCTGGTTCAATGACCATGGTATCACTGTGTAATTACTGTGTGATTTCATGTAGCCTAATATTCAAATTTTTTGAAATCCTGTTTTCGTGGGTTTTATGAGCTGGAAGCCCAAATTATGTACAAATAAACAACTAAATACTTGAAATCGTTTAAGTTGTGGGCCCTGAATCTATAATCTATGGAAGTTTAACGTTTTGAATGGAATTATGGAAATAAATAAACTTTTCCATGATATTCAAATTTTTTGGAAAGGGTCTGTATATATAATTTTATTTTATAAATTTATAATAACATTTTATTAAATGATTTCTATGAAGAGTAGTTTTCAAGTCAGTTCTAAATGTCTAGTTTCTTTCATTCTTTGTTTTCCTGAAGGATGGGATGTTATTGTGTGTGAGCGCGCGCACTAATGTTGCGTGTGCATCACAAACACATCACGACACTTGCCTCCGCTGTTGTTACTATGGATACCAATCAGCTGGATCTGGATCCCATCTCTACGCTATCATTTTTAGATTCTCTCCCCCACAAGTGTAAATCTTCTCTATGCTTCTGCCTTCTGCTTTCCTCCAGTGATTCAGCCGCTCATGCATTCACAGGCAGATCCAGTGTGCTCTTGCAGAATGCATGTATGATTATTTGATAAGCCACATTGATTTTTTTTCATGTAGCACATTCAACTACTGCTATGACTCACTTTAGCAAGGCGAAGCAAAAAGCACGGAAACTGGGAATGTGAAAGAAACATCATAACAGCCAGTTATACAACTTAATGGAAGGGTTCTCTGAGTGTGTGTGTGTGTGTGTGTGTGTGTGTGTGTGTGTGTGTGTGTGTGTGTGTGTGTGTGTGTGTGTGTGTGTGTGTGTGTGTGTGTGTGTGTGTGTGTGTGTGTGTGTGTTTGTGTGTGTGTGTGTTTGAGAGAAATAAAACCTGTTATTCACTTACAAATTTTCAATGAAAAATGTCAATTTACTCTTTTTCTTTTTCGTAACACAAAAGGGGAAATTTTGAAGAATGTTCACGCTGCTCTTTTTCATACTATGAAGCAAATAGTGAGCAGGGATATATTTTAATATATGATGACAGAATTCACAGTTTTGTGAAATTGTTGCCTTTGCCTCTGTAGGTTTGTGATGCTGAATGAGAAATGTGTTGTGTAGCTCCTGTAAGATCCAGCAGAGGGCGAACACTGCTGCGCTTCAGTGAACTCTAGGTGAATTTTGTAGTTATTTTATCTATGGACTTGAAGGTTTGTTTGCATGTCTCTGTGGGTCTGATTTGGCTTACATTGTGTTGACTAAATGTCCACTAAGACAGTAAAGTAAAACCTAATATCAGCTACATTGTTATAAGGAAATTTGAGGGAAATGGTTTAAAAAAAAAAAACACATGAAATGCTGTTAAAAATAAAAAGCAACAAGTATTGAACAAGCAAGATAAAAAAAAAGTACAAGTTAATTTATAGTTTCCAGTCATGTGACTGGCGAACTGCAGGACAGGCCTGTCAATTTTCCATCTGGTTGAAGCCACGTGTATTTAAATCACCTCTCAAAAGAAGAAAAACTAAATTATCTGAACAAAATGCAAGTTTTTTGCACTTGTGATTCATATACAGCACCTGCCACAGTATTTCAATCACTGGAAACAGCGGGATATTAACGTGAAAAACACTTGATGTACTAACACAGTGATATTAAAGGCATAGTTCACCCCAAAATGAAAATGAAAATCATTTACTCACCCTCTAGTTGTTCAAGAATCAATACCTGTATGAATTTATTTCTTCTTCTGAACAAAAAAAAAGAAGATATTTGGAAGTTTACGAGTAACCAAACAGTTGATCATGGACCATACTATCTGGAAGTCAGTGGGGTCCGTCAACTGTCTGGTTACCGACATTCTTCAGAATATCTTCTTTTGTGTTCAGCAGAAGAAAGAAACTCATACAGGTTTGGAACAACTTGAGGGCGAGTAAATGATGACAGAATTTTCATTTTTGGATGAACTATGCCTTTAAAAAGATCAAATTCATATTACCCTTATTGATGATGCACAGATGAGCCCTGAATATGAACGCAATGGTTCAGCGTTTTCTTTATAATGGTTTTCTATGGATAAAAATCTGCAAGTAACTGCACATCCTTGCCTGCACATATTAATAAGGTGTATATTGAATTTGGTATTTTAATATCACTGTCTTGCTACATTAATACTTAGCACAAACCTATAAGGGTGTGACGTCATGTGAAAACTATGAATAAAAATAAAGGTTATTTTATTAGCATCCTTCAATATACATATGAAAAGGGTTCTCATGCTAAGAAAAAAAAAAGTTTAAGAGCTGTTATTGAAAGGTTCTTTGGGGAACTGAACTGAATGGTTCTTTAATGGCATCGCTGCATAAAAAACAAAAACCCTTTTATTTTTAAGAGTTTATATGCAGAAGAAAAATCTCTCTCTATCTTTCTCCTCATGGGTTGGTGTTTGGAAGTGAATAGCCCTGAGCAATAGCAGATCTGCTCGACTGCAGTCTCTCTGGCTC
>JAJAQA010000001.1:31190784-31280784 GCA_021464565.1 Rutilus rutilus | reverse complement strand
GTTGCTATACTTGCTCTTGGTGTTTTTCTAATGGTTCAAGTCAAAAGACTCCAGCCTTATGAAGTCTGTAAATATGTCTCGAGTCCCTCCTTTAATGTACATGTGCAGGATTTATTTTATTTTATTTCTATTTTATTGTCTACAATCATAAGTCTGATCACTTGGAAAACTAATAAAAGCACATCTCTCCCCTAAAAAAACACACAATTTGTAGGCTAATACCTATTATTCATTTTTTTTTTTGTAACAGCTATTCACCAAAGTTGAATGCTTATGGTTATGGAGTTGTTTAAATGTCTTACTCTTACAGTTTTTCTCAGTCGCTTTGGTGCATTTCTCACATCACTATTTACATTTGCACAACAGTTAGTTCAACCTCCACAACATTTAGTCATGTGTGCACATCATAGTAGCAGTTTCTCATTCCTTCCACCAAATTGCAAATGCTTTTGGACATGCATCAGTTGCTTTCATACAACTCTCTGCTGTTTTATAATATTATCATTTGCTTATGTCATGTCAGTCAAAATTAACTATACTTGTGAATGCTGAATAGTCACTCCATATAAAACTAATAGTCCCCATTTCATTGCTTGAGTCATTACATACAAAAATGTTGAACTAGTTGTCAAAATCTGTCAAGCAAATTTTACACATTTAAAAAAAAAAATATTTTTCCTGAATGTCTCCTAAATTGAACAATTTCTCTCAGGTGAATCTCAGCTTTCACTGATGAGTAACATCTGGATGTGCATGAATGATTACAGTACTATGTATGTTGTATGTTCAGTTCCAATATGTACTGCAGTATTGTGTACAGTTGTGCACAGCTCTACCCAAAGGGAGTTTATGTGTGTTGTAAATAAGGTTTTTTTTTTTTTTTTTTTTTTTTTTTTACACAATGCTGTGAACAAATTAGATGCATACATACATATGTCTTGTACTCAGTTACCTCACTAAATACAGTAATGTGTAACTTTACTGTATTTTTCAAATGGCTGTGCAAATAGTATATAGTGCTGTCTTGAGCATTTTCAGGTAGTGTCACCAAGATCTGACTTTTTTGCATTGGAAAACATTTACAGAGTAAACTGCCATAATGAAAACATGACAAAGCCATTTGACTATCTTGTTCATAAACAATGGTGTCAGGACTCTTCATCTTGATGACACTGACACTTTCATTGACAGGAATACTTGCTTCTGAGGAATGAGCTCTCCATTTTGAGCAAGTGACACGCTTTTGCAGGTTATCAACTAGGTTTTGCAGTTTGTACTAATTGTTCTGAGAACTGCATTAACTGTTGTGCAAATGTAAATAGTGATGTGAGAAATGCACCAAAGCGACTGAGAAAAACTGTAATATGAGCAATGGTAATAGTGATTCTTGCCTTATGAAGCGCCACTGATCATTTTCAAAAGCTTCAGCCTGCCCTCTAGTGGACAACATCAGCATTGCACAGAACCACATCTATTTTCCTTTTATTTTCTTTATCTAACAGTGTGTTTTAAAAAGCATTGTACAGAAATTTCTAGTTGGTTGTTATAATCTACTATTATATTAATGCTGTTACATAGAATTCAAAAGTGCTGAATATTGTAACCCTAGTATGTTTAATTCTTAACCACGGCAATTATATGCAACAGTATTTGTTATACTTTTCAAATGTTCAGGAAACAAGTGCATTTATGAGAATAAGAAATACGTATCGTATTCAAATACAGTGGCCTAAAAATGCATTTGGACACTAATGTCACAGTTATGCCAGGTCACATTTAACACTAAAATCTAAAGAAAAGATTTTTTAACTGTAATATTATTGTCATGTGACATCAATTTGCTGCCAAATTCTTATTACTAAAATATGGTCAGATGTTTTCTACATTTTCTAAATTAATAAAAAAAGACAATGCTTATAAGTTTTTTTTTTTTTTTTGTTTTTTTTGTTTTTTTTACATTGTGGCATTACAGTCATGTCAACCATTTCTACAAGTTCAAATTCTTATTTTTAAGCATTTTATTTTTCTTTTCATTTTCGTTTTACTATGCATTTCATTCCATCATAATAAATGTTTTTGAATAATTTAACTATAATAATAAAATTATATTTTTATTAAATATATTCATATTATTTTAATATATTAGTAAAAAAATTATGTGAAATATTACAATAGTAGCCTATTTATAATATTTTCTTTTTCTTTTCATTTTCATTCAATTCAATTCAATTTCATTATGCATTTCATTTAAACATTGTCCATGTGTGTGTGTGTGTGTGTGTGTGTGTGTGTAACTATAATAATACAATTATATATTTATTTACTATTTTCATATTATTTAATAAAAATAATGTGAAATATCACAATATTTTGAATATTTTATTTAAAATTGTAATATTGTTTTCATATTATTTCATTTATTTTATTATGCATTTCATTCAAACATAATTGTTATATTTATTTAATATTTTCATATTTTTTAATAAAATAATTAAAAATATTACAATAGTAGTTTGAATATTTTGATATTTTATATTATAATATTTCTTCATTTTTAGATTTTTATTTATTAGTAGTAGTATTATTTTATAGACATTAAAATATTATAATCACAAAATGTTTGGCCAAATCATGCAGCCAAACAAGCTTTTTAAATAATGCATTTAAATCGCAATCGGAATGATTTTTTCCCCCCGAAATGGTGCAGCCCCACCAGACGCCTTTTGTGGTATCAGTAGGCTACACAAAGATTACTTATCAGTAGATTTGTGGTTTGCTCGTGTCAAATCCTGTTGTCTTTGTGTTATAAAGGTTTAATGGGAAGCATATAGCCTACAGTACGGTAGTGTGTAAAAAGGCTTGAATGAAAGCAAACTCATTTTGAAAGTCGCTAATGAGCGAGTTCACACCCTCGTTGTGTTTCACACACATCCAAAATGTCACGGACGTGAACACACCGACACACACACCGTGAGCCAATTTGTGTGTGCTCAGGCTCAAATTCACGCTGTCCCTCCCCGCTGTTTCTCTCCACATCTTTCCCCGCTTTCCACTCTCTTCTCGCTCGTTCTGTGAAGCTTTCCTGGTAGAACAGCGTGTAACGTTCTCAGTATCACGACACCGGAGTGAGTGTGTGTGTGTCTGTGATTGTGCGCTAACACACAGGCTGTGGCGGAGCGTCTTCATCTCTGGTTGTAAAGCGTGGATCATGTTCTATTTTCAGCTGGTGATCATGGCAGGAACCGTTCTCCTGGCGTACTACTTCGAGTACACGGACACCTTCCCCGTACACATCCAGGGATTCTTCTGCTTCGATAAGACGTTCTCCAAACCGTACCCTGGACCGGACGAGAGAAGTAACGTACCGCCGGTGCTCGTCTACTCTCTGGTCGCTGCGATTCCTACTATGATCGTGAGTAGCCTCTGTCTTCCCTTCATTTCTCTGTGTGCTTGTGGGTAGAAGTGAGACTCAACTTTAGTTTGAGTGATAAAGGATGAATCATCATTCATTATCTGGATATATATGTGAGCTACGCCTACATGTAATGTGATTTTGTGTGTGTGAGAGAGAATCCAGAATTCAAAAATGTACAAAACAGGCTTTATGATGTAATGAAGGTTATTTTAGGACTAATCATTTTGTATGTGACATTATTTTCCCAACCCAAAACTCAATATATCAAAATGGAAAAAATAATTTAATTCTTATCACCATAATGTGGGGAAAAAAATCATATATTAAAGGTAGGGTAGGATTATTTTAGGTAGAGGTAGGTAAGGTAGGGTTAAACACATTTTGTTATTCTGGTTGAAACTCTCTTCATGTCCTAAAAGCAATCGATAATAGAAGTGGTCTAAATATTAAAACATGTACATATGTCTTCTGTGGAAGTCTCGGGACCAAAACAATGTTCGTCCAATCATTGCATTCGGTCCGAATGCAATGACAGGATGTCCTACCTGACTGTCAATGTATTAATTTCCATACCTCATCGCATCTGCTCGCGCAGACGTCACACGCCAATTGGCAAAATTGCAGAAATTGCCTACTTTAATATATATAATATATTATTTAAATTGTAAAATATTTATTAAATAATATTAAAATGTTAAATAATTATTGTAGCCTAATTGTATTTAAACATGTATTATGTTTTAATTTGACAGTAAAGTGTTGACATGACAATAACATCACAATGTTAAAAAAGTAAGCATTTTCTTTTTTTATTTTGATTTAGAAAATCTAGAAAACATCTGGCCATATTTTAGTAATAAGACTTTTTATATTTTAGCAATAAGAGTTTGAAATTGATGTCATTACAGTAATATTTAAAAAAAAAAAAAAAAACGTAGAGATTTTTTAAAGCATTTTATTTTTAAAACCTGGACAGGTTTTCATGAGATTTACTCAAGTGTTTTAAAGGGGGACATTCAGGGGCCGTTTACAAGATACCGTTTTCAACGTGTTTTGGCCGTTCATTTACTCGACAAAAGCATTTTTGGGCCTGAAAACGCAAACTTTTGAAAAAGAGTTTCAAAGTGCAAGTTTTTGAAAGCGGTAGCGTTATAGTCTCTGTGTAAACAACAAAAACGTGAATTTGTGTAAACGGTGAAGTCATGCGCATGTGTATTATGTGTTCAGTCTATAGACGTGTAGTTTTTCTTTACAAAGTGACGTCGCCATCTACTGGCCTTGCATGATAATACAGAGTTTTTAGACAGCATTCTTGCTGTAAATAAATATAATTAGATAAATATCTCAGTAGTTTCTCTTAGCCAAAAGTGAGATTAAATAGAGTGTTTTTTAGTCCTGGGGTTCTCAGATTTTTCTCCAGTTATCGGACATGATGATGTCTCAAGTTTTACCAGAACACTAACGACTGCAATCAAAAGTCAGAGATCTTGATATGAACTTAATCAATTCTCATCAAAATCAATTCTCAGCAGTATCCTTTAAGTTTAAAGTTAATCCCAAACTGAGATTTAAAAAAGAGTTTAAAGTAATGGAGCAACAGGATTACATTTTGTCTTAAATGTAAATTAAAACCAGGATAAAAAAAAATAATTATATAGCTTAAATGTAAGTTTGGTGCAACAGAATTATCAGATGAACCAGAGCAACCTCTGAACAACAGTAGACCGCAGCTATAACTGGATGTGATGGTTTGTAGGTGCTGGTTTTACTGGTGTCTCCCTGCCACGTTGTGAAGCGGAGGCAACAGATTGCGGGACCACACGGATCTGCCTCCCTCCTTTTTCCGAGTCTGTCAGAGCCACGTGTGGTACATGTGGGCATGTGTTTCTGAGCGAGTGTATGAGCCAGCAGTCGATCTGAAGCCTGGAGTACGAGCTTCATGTACGAGTGTACTGGCATGAGCTGTCAGAGCCAAAACACACTCACACATAAAGTACAGCCAAGTGAAGACGAGGCCGAGAGACGCATGAGAAGGTGTTTGAAATGGAAGAGAACTTCTGTTAGATTCATAAATAAGGGAAAGTACAAGAAATCAAGCAAGGCATAGTGGGATAGAAACACACGCAAGAGACTCATTTTAGAGATGTTATGATGGCCGGCAGAGGCAATGATTGATTGAGAATGAGAAAGGGAATGAAATGTGCGACATCTGGTGCTTTTGCCCATCGGGACACAGTCACTTTCTGTCCAAAATAGAGTGACACGGTCACCCAGATATTTTTATGGGGGAATATCATGCATAAAATACACTACAAAACTCAAAAACAAGTGATATTATGAAATATTATTACAAAAACTGGATTTTCAGCGTAATTACTCCAGTCTTCAGTGTCACGTGATCCTTCAGAAATCAGTCTAACATGATGATTTGATCCTCAAGAAACATTCATTATTATTATCAATGTTGAAAACAGTTGTGTACAATATTTTTTCGGATTCTTTGATCAATAGAAAGTTCAAAAGAACAGCTTTTATTTTAAATGGATTCTTTTGTAACATTATAAATGTCTTTACTGTAACTTTTGATCAATTTAATTCATCTTTGATTAATAAAACTATTGATTTATTTTATCCCCCCCCCCCCCCCCCCCCACCCCAAAAAAAATTCATACTGACCCCAAACTTTTGAACGGTAGTGTTTAGTGTTACAAAAACTTTCTATTTCAGATAAAAGCTGTTCTTTTGAACTTTCTATTCATCAAAGAGTCCTGAAATAAAAACTGTTTTCAACATAACAGATAATAATGAGAAATGTTTCTTGAGCATCAAATCATCATATCAGAATCATTTCTGAAGGATCATGTGACACTGAAGACTGGAGTAATGATGCTGAAAATTCAGCTTTGATCTCAGGAATAAATTACACTTTACTAGGCTATATATTCACATAGAAAACAGTTGTTTTAAATTGTAATAATATTTCACAATGTTACTGTTTTTTAGTATTTTGTAAATGGAGTCTTGGTGAGCAGAAGAGACTTTTAAAAACATTAAAAATCTTACCGATCCAAAACTTTTGACTGGTAGTGTATATAATTCAAATTATGAAAATTGTAACATTATGGTATAATAGCATTTGTTCTATACTGTCTTTATTTCTTGCCAAGTTGAACAACAGCAGTCGAGGGAGTGTTTGAGAGTTTGCAGCTTCATTTGGTGCGGCAGAAATCACTTACAGAACCTTGACTCGTATGACCCACAACCGATGAAATGAAGTGTTCATCAAAAAACACACACCACTGCCCATGGGTGACATGACATCAGTCATCACCATCAAACACAGACATCACCAGTTTTAATGGTGTGCATGTCAGCATGTTGGCCTGAGCTCTCTAAAGTCATATTCAGTCGTTTCAGAGAGCCTTCCTGTAGCGCTGAGTGACACGGTTCCTGTAGAGAAGAGACGTCCAGATCAGTCTCCAGCTCTTTCATTAAACTTAAAGACTTTAAAGACACGTTCTCTTCATCACAGACTACACAAACAGACATCAGTGCTTCATTTGAGATCTGTTGGAATGGTCAGTCTCACCCAAACAATATTATTTAAATCTCTTTATCAGTAGTTATTTTCTTGTTGCATTTACTATTATTATTATCTAGTTCAGTCCTGAAACTCTAGAGGGCGCAGGCTGATCGGTCCTTTACATCCAATCTGCAAGAAATCACATCATTACCACATGGCACAAGCTGATTGGCTTCTGCTGATCCTGCAGCCAATGAGATTGCTTGCTCAACATTTACATAGTCTGGGCCCGGTTCCCCAAAACATTCTTATCGCTAAGTAGTTCTTAACCTATTCCTTAACCTCTCTCTTAACGTTATGGCACGATTCCCGACACGTTCGTACGCTAAGTATATCTTCTGTAAGTCACACTTTCGTAAGGTTGGTCTGGACCACTCTTAGCTTTACCTTATCACTGTTGCAGGTCTATATGAATATAATTCTGAATATAATATTCTTGAATATAATTCAAGTGTTTTCATGCAAAGAATAAAATTGTCATTACACTGATTGTTGTTAGATTTTTAATTATATTATTATACAATATTATTAATTTAATTAAAAAGTGCTTTTAAAAGCCAGTGAAAGCATAGGCTACTGTCAGTTAAGTCCTATTCGGACGCTAATATTGTTTCTCATGGGCTTGTATGGTATTTTAAACATTTATAGGGGTGAGTCGGTGATTTTAGTGCCGTCCGAATCCATAATATCAGTGTTTTTTCTCACCCAACCCGCGTAAAAATCCCTGGCCAAATTAGTACCTACTGTTTTTTGACAAACAGGTCGTGTGGTAATTTAATCGCCGTCTGAATCCACATCTCTGAGTTTACAAGAAGAGATTCAAAATCCACTGTTTAAACCCTTTTTGATCACTGCCGAGCACCGAGATGTAGGCCTACACTTTTATTACTGAAATGCTGGAAAGTATTTCCAAGAACAATATTTCATCGCAGCTCCACCTCAGCGAACAAAAATGGGAAAGAGAAGAAAGCACGTACAAATTTGAAATGGTTATTATGGCAGCAATATATGATACAATTAAAAAATATGTAGGCTAGGCTATTATAGGCTATTATAGTTTGGATTATTTTTTATAATATCCCATGAGTCCTAATAAATGCAATTTCAACTATTTCTGAAGTGCTTCTTTTATAAAGAACACCGCTTTCTCACATAAACAGCCCCTGCACGAGAGAATAATTGATTCTCGAGCCATCGATATCAACCAATTCAGCACCATCGCCACGGACAGCGCCGGGTAACGTCGCACGTAAGAAGGTATATCTTAAGCAGCTTCCTAAGGTATGATTTGGGGAACACACTTAGGAACATAAACAACTTTGGTAAGATATATCTTTCGAGTCTTCGTTATCGGGGAACCGGGCCCTGGTTCTTTGTTTGCTGTAAACTGTCAGAGTTCATCTGAACCCCTCCACCTCCCCAGCTCCACCTGCCTAGATCTGCTATGGGATTTATGTATATTTATCAGCATATCTTACATGTTCACAGCAGTGAACTGTGTATCTAGCAATAGCAAGTCCATACTTTCAGCAGCAGCAGCTAATAATAATAATAATAATAATAATTAAATGCAACAAGGAAATAACCAAGATACAAACAAAAAAGCAAGAAAGCATCACTAAGATAAAATAAAATGTGTAGCATAAAAATCAGAAGAAAAAACTATAGGCTTCCTGTGTCACATCTCACCACGTCTCTCACCGAATTTGATGGAGTGTTTTCTGTCACCTGTTGTACATTCTCGCTGAGACTTCAAGCTCTGACCACTGAGGCTGAGATGTCACTCAATGTACAGCCACAAATCCCATCAAGCTCTCTGTGGTGTGTCTGACTCTCCTCATCTCTTTTCAAGTGTGACACTCTTCTGGAGTAAAATTGGCTCCAATTCTAAGTTTCTAAAATCTGATGAGAAACTGCTTGACAGACAGACCTTCAGTTTCTAATTATCAAGTCTGACTCTAGAGCTTCCTGGTTAGATGTGAACGCTCCTGTGAAAAGTGGACACTGAGAGCCCCGAAGCTTCTAAATAGTCCATAACAATTGTTTTCCCAAGGAAAGATACAAATAAATAAAAACTCTCATTCAAATACACTCACACATGTTGTGCAGTTCATATTGAGGGCAGTGAGATTAACATTTAATATGGTTTGGTCTTACAAGAACATGTTACATCACAGGGTAGAAAAATACATTTGGGGAAAATACAATATTTCCAACATCGCTGAGTTCGGAAGTGCAGCTGGATTCAGCCATATCAAACTAGCAGCATTTTCATCTCCACCATCTTCTGACTAAACATCTGATGTAGTGACATATTGAATATTCCATTTCACAGTCAGGGAAGTACTTTTTACATAGACAGACAGAAGTTACCTTGATTTCACATAACCAGATGTTCTTCAGCCAAAATTATTACTAACAATAATAAAAATAGTCAAAGTTAGTTTTGTTTCAGGCATAAAAAGGTTGTCATTTTATCAAAGGGGTTCTGCACTTTCTCTAGCCAATTCTAGCCTGCAGAAGAGTATATAATGCATCAAATAATGGAAAAAAGTGAATAAAAGAGTGTTCACAGTGATGATTAATTTGAAGGAAATGTGAGAACAAGAGACTGTAAGCATGAGTGATAGAGACTGATGAAAGAAAGCCAGAGATAAACGCTCTCTCTACACCATATGATCAAAAGAGCCAAAATCGAATGTTGAAAGAATGTCAAAAAGAAGCCGTTAATAATTAATTATGTGCTGATCTAAAAGTTATTTTCAAAAGCTGTAGGTGTTGCAGGTAACCCGTGTTTTCTGAGAATTTGATAGCAGACTGTAACCTACTCATGATTTAAACTCATGATCAGATCATGTTGCTGTTGTTATTGCGACTTCTTTCTTCCGTTTATCACTGAAGGAAATGTGTAGGAAAAAGTGAACATATTCATCTATCACAAGCTTCAAAAATGACAAAAGTGACATGAAACCAACACAAAAGTTTTACATATGACTTGTGCGCTAAGTCTCTTTTAAAGCTCAAAAAAGATCAAAATGATCAAATTTCATAGTCTATAAAAACCCTTTTAGTTGCTTGGTTGGCCATAATACTTCCCTAAACCGTTTTATCAGATAATTCCAGTATTGTGCTTTCATTTATGAGGTATAAATATTTTGAGGATGTTTGCGCTCTGCTCAGGCATTAGACAGGTCACTAGATTATTAGGACTGGAGATTAAAATCTCCATGAAATCAATATTGACAATTCTGAGTATTGCAGTATTTATTATATTATAATATTATTAATCTTTATTCAAAATAACTTCCCCTCCCTCTAACATATCTTCTTGTCTCTGATGATGTGTTTACTGGCGTGAGGGCGGGGCAACCTGTCAGTCATATGAGATCCACCAATAGCAAACCACAATCATCCAATCAGTTCCCACTGGGCAAAATCATGCCCCGCCCTACATTTGTTCTTGTTTGAGAAGCCATTTCACTCGAATACACGTCGCAGTAGAAAGAAAAAACTATCGCAACTTTTGTTTCATGCCAACTTTAATTTATCAGCAACATAAAATTGCTGTTTTATGTTTCAGCCTGATTCAAGGTGTAAACTGCATCAAAACAGTCTAAATATAAGCGCTTGATGGCCAGAGTGTGTGGAGTGTGTGGAGGGTGAACAGTGATGCCACCTGAGAAACCGGAGCAGATGGCACTGGCTACTCGAGGGGGGGGGGATGCACTGGCATTTCAACATATGTGACCCTGGACCACAAAACCAGTCTTATGGGTCAGTTTTCTTAAATTAAGATTTATACTTCATATGAATAAATAAGCTTTCAATTGATGCATGGTTTGTTAGAATAGGACAATATTTGTCCGAGATACGACTATTTGAAAATCTGGAATCTGAGGGTGCAAAAAAATCTAAATATTGAACAAAATCGCCTTTAAAGTTGTCCATTTATGTTGGCGATTTTGCTGCGTCCACTCACAAAAATAAATTTTTGATTTATTTAAGGTAGAAAATTTACAAAATATCTTCATGGAACATGATCCTAATGATTTTGGCATAAAATAAATATAGATAATTTTGACCCATACATTGTTTTGTTGGCTATTGCCACAAATATACCCATGTGACATGTGACTGGTTTTGTGATCCAGGGTCACATATGTCTGAACTGTGCACCTCTCTGTCGTGGCAGGACTGTCCACTCGTAGCCTCAGGGAAGAGTGCGTTTATGGTCTGTTCTGCGTCACAATAAGAGCGAAGATGAAACGGGGTAAAGCAGCCGTGTCAGGCCTCTAGGCTTTCATTCGGTTTCATCACACATAATAAAAAAAGCATCGCTTGACTGTCTGGTTTTGTGTTGTGGAGCTCAGGAGATGAACAGAAGGTGCTTTTTAATGATGCAGATGAATTTATAGTATTTATGCATATTTTGGATAATCTTTACATAATCATTTCTAGCAAATAACAAATACACTATACCATTCAAAACTTTGAGGTCAGTAAGATTCTTTTTTAAGAAATTAAGACTTTTCTTCAGCCAGGACGCATTGAGTTAATCAAAAGTGACAGTAAAGAAAGACATTTATATTGTTACAAAAATATTTTTATTTCAAATGAATGCTGTTCATTGGATAATTATATTCCTCAAAGAAACCTGAAACAAAATGCATCATGGTTTCCACAAAAATATGAAGCAGCACAACTGTTTTCAACATTGATAATAATGAAGAGAAATGTTTCTTGAGCATCAAATTATGAGCATAAAATGATTTCTGAAGGATGACACTGAAGACTGGAGTAATGATGCTGAAAATTCAGCTTTGATCACAGGAATAAATTACATTTTAACATATATTCAAACAGAAAAAAAAGAGATTTTTTAAAAATATTACTGCTTATGTATTTTTTATCAAATGAGTGTAGTCTTGGTGAGACTTCTTTCAAAAACATAAAAAAAAAAAAAAAACTTTTGAATGTTAGTTTATATGTTAGTGTTGTGGAATCTCTTCCCAATTTCATCAAATTTACCTAAATAATAAACATCAGGATGTCTTTGATTCACAACCCATTGTAGTTCTGTAACATGATATATTACTTGTTTTGTTTTTGTCCAGAAATAGGATATTCAGTAAGAAAACAGAAACTTGTATAAACAAAGTAAATGGGGTTCATTTTGATGTCATGTTGACTTAATGAATGTTAACTAAATATAAATCTTGAGCTTTCCATTTGAATTATTTTTGAGGATTTTCTTTTCTGTGCTGTGATCTCATATCATTTACTATGGTATCAAGTGATTATATGGTGGGAATTAGACATCATATCCTGCCGGTGACACTTTCCTGCCCTCAGTCGGGAGCCGTTGTGGTGTTGAGATCTGCTTTATAATATACATTAATATGAGAAACATGAGCCACAAGCCTAATCGCCCATGACCGGCTCTAAAAGCTGATAGAAGGATCTAGAAACTCGGCTTTATCTCGTCTAATGGTGCGTTATTCACACTTCAACTGATGTTCACACTCTCACCAACACACTATATTAGATGCACAACAACAACAACATCGCAGTTCACCCAAAAATGAAAATCGGTCACCCTTACGATATCGTTCCAAGCCCTCCAAACTTTCTCTTTCTGCGTGAGTCACATGGACTGACTGTTGGTCATTCCCTCACTGATGTCAGTGTGTGTCAGCGGTCAGGTGCTAAACTGGGGAATGTGTGAGGTGAACTCTATGTTCCTGTCCCTCACTGTCTCATCCCTGACGTATCTGTCTGTCTCTTCCAGTTTAAGCTCATGGATTTGATGTCTGTGTTTGTGGTCTCCTGTTCTTCTGCCACCAGGGAAGTGCTTGTATACCAGTATGGTTCAGATGTTTCGTTCAGTGTTTCAAAGCTTCTTTACAGTGATAAACAGGAAAATGATGCATTTCGATTGTTGTTCAGCGTTTATTCAGTTCTGTTTTGAAGATCATCAATTGTTAAATTAGTTCATTTCATCTATAAAGCAGCTTAGGAGAAAACAGTGATGTCATTGTCCAGCTCAGTTCAGTTCTCATACAACAGCATCAGTAAAGTCAGATCAGGAATATTGTTGAATATTAAGTGTCGCCAACTAAGCAAGCCAGAGGCGACAGTGGCAGGGAACCCAAACTCCATCAGGTGACACTGATGGACAGAATGGAGAAAAATAAAAAACCTTGGGAGAAAGCAGGCTCAGTCAGGGGCCAGTTCTCCTCTGGCCAACGAACAAACACGAGTGATTATGATTCAGGATGCATCACAAGTCAGAATTCATTTATTGTGTACACAAGTAAAGGTTTTTAAAATGTTAATGCACTTTAATCAACAATTGCACTATAGTAATATTTGCACGAATTGCATAATCTCAACAACATGTAAATATTTAAGAAAACTTTTAGTGTTACTCACTTTATTGATTATTATTATTATTATTAATTTGATTTTTTTTAACTATCTCATGCATCCCATCCCATAGATTTTTTTTCAACATGGCTTTCAGTGTTACTCTTTTTTATAATTTGAGTATTTTATTTATTTTTAAAAAGTTTATTGTACCCAAGTAAATGTTCTTAAAACGTGAATGCTCTTAAAATAAAACATTTAAATTTAGTAAAATTTCCATAAATTGCATAATTTTAAAAAATGACTCAATTTTTAACTTTAATTTAATTTTTAAATTTAGTAAAATTTCCATAAATTGCATAATTTAAAAAAATGACTAAATTTTTAACTTTAATTAAATGTTTTAATTAATACGTTATTAATATAACGTTACTTATATACAAATTGTTTATATACAAGTTATTTATATACAAATATGTCTCCAATATTTTAGACATCCCTAATTTTCACAATCTCTTCTATGGTTTATGTCTTATAAAAGTATTTTGCATTTTGATGGTTTCATCAGCCAATACTTCACTAAACACATGTGGTCCACACAAACCATGCTTATTCTCATAGCAGGTGTAATATGGGCTGTATTTTCTTTCACCTTGCATAGTTTTGTTCATAGTTTTTAAACACAGAATGACACGATTGACCAATCAGAATTGAGCTGTGTTATTATAATTGTGAATAATAAATTAGCTTTTACTGTTTGCATTGCAGAGACATACAGTATGAGTATTTAAACAGAGAACTGATATAAGCGTAGCTCTTACATTGCTAAGCAGAATTAGTCACGTTGATGAGCTGTTACTCTTCTCAGCCGTTACCAGGGAGATCAGAAATAATGAGGTTCTGGTGTTGGCATTTGAGAACAGTGAAGATGAGGGACTATTAGCAACTCATGATTCAAATTCTTCTGGAGGCAGAAAACGCCTGCTTAGAAAGAGTATGCGCATGTTTCCCTGCACTCGGATTTCAACCAAATGGAGCTACAACAATACAACGATGCCAAAACAAACGGGGTGGAGGATGTTCTGGCGGGCTGAAGCAAAGCTACTGTTTGATTCATTCGTGTGTTTTCCTCCTCAGATTCTGGCTGGCGAGGTGATGGCGTTTTTCATGAGGTCAGAGGGCGCGCAGGAGAAGACCATAGTCACCGCCGACTGCTGTTACTTCAACCCCCTGCTGAGGCGGATCATACGCTTCCTAGGTACATTCAGTGAAGAAGAACTAACAGTGAACCTTTTAGGATGAGGGTCAGGACATTTAGGGAATTGGAGAAAATGTATTTGTTCATTATAGGTATAAAAGCCATTTTAATGCTACAAATTGTGATATTAAAGTCATCATCATACACTCTTAAAAATAAAGGTTCCAAAAGGTGTTTTGATAGCCAGAAACATTTTGGTTCCCTAAAGAACGTTTTAGTGAACAGTTTTGGATGGTACCATGGATGTGTGATGGAAATTTCTTAATCTGACTATCTAAAATAAAACTGTTGCGTCTACTGTCGACACAGAGCGTCTAATCGACACTTAATAAATAAAACTGTTGCGTCTACTCATCGACACAGAGCGTCTACAAATCGACACTTAATACCCTTTATACTCTAGCTCTTGCGTCTTCAGTCGACAACTGGCTGAGTCTACTAACCTAACTTCTTTGCTGCGCAGCATAAAAACAAATGAGACAGACTTCAGTAAATGTCCCTCAGATGGTTTATTCAAAACGGCCGGGAGTTCTCGAGCAATACTCAGAGATTCTCGGCCCAACATAAGAATACAATAGGCTTTATAGGGTAAAGCCAGACACATCAAAATAGAATCATCATGACTAACATGTCATGCGCTATCAATATGATTGGTTAAATTGTTTAAAGCAAGCCCCCCCCCCCCTGTCATTACCCTTTGTTAGCTACATCAGCAAAATATCAAAAACATTGTAAGGGGTTAATATTTCAGTCAATCATTTCACAATACAGTCAAAATAAACAGAACATTGAGTCCTTTCTAAAAGTTCCATTCGACCAAGGTTACATTGAGTCAAAAGTTTGTTAGAAGGTTAGATCATATCGAAAGTTCGTCTGGTGGTTACTTCCTAAATAAAAGGAAGTAAAAGTTATCCTGTTTTATTGTTAGATCTGGAATGGAAAGTTAGTCACCATCAGACATAGAAAATGGGAAGTGTAATAAAAAGTTTATCATAAGATGAAAATCTAAGTTCAGATTTTCATGGTTAGTAACATAATTAATCTTATCTAATTAATTCCCCTGCAGATGTTAAAGGTTCTTCAAATGCCAATAAAGAACCTTTATTTTTATGCAGTTTGTGTTTAATAGGCATTTTTTCAACATCAAGATTTCTTTAGGTGAACATATAAGGTAATGCATGCAAATATATATATTTTTAAGTGCTGTAACTGAATACCAAGTTTTCAGTTTAAATTTTTTTTTGTTTAAAATAGAAATATTACAGGTTATTTATCAATTAATTAAAGTTAATAAGAAACGCATTTATAGCATTTATAATAAATGGACAAGAATTAGAAAAATGCTTTTTTAAGATAATTTCAGATGAAGTGTCACACGGTGGGACACGGCTGTTACTATTTTACTTTTTAAACCAAATAAATATTTTATGACCAATAATCAAATATAATTGCCAATATTGTAAAAAAAATTTTTTTATTATGACCAATAATTAATATGATGGACAATATTATTACGTTTTTTTTTTTTTTCTTTTTTTTACCAATAACACATATAATGGACAAGATTAATAAGTTGTTTTATTTTATGACCAGTAATGAATATGGAGGCTAATATTATAAATATATTTTATGTGATTTATATTTTCAATATTCAATATAAGATTGACCATCTGCTTAAACTCCGACTATTCTTACGATTTAATATAATACAATTTGTTTATCATATTATTTATCATATAATTTTTTTCTTCAAGACTGGTCATAACCTTTTAAAAGTCAGTTTCATAAAAAGGTACATTGATCGGATTCAAGTAAGACTGACTGCTAGTTGGTCTGCTAGACTAGTTCATAACACAGTGGCTATGTTATGCAATTGGCCTATGCTCTCCAATTTATCAGCAATTTTTACATGTTTTCGCATGCGTTTCTGATGCCTTTCATCTGTGTTCTCTCACTCAGGTGTCTATACCTTCGGCGTGTTCACCACCACCATCTTTGCCAATGCTGGACAGGTGGTAACAGGAAACCAGACGCCTCACTTCCTGTCAGCGTGCAGACCGAACTACACAGCACTGGGATGCCATTCCAACTTACAGTACATCACTGAGCGCAAAGCCTGCACAGGGAACCCTCTCATAGTCGCATCTGCACGCAAATCCTTTCCCTCCAAAGATGCGGCCCTCAGTGTTTACTCTGCAATGTATACCGTGGTGAGTGTAATGAACCTAGAAATACTTTATTATTTGAGTGATTTAGTGATTGAATCTGAAATTACTCGTACTGACAGACAAACAAAAGAGTGCAGCAGCTGTAAATCTTTGGATTTATAAGCAATCTCACAAACTCCAGGACACAAAAGTAATTGCTGGAAAGAGCAGTTCACGGTCACACCACTATGAATGTCAGTGTTTTTCCAGCTGATTTATGGTAGTTAACACTGGTCTGGCTGGTGCACCAGTATGGCCATGTCACCAGCAAAAAATGGAGAAACTGGTTGGACATGTTCCTTCTGGTGAATCTGGTCAGACAAGAAAGTCTTGGTGTTAAGTGTCAGGAATCACACCTGCATCAGTGTCATTCTGTGAAACAGGTGCCTTTTACCTTTAAAGACCGTTTCTGTAAGGTTTTAAACTTTCCTTTAGACAAATAAAGTGTTAATAAACTGCAAATTAAGATAAATATGATTGGATTTTCTGAACATGACCAGATGGCCGAGGTTATATATATAATATGTGTATGTACACTCTTAAAAAAATTGTTCTAAACAGTACCAAATTAGGGTTATTCGGCTTGTAACAATAGCAGAACCCTTTTTAGTGCTAAATAGAACCCTTTTTATAAGGTTCCATAAAGAACCATGCTTTGAAAGTGCTATATAGGACCTTAATGGTGGTATAAATAACATTTTCAACCATATATTTTCATTTAAATTAGTATATTAGTATCTTCATATTATTAAAACTACTGTTATTAATATTATTTTTATATATATTATTTATTAATATTGTTTTTTAGTCCTCTATGTGCCTGAAAGAAATTAATACTTTTATTCAGCAAGAATGCATTAAATTGATCAAAAGTGACAGTAAAAACATTTATACTGTTACAAAAAATATATATATATATTTTTAAAAAATGCTCTTCTTTTGAACTTTCTATTCATCAAAGAATCCTGAAAATAATGTTTGGCCCCCATGAGGGAAACAGCTTATAAATCATAGTAAGTGAATTCTTTTTTTTGTTTTTTTTTTGGAAAATGTAAAAATGCAGAAAGTTGTCTGCAATGGTTGGGTTAAGGGGTAGAGTTAGTGTAAGGGGAGAGAATATACAGTTTGAACAGGATAAAAACCATTACGCCTATGGAGAGTCCCCACAAAGATAGTGAACCAGACGTGTGTGTGTGTGTGTGCGCATGTGTGTGTGTGTACTTGTACAACTATCTTTGTGAGGACCAGTTTGAGTTTCCATTGGAGTGAGGACAAAGAGAGTAAAGTGAGGACATTTTGGCCGGTCTTCACTTTCTGAGACCCCTTTAAAGGCCTGTTTGAGGGTCAAGACTTGGTTATAGGGATAAGGTTATAATTAGGTTAAGGGTATGTTTAGGGTTCGGGTTCGGGTTAGGCACTTAGTTGTGATGGATAAGGTCAGGGTAAGCGGCTAGAGATTGCATTGTGTCAATGAATGTCCTCATAAAGATAGATGTACAAGAATGTGTGTGTGTGTAATTGTATCAGTCTTATTCTTCACCACTGTCTGCCTGTGCTTGCAGATGTACGTGACGCTGGTGTTCAGGACTAAAGGGACGCGTCTGACCAAACCCACGCTCAGTCTGACTCTGCTGTGTCTGGCCATGTTGGTGGGTGTGGTCAGAGTGGCTGAATACCGCAACCACTGGGCCGACGTCCTCGCTGGATACTTCACTGGCGGAGCCATCGCTGTCTTCCTGGTGAGTTTGTGTAGTGGAATAAATTAATACTGAAATGACAAGATAATTGCACGCATGTATGCAGTTTATATATAAAATGCATATATAAATTAATGCATATACACTACAGTTTAAATATTTGAGGTCAGTAAGTTTTACAAGAGGACTTTAAATTGATCAAAAGTGACAGTACCGTACATTTATAATTCTATTTCAAATTACTTTAATTCTAAAAACTCTTTCAACCAAAAAAATCTTATCGACCCCTACTTTTGAACGGTAGTGTATAACCAGGTGTTATTCAGAGTTTCAGTATCACTTTAGATGCGTCATCAAACCTGCTTGTGGTTTAGACAATTTGCAAATTTCTACAAAATATTGATAAGGCCCTGTTTACATCTGGTATTATTAACATTCGTTTTGGTCGATCGGATCACAAGTAGACGAGGGAGACACATTCTCGTTTACACCTGGTGTTTTAATCCGTCTCTTTTGTCCACTTTAAACCACTTCTGTCCTGTTTTCTTTGAAGGGAGAGTCTATGGGCAGGTAAATGTATGGGCTTTTTCAGATCTTTCAATCTAATGGACAAAATAAGCTCATGCAATTCACATATGAACGTGTCCGGAGAAGACAGAAAAACATACGGCAACTTTTCGTTTCTGCTCTGAAAGTCTCAAGATCAGCCGAACGCTATGAGTTTGTTGTTAGAAATCATGAATGGTGAGAGAACATCGAGATTGGTATGTTTTTCATCTTCAAACCAAACTTGGGTCTTCAGTCGACAAAGTTTAAATCCCGTCTGGCTAGCCCATATTCCCATATTTTTTACGCTAGATCAGTAGGTGGAGAGCAGGCATCTTTTGAGGCTGTTTGAACACATTGGACCCCATGAGCATCTACCCTACTAAAGCAATCCGGTCGAATGCGTTTTCGACTACCTCGGAAGTGGTCGAAAGTGGACAAGCTCAAAACATTTTAGACCCCGTTTACACCTGTATTTAGCGTCGTCCACTTGTGATCCGATCGACCAAAACACATCTTAATACCAGGTGTAAACAGGGCCCAAGTGACCCCTCTCTCCATCACACCTTCTTCTCTTTATTCCATCTCTATCTTCCTTCACTCTATTCTCTCTCTCTCTCTCTCTCTCTCTAGGTAACTTGCGTGATCAACAACTTCCAGCAGGCAAAGCCCCCACCCCCACCAGCGCGACCCCAGCGTCCGGAGTCAGTGCTGGGCATGCCCATGATGGCGCTGCCCTGCGTAGAGAGTCCACTTGAAAAGTTAAGTGGCACTCAGGTAAGGGGTGGGAGTGGGTTAGTGGCAGGACTGCACACATAAGGGGGATGGATTACGCCCCACCCTCTCCTTCTGTTTTTTGACCCAGTGGACCCTAATGTGACTCCCTCGACCCACCCAGCCCTCCTTCTCCCTTTAGTAGCATGACCAACCTGCACAACCCAAACACCAACCCTGCAAATCCCACTGACGCTCTGGAGGATTGTTCTGCTCTTTGTCCTGAAGAGACGTTGCTATCACTTTTATAATAGAGTATCTGACAAGCAACAAAATGTTTAGGGCCATTAACTCATTGATTCCTCAATGGGCTGACATTTAGGGTCTCTAGAAAGTGGACTGTGTAGCATGTGGAACGTCAAAGGCGGAAGGCAATTAGATGTGAAACATTACGACAGTGTGAGTTTCCCTTCGTAGGCCACCCTCATCCTCCTCACTTTTGAAACTGCTTCGACTTTTTTTCCCTCTCTTTGTCACATCGACCATTCAGTCATCCCTTTTCTCCCTCAGTCTTATATTTTGTTTAGTGATGAACCGAAAATTTCTGGCTGAAAGAATGACGTTTAATTGGCGCTTCTCCAATGATGCGTTTTAACTGTGTCAGTTTGTGCAACCGTGCACAAAACTTGGATAAGCTACAACAGGTAAACATGTCAGCTGTCTGGGCACTAGTGTGGCGCCAATATAAGCTTTGTGCTTTGTTACTTTTTTAATTTGAAATGAACGCAGTGAAGCGACGCAACTGACACTAGTGGGTCACATGACTGTGACAACACACATTCCTACTATGTAGATACTGTAGAACGCACTTTTTTTAATGGTCGTGAAGTAAGTTTCAAACTAAATGTAGTACATACTATACAGTACGCGATTTCGGATGCAGCGAAAGTCTCAGCTTTCAGATTCCGTAAATTTTATTATGAAACTAAACGCTCTTAATGTGGCCTGACAGATCGCAGCCGCCTCAGTTCAAGCGGCAAGTGAACCGATCACCTCTTTCTCTTTACTACTAGTTATAGAACAAAATAAACATGAAGGAACATCAGAAGGTATGTTGAAAGAAACGGTACAACCGTAGTACATCATCATGTCTCATTTAATCGCTCAATCAGCGCCAATTAATCAGCTTGTAAACAATAATCCTGCAGCGTTACATTTACCTCAGAAAAGCCATTTAATTAACATAAACTCTATAGTTAGCTAAAAAAATTGCACTATAGTACTTTTTCATTATACTTAACCCGTTGTGATGTCTTCATTATTTAATGTCTGAATAAATCTGTCATAAAACAAGTTTTTATTACAGACACCGTTTAAATGTTTATATTTCATCAACAAACTGGAGTAGAAAAATAATTCTCTTAGTGAAAAAGTTAGGGTTTTCTGCTTTAAATTTGGTCTCAGTGTTTTGGTTAAAAATACATTTCGGTGCATCACTTAATTTTAATTTCCGCAGTTTCCACCTTCCAGTCTTGGTTTCTCATCCTTTCTCTCTCTCTCTCTCTCTCTTTCTCTCTCTCTCTCTCTCTTTCTCTCTCTCTTTTTCTCTCTCTCTCTCTCCCTTCACACACTCTCTCTCTCCCCCCTTACAGACTCCAAGGGGATCTTCATTCACTGAGATCACATGACCATCAGCCTCATCGGTTCCCCGTCCCCCCCGATGTCCTCATACCGTCTCGCTCCATTTCCAGCGAAGTCTAGACCAGCCGTCCCAGCACGCGCGCCACTGCGCCGCCCACTCCGCGGGACACTCCTCCACTCTGCACCGCTCCTACTCAACGCAGGTCTAGATTTCCTCACCTCCAACCCTTCATCCTCCATCATCCTCCATGCTGCCGATAGGGCCTCCACAAACCGCTCAAACAAACAACGAGAAGCACTTTTAGAGAGCCTGCTCGAAGAACTCGAACGCCAGAAATCACAGGTAGGCGTCTCACTCTTGCCAGAGGGTTTGTTTGGACTGTGGGTGGAGGATTCGAACGGATTTTTTGGGTGGAAGACCTCAAACCTCAACCTGACCTATTTCCTCGGGAACCGATGAAGAAGTCTTGATCAGCTTTTGGCTGAAATGCAGAACTTGATTTTTACTGCAGATATTTCAAGTCATATGTAAATATATGCACAGTTTTCTTCCTCTTTTGGTTAAAGGCATGTCTATTTTTTTTTTTCGATTTTGTTCATAGTACTGATTAAGTTTTTATATTCATCACATGGAGTATCTATTGGTTGTCTTTGAGTCATGTTCACTATGCACTTGGGACAGTCTCATCAGCATCAGATATCTGGACCATATAAGTGCACATCAAGAATTCCTTTAGGAAAAGACCTCTAAACTTGGACACGTTCTTGATACCAGCTCTTATAATAACGTTTGGATGCATCGTAAAGAATTGTGATGTTTAATGACATACACACAAAAACTCAACCACAGCATTCTTTTTCATATTTAATGTCCAGTTTGTGCTCACAAGGATTTCTCCACCAGCTAGATGTAATTCACAGTCTGACGTGAGCCGTCATTTTCATTACTGTCGCCCCAGACACAACACAACGCTTTCAGACACTAGACATTCTTACAGTTTGACATCAAAGACGGATTAGATTCTTCGTTTCTGAGGAGAGAAAAGCAAGAATTGCAGCTCATGACGTCAACAGAACAATAAAGACAACATCTGTATTGTTGTTGCTATTTTTGTGAAGGTTTTCAAAAATGCAGTAACTGAAGGTCAGCTAGTTTCTTTCTTGTATAGTGAATGACCTTTTCACCATGTGTTACTAACAGGGTTGTGCACCTTACAGAATTGAATTGAAAATGGCATTTAATTTACAGTTCGGTTCCCGAATTTGAATTGAACTTGAATTGAGGTAGCAGACAGATGCAGAATTGCAGTTCAAATTTGAACGTAAGGAAGTGATTGAAATTCAAAGAAATTCAAATAACTAATGTAATTTGTATCTAGAAAAGCAACGTTTGTCAAGAAAACTTCAAATGTTGAATGGATGGATGGATAGATAGATAGATAGATAGATAGATAGATAGATAGATAGATAGATAGATAGATAGATAGATAGATAGATAGATAGATAGATAGATAGATAGATAGATAGATAGATAGATAGATAGATAGATAGATAGATAGATAGATAGATAGATAGATCTTGTGGGGTGTAGTCAATTCAGTTTAAATTCACATTTGTAAATTGAAAGGGAACCCATTCTGAATTTTGCACAACCCACATTAGCAAGTGTGTAAAACCTTTGGCTGTCATTTTATATTGATGATGTTATGAAAGGACCTTGCAATGAAATCATTCCTGCTCTTTGCAAACAGCACTGGATGCCTTGTAGTACAGTGAGATTTTAAAGTTTAAAGTTATTTGAGCTAATTGATGATTGGTTAACATTAACCAATAGCCTGCACTGCCTAGGTGAGGAGAGCTCAAAAGGAAAGTCATTTCGGTAGTGGAGCTAAACTGAACATTTTGATGAAAGATTAAAGAGGACCTATTATGCCCTGTTACAAAGTCTTGAATTTGTTTTTGGGATCTACTAGAATAGGTTTTCATTCCTGAATGTTAAAAAACACATTATTTTTCCCTTATTTCGACATTATTGCAGCATCTCTCTTCTCAGTCTGTCAGTAACGCTCTGTTTAGTTCCTGTCTCTATGAAGCCCCTCCTTCTGAAAACTCAGTGTGCTCTGATTGGTCGGCTGGATTAGTGTGTTGTGATTGGTCAAGAGCTTGGAGTGTGTTTCAGAAATGTCACATCCCTTACCAATTACCATAACCGTGAGTTTTAACACACTATTAATGAATTCAACCAGGCTTCGTCCCTTTATTTTGCGTATGCCTTGGGCGGGAATTATATTGTGGATGTGTTCATTCCCAGAAGAAACTCAAGACTACAATGGAGGCGTTTCAGGGAGTTCAAAAACAGTGTTACTGATAATAGAAAATAACTCCCTCTGGAGTGACTGTGCTTTGTAACTTTGCAGCAACAGCAACATTACACAAAAAGAAAGTTGAAAATGTAAAAAAGCATAATAGGTCCTCTTTAAGACAAACATTATTTTCTTTTGGAAGAACATGCACAACTGAATCATTCTAGATCTGGAAAATGTATAGAGAAAGTACATTTTAAACAAATGGTTTGGTGTTTCAGGCAGCTAAAATAAAGTGATCACAGATTCATGTGCAGATTTGAGGTTCGACTATAATTGTTTTGAGTGTCAGTTTTTCTAAACTGAGGATTCTCATGAGCATGTCAATTGGATGTATGTGCTGTACCATAGGCCAAGTTTTGTGCACTACATCATTTTAGTGAGTTCTGTTAAATTGGTTTCTGTCTATTTTTCAGATTTTTTTTTATATTTTTTTTTAAGTTTTGCTTTGAATCACATTTTTTTAAACATTGTGTTTACTTAGACTAATTGTTTGGAACTGTAAGTAAGCTGTGTATACAAACTGTGTACTTTAATCAGATGAGTGTAAACTCTCCACCTAGTTGCACTCCAAACGGATGAAAATTAATGTTTGTAACATTAACTGTGAAATCTAATCTGTCTGATGCCCCCTCAGCCTTTACATCCCGGCACCAGGTCCAGCCTCTGCCACATTCTGTGCTACGTACAGTTACTGTCTCTGTTGTAAGAGCACCATGCTTCACATGCTAAGATACACATTTACACCCTTAAACATTCCTTAAAGGTGAAGTGTGCAATTTTTATATGACTGGGGAACTGCATCAACAATAATTTTAAACATGTTTCCCAAACGTCTGCTATTGGTCAGACATACAGAAAGCCCCACCCCCAAACTCACGAAATTGGTTTAGCTAATGGGATTCTCGAAGAAACTGAGCAAGAAAAGATCTACAATCTTTACACTTTTGGGGGGGAATCTAACTATGAATTATTCATTTATAGTTTGCATATTAAACAAGGATACCAGAAATAATTTAACATGTAAAAAATGACTCACTTCACCTTTAGAAATCTTTTACCTGTAACTCTCAGCTCTCTTATTTCTTCTTTCATACACCCAATTAAAAAAAAAAAAAAAGATATTTGTACAGTTTTGCAAAAAGTCTTTTTGTATAAAAAAAAAATGCACCGGATTAATTTATTTACTTTGGTGATCTTTATTTATATACACCCAACAAGTCATTGATCTGTGTTTTGGGTAATTGAATAAAGTAAAAGCGTGACCTGCCTCTGACTTTTTCTGCGACATCATTATTAAAGGTTTTGTTCACTGCTTGAGGCGTGTTCAATGTTAAAGGAGCAGTAAGCGATTTCTGAGAAATCAGCCCAAACAAACACACCTCTTCCTTCATTGCTCCGCCCCCAAAATGCACGAACACGCAATGCAAGAGTGGATGTCTCTTTATCATGGGCGGCGCTAGGGAGGGGCTAGCAGGTGCTTCAGCACCCCCAAGAAAGACCAAAGCACCCCGATAGCACCCCCAAAAATAATTTCTGGAAGCAATTATATTCAGGCTGTATTGAACCGTATTTTGAAGAAAAAAAAAAGAAAACTTATCTTGTTATTTCGAGATATTAAGTCGTTATTTCAACATAATATCTCGTTATTTTGACATAAGAAGTCGTTATTTTGACATAAGAAGTCGTTATTTCGACATAATATCTTGTTATTTCGACATAACTCGTTATTTCGACATAATAAGGGGACATTCTAATCTGCATTAAGCCACATTAAACGTTCTTATAATGGTTTTCTATGGGAGGAAAATGCTTAACGTGTAATTAAACGTTGCGTTCATATTCTGGGCTCATCTGATTTTTTGTACATAGCATAGCCTACTTTTTTATGATTTTAGTATCATAATGATTAATAAATGCACGCACAATTATCCGTGAACTTGATTTGAACAAATGCCTTTCAACTTGTGTGTGCAAAATTTAGAATTAAATGAATGTGCAGCAGTTTGTACAAATAGAGAGTCTGTAGGCCTACTATACTGTTTTAGCCATTAAAAAAGCACATTTAGTTTCATATTTGTTAAAATATTATAATGTTATTTTTTTATGTTATCATAAAAAATGTTTTCTATGTTGATTATGAAAAGTGAACAGCACGAGTAAGATGCGCAATATATCGAGAGACATGGAGTGGGTCAGACATGATTTTAATCATTTTTTCATCAACCAATTGCCTGGATTGAATAAATAAGAAGTAAATATAGCAGGCAATATATTCATGGAGGCGCCCGCGCGGTCACTTGCATTGTATGTTAACTGGAGCGCATCTCATCCTAACTTAACCGAAGCTCATATGCCTCACAGACATGAGACATACATCAAATACACAAAGCTTGAAATGTCTTTAAACGAAATAATTCTAAACGAAAAGAAATAGGCTACTCTCTTATGTAATCCATTATGTGCATTTCTCTCTAGGCGCGTTCACTACGAATATGGCGATCGTCAACTTCATCTTTGCAGCCGACACTGACACAGAAAACACTAGTTTATTAATAAAAATCAATGCACGCGTCAACCGGATTTACAAATGCACATCTTGTTAATTGCACGCATACATATTATGTTGAAATAACATTATTATTAATAAGTCTTTTAGAATATTTGATTGAATGCTGAATGTTGCACTTATTCAATTAAATTCAATTAAATTGAATTACTTTAATTGGGATCTATAAAACTTTAATATGATATATATATATATATATATATATATATATATATATATATTGCCTATAATTGCGCAGCTCCCCCTGATCTAGCACCCCCTCAGCACATGCGTTAAAAATTATCTGGTGCCTCCCCTGCTCTTCATCATAGCTGAAGTGTTGCAAAATAATGTTTAGTGAAGAATAAAGCGAAGATGACGAATGAACAACAAGGAAGAACAAACAATTAACACACACAGAAGTATAGACAAGCAAGAGTTGGTTGTTGGTCGCCAGCAGCTCCAGACAAACAATAACACTCAAAACTGTACAGTTACCATAGCTAACATTACAACAATAGTATCTTGGTTCTGTGAAACAACAAAACCGATGTTACTCGCGTATGGAGCAGAAACAATGCAACCTCTACGTCTGTTTTCAGGACATCCTGCTTCGGTCTCTCCAGCGCTGCAAAGCATAATAACGCGGGTCCTAAAGCTCTTGCCTGATCATAACCCTTATTGTTCCAGTGATATTCCTTTGAGCTTTTCTCTCTTGTAATGTCTCTCAGCCATCTCTCTTTCTACAGTCTTTTTCAAATCCCCCACTTGCTCACTCTCTCTCTCTCCCCCATCATGAGTGGACAGGTCCCTTGCTGCTGATTGGCTCACTCTCTCCTCCCCTATCATGTGTGGACATGCCCCCTACTACTGATTGGCTCACTCTCTCCTCCTCCTCTATCATGAGTGGACACGCCCCCTACTGCTGATTGGCTCACTCTCCTCCTCCATCATGGGTAGACACGCCCCCTACAGCTGATTGGCTCACTCTCTCTCCTCCCCATCATGAGTGGACACGCCCCCTACTGCTTATTGGTTCAGTCTCTCCTCCCCCATCATGAGTGGGCACGCCCCCTACTGCTGATTGGTTACTAGTCTGTTGTGCTGCTCAGCCCGATCCACTCTCAACAACATTTCTCAGAAATCTTTTACTGCACCTTTAAGGTACAATATTTGACCAAAAGAGTGAATAGTTTTCAGATAAAGCAACATTGATATTGCCATTTAAAATTGACTCATAATTGTGTGCTGTTATGTAAGTCACTTGTGATTGGCTTAAAGATTACTATTACTATTACAATACATTTACATACTTTTACCCAAAGTGACTTACAAAAGAGGAGCAAAAGCAATTTGTCAAAGATATTAGTATACAATATACATCTAATTCCATGTTGTATTTCTGTGTGCATATAACATAAGCACCATATTGACATACTGCCATATTGATAAGCACCATATTGATTCAGAAGAGTCAATATAGTTTTTTTAATGGTCATTAAAATGGTCATTATTTTTAATGGTCATTAAAAATATATCGTTTTTTAATGACCAAATTTTGGGTCCACCCAGTCTTTACTGTATATTTAATTACATCTTTGCTTTTGTCTGTAAAACCTCCCAGCTAATTATAAGTCGGTGTCACCTACAAAAGAAGATATACAACTGCAGGGCAACTGCAGTGGTTTTTAGTTAGTAATTATGATGTCCAAATACTGTAGTGAAGACTGGTTGAGTAAAATAACAGAAGCAGAGCTATTCACTGCCATCTTCTGATGGTTAGGCTACCACTGCCTGTATGCAATGAACAGCTAGAGGGCAAAAAAAGGCGGAGTGAAGAGTGCTTTCCCCAACTAGTGACCCTCATGATGTGTCATAACATGGTCAATATTGCACAACACCTGAAATAGACACTATTAGCTAACTGAATTCTGCTGCTGTCATGCATGTTGTTTAAGTTAATTTAAGTTCTTCATTAGGGGGTGTGTGCAGGGAGGATGAGGAGGAGGAGCGGGGCGGGGTCAGTGCTGACGTCATCACGGAGCCTGTCAATAGGGTGAAGAAATGCAATGTTTGGTGCAGCAGACTCCGTGGAGGTTTACGAAATCCTTGCGTGTTTGTTAAATGTCTGAAATGGCCTCGCGCCAGAAATACAGGTTTATTCGTCCGTTCGCCCCCTGAAGACGTGCGGTTTTAAAGACAGCGTGTGGGCTAAGCGCTCGCTAGCCGTCGCCATCGAAATAAAACTGGGTTCGTGGACAGAAGAAAGAAAGAAGACGACAGGATCTGGACACGTTTACACAGACCTATGAGACTCTTATCAGGTGATGCAAACTGTAAATGTCATTCGAAAAGCTTGTGTGTATCTAACAGAAGCATCGCTCTCTGCACCTGTCACATGCATTAGCCTATTTACATGGCCATTGTGTTAGCCCGACAGATGAATAGAAAAGTTTAGCGCGCTAGAGTTGGTTTGGACACTCATTCAAGTCGCTACGTGTTCAGAATTTTCTTACGCGATGCACATGCAACGCATTTTCTGGGTAAAAGCGACTGGATTCATTCACTGCGTGTGGGCTTTGTTATTGTTCTCGAGTTTGGGAATCGGGGACGGTTAGCGTTACGCAGATGATCATTATTATGCGGCGCATTATGACGCACTGGGGTATTATGACGCAGTCGCGCTTTCTTTCATGTTTCGGAGAATGTGTGAATGTAGAATTCAATCTTAGAATTGGTAATTTGTTCATTGTTATTCCTGCGAAACTAAACCTGCTCAGCGGAACGAGCTTCCGCATAATTTCGCTTGATAGCTGGCTTAGCCTTTGTCACACGTTTCTTGACACACAGCCTCTAATATCTTAATATGTGTGGGTGTTATAGATTTTATGATTATATATTTAGTTTATTTCCTTACACACACACACACACACACACACACACAGACACAGATATAGGCCTATGAAAAAAAATTCACTTTTTTCAGCACTTTTTCCATCGAACTTACAAAAATATTAGTATGTTTTTATAACAAAGATTGGCTGTCCTCAATATTGCTTTCATTTTTTCATATTTTTCATATATATATATATATATATTTCTTTAAAATTCTTATTTATTTAAAATTAACATTTTTAGACCATGATCTATTAGATGTCATTGCAGAACAAGCTCATTTAGAAAAGAAAATCAATTTCTTATTACATTTTTCGATTAAAAGATGACTGACTTTTAGTTTTGATAAGTACCATGTGTCATGTATAATTACTTCCTGGCATTTAAATAGATACATACTGTAAATACCAGTCAACCACACACATGCCATAAAACACTTTTAATGAAGTCAAGCCTGAACTGATGTTCAAACTCTATTAAGACTTCATAGTGATTGGGCCTATCAAATGGGAATATCAAAGTTTAAGTGACCTTTGAGAATGACCCTCTTACATGCACATGGTTTGTTATTGAAACATCATCTAGTGTATCATGTTGTGGAATCGATTTCATCCTTTTGTGCATTATTCCCTAAAATCTATCATTCCCAGGTAGCATAAGCTCAGCAGAGTCTTTTGACCAGCCATGAAGGTCTGTGGTTATTATGTGGTGGTCGATTGTTTGTTGATGAAAGGTTACCTGTGGCCCATTCCCTCTCAACAGTATGCATCACGCTAAAGTATATGTACAGTATGTGCTCCATACCTGCCCTCACCAGAAGGAGATCACATGCTGCCAGTCACCTTTTTTTAGTCTGTAAATAGATTTACAATGGAAGTGTTAAGTTGGGGTAACAGGAGACTGGTTACTAGATTAAAGAAAGACATTGTGCTGATATCATCATCGTGACCCAATCTGCTCCTATTGTTGCAATTTCGTCAGGACCTGGGTAAATGATTTAAACCTTCGTTAGTTTAATCTTAATCTTAGTACAGCTACATGTTTACTCACATTTTTGGTGGGATTAGTGCGGTTGAGCCCATTGTTTCTGTGTTAGATGCAATCATGAGAGGTTTCGCAATAGAAGTTCAAGTAATTGTGTGAGATTTAAATGAACAGACAGACTTTTATGTGGAAGAACGTATTTGGAAACCATGCTAAAAAACAATGCATGTGGAAAAAAAATAAAATAAAGTGTTTTATTTTTGGTTGATTAGGTTAATAAAAGTTTTTATTGCTGAAGTAGTTTGAAGAAATGCTTTATCGCAAAGACATTGATGCACAGGTTAGTATTTCTTTAGTGTGTGTGTGTGTGTGTTATAGCTTGATACTGTAATACAGCCTGAAAAATACCAGATGACTCAATATGACTCTTCAGCATGCTGGGGGACAGTGACCCCTCTCTATAATGAGTCTCTCTCTCACACACTCACACACACACACACACACACACACACACACACACACACACACTCACACACACACTTATTACATTCCTCTTGCCTCTGGCGCTCATTTTTCTGACATGTCTAGACATTGACCAGAGAAATAAGATGTTTCCTGTGGTTGTTTTTGCTAAAATTTTCTTGAATTTTTCTCATCATTCTTTTAAAGGGTTAGTTAAATAAATTAAAATAAATTATGTCATTAATTCCTCACCCTCATGTCGTTCCAAACCCATAAGACATGATTCAGTCTCAGTCATCTTTGTTAAACAAATGAAGATATTTTTTGATGAAATCAGAGAGATTTCTTTCCCTCCGTTGACAGCTTATGCAACTACCACTTTCAAGCCCCAGATAGGTAGTAGACATTATTAAAATAATCTTTGTGACTCCAGTGGTTTCACCTCAGTTTAATGAAGCGACGCGAGGGCTTTGTTTGCAAAAAAAATGATTTACCATTTTATTTACTAAATATTATCAACGTCTGCACTCGTGCCAACACAAAACGCGGTGCTCTCTTTACACTGGTAAATCTTAACAGTACCATCTTTTAACCCTTTTTATTTTTACCACCATTTTTTTTATGTAAAATGCATGAAATGTGTGACTGTCTTCTCATTTTTTTTTCTAGATGATAGTGTTATGTTGTAATGATTAATATTTGAAACTACTCAATAAATTAAACATCTTTCCTTTGAGACAAGTAGGATTTAAGGGATTTTAGAAAACTTGGATGTTATCCCAACTTTAAGATTAAATGTTGCTTAAATAAATAAATAAAACAACATTTGTTTTTTTGGGACTACAAAATGTATTATTTCTTGTTATAAAATGAGAGGAAAATGGCAGTTAAGTATTTTATTCTTAAGAATGTTCCATAAATCTGGATAATGTCCTGCCAAATGCATCATACATTTATGTAGCCTAAATGTAAATTATTTAAAGGGGTGGTATAATGCCCTTTTTACAAGATGTAAAATAAGTCTTTGATGTTCACAGAGTGTGAATGTGAAGTTTTAGCTCAAAATACCCCACAGATATTTTTATTTAGCATGTTAAAGTTGTCACTTTTTGAGGGTGAGCAAAAGCGCACCGTTTTTGTGTCTGTCTCTTTAAATGCAAATGAGTTGCTGCTCCCGGCACAGGGGGCGGAGCTTCAACAGCTTGCACTCTCACACACATGCACTCTAAATTTCAAAAACTTTTAGCCTTTTATGTTCAAACCGAAGTCAGAAAGATGGAGAGACTCAAGAAGAACTGACAACATGTAGACGACATTTCTGAATGGTTAGTTGGTGAATTTATGTAGCTTATGTGTATTTATCTTCTAGTCATTGATTAGCATATTCTGTCTTGATAATCTATAAATCGTGTTCCTGGGGGCGGGTTTATGTAAATTTTAGGGTTGATGATGTCACTAACCCGGGAGGAATGTTGTGTAGTCCTCACCAGCCGTTTGTTGTAGTCCTTAAAAAGTAATTTCTTTACAAGAAAATATCTCCCTTTGCTTTGAACTTTGAGCGTTGTAACTTTGCAGATGTTGTTTATGCTCAAACAGCAACATTACACACTAACTAGGCAAGGCAAGGCAAGGCAAGTTTATTTATATAGCACATTTCATACACAATGGCAATTCAAAGTGCTTTACATAGAAGAAATTAAAATAATAAAAAGAAATAAGAATAATTAAAACAGTTTAGAAAAATAAAAAATAAAATACAGTACAAACAGTCGGACGAACATTGGCACAGTGCTCATTCAGTAAATGCATAGTTAAACAGAAGTGTTTTGAGTCTGGATTTGAATGTGACTACTGTAGGAGCACATCTGATCTCCTCTGGAAGCTGGTTCCAGCTGCGGCTGGCATAATAGCTAAAAGCGGACTCGCCATGCTTAGAGTGAACCCTTGGTATTTCAAGCTGATATGATCCTAATGATCTGAGTGATCTGTTGGGTTTATATTCAGTGAGCATATCTGCAATGTATTGAGGTCCTAGGCCATTGAATGATTTATATACCAGTAATAATACTTTAAAATCAATCCTAAATCTAACTGGGAGCCAGTGTAAAGACCTGAGGACTGGTGTGATATGTTCATATTTTCTGGTTCTGCTCAGAATCCTGGCGGCAGCGTTTTGTATGAGCTGCAACTGTCTTATGGTCTTTTTGGGAAGGCCAGTGAGGAGTCCATTACAATAATCCACCCTGCTGGTGATGAAAGCATGCACAAGTTTCTCTAAGTCTTGTCTGGAAACAAAGCATCTAATTCTTGCAATATTTTTCAGATGATAGTATGCTGATTTAGTTATTGCTTTGACATGACTACTGAAACTAAGGTCTGACTCTAGTGTCACACCAAGATTCCTGACTTGATTTTTGGTTGTTTGACCCCTAGAGTGAAGGTATGCGTTCACCTTGAGAACTTCATCTTTGTTTCCAAACGCAATGACTTCAGTTTTGTCTTTGTTTAACTGAAGAAAGTTTTGACACATCCAACTGTTGACTTCATCAATGCATTGGCACAGGGAGTCAATGGGGCTGTAGTCGTTAGGCGATAGGGCTAAGTAGAGCTGTGTGTCGTCTGCATAGCTGTGGTAAGCAATTTGGTTCTTTCTCATTATTTGGCTCATTGGGAGCATATACAGGTTGAACAGGAGTGGTGCAAGAATTGAGCCTTGAGGGACTCCGCATGTCATGGATGTCCACTCAGACTTATGGTCTCCTATACTCACATAATAACCTCTCCCATCTAAGTATGACCTGAACCATTTTAGGACTATCCCAGAAAGCCCCACCCAGTTTTCCAGCCTGTCCAGAAGTATGTTGTGATCGACAGTGTCAAATGCAGCACTGAGGTCGAGTAGTACCAGCACTGATAATTTGCCTGAATCAGTATTTAAGCGAATATCGTTTATTATCTTTATGAGCGCTGTCTCTGTGCTGTGGTGCGGTCGGAAACCAGATTGAAAATTGTCAAAGTATCCATTCACGCATAAGAATTTGTTCAGCTGATTGAAGACAACTTTTTCAATGATCTTACCTATGAAAGGAAGATTTGAGATCGGTCTATAGTTGCTTAATATGGTCTTATCCAGATTGCTCTTTTTCAGGAGGGGCTTGACAACTGCAGTTTTCAGGGAGTTTGGAAAACTCCCAGAGAGAAGTGAAGCATTTACCACTTCTAGAAGATCTGCTTCTAAACTGTTTAACACACTTTTGAAAAACGATGTGGGAAGTGTGTCGAGAGCGCAGGTTGATGTTTTAAGGTGCTGTACGGTTTCTTCCAAAATTTTGCCATCAATTTCTTTGAAATCAGACATAGTAACCACTTTCTCAGGTGGTTTGATCTGTCTGACCCCAGCGCAAGTCAAGGATGTGCTGATCACCTTTCTGATATTATTGATTTTCTCAGAGAAGAAAGAAGCAAACTCACTGCACTTGCTGTCTGAGAGCATTTCACTGGGAATCTGGTTTGGAGGGTTTGTCAGTCTCTCTACAGTAGCAAAAAGAGTGCGTGTGTTGTTTAAATTGCTGTTTATAATATTTGAGAAGAAAGTCTGTCTAGCTTTGCCTAGTTCCATATTGAAAGCATGAAGGCTGTCTTTGTAGATGTTATAATGGACTACAAGTTTTGTCTTCCGCCACATGCGCTCTGCTTTTCTGCATTGTCTTTTCATATTTTGCACTGCTGTTGAGTTTCTCCAAGGTGCCTTTTGTCTGCCACTCTTCTTCCTGACTTTAACAGGAGCAATATCATCAATTACACCTTTAACTTTTGAGTTAAAAGAATCAAGGAGAGAATCAACAGAGTCAGCAGATATGCTTGGTGTTAAGGATATAGCCTTCATAAATAGGACACTAGTGTTCTCATTTAAGCATCTCTTCTTGACAGACACAGATCTAGCTTCAGTGGCAGGAGAGATCAATATATCAAAGAAAATACAGAAATGATCAGACAGTGCTACATCCTTAATAACAATCGATGAAATGTTTAGACCCTTACTGATAAGTAAATCTAAAGTGTGTCCACGATTGTGTGTGGGTCCATGTACATGCTGAGTCAGATCAAAAGTTTTTAAAACAGTTCTGATTTCTTTTGCCATATTGTTTTCTGCATTATCTATATGGATGTTAAAATCTCCAGCAATGGCAAAACAGTCAAACTCTGAGGTAATTGTTGATAACAGTTCTGTAAAGTCCTCAGCAAAGGCTGGAGAGTATTTTGGAGGCCTGTAAATAATGAAAAGTAAAATGCGTGGAGCACCTTTTAACACAATACCCAGATATTCGAAAGACGTGTAATTCCCAAATGATATTTGCTTACATTGATAGATATCTTTAAAAAGAGCAGCTAGACCCCCACCTCTCTTAACAGCTCTGCAGACACTCATAAAAGTAAAGTTAGGAGGGGCTGCTTCATTGAGGATTGTTGCACTGTAGCTGTCTTCTAGCCAGGTTTCATTTAGAAGTATAAAATCCAGGTTGTTTGTGGTTATTAAGTCGTTGACTAGAAGTGATTTATTTTTAAGTGAGCGAATGTTTAAAAGAGCTAACTTAACAGACTTACTTTTCCCCACAGCAATATTAGTTTGACGTGTAATAGGCACCAGATTAGTTGGGTTTGCTGTACGGCTATTGAAGGCCTTAGACTTTCTATCATGTAATAGAACAGCAATAGAGAAAGATACAGGCACACTGGGTTCCCGCTTGTTTTGTAAACATTTGAGAAAGTTACTGTTATCAGAGCGGGCACCCGACACATATCACTGAGAGCTGGTATCAGTTGTTTTTGGTTCACCTCGAGCAGAAGGAGGAGGGTGTGGGCCCTGGCGTTGTGGCAGAGGCCGAAGAGCTCTCACAGGAGGGGGAGGGCGAGCTGGGCCCGCAGGCTTTGGTGGTAGTGGTGCCTGTCTTTTTTTAGTTGGTATCTGGGGGCTTGCAGCAAAAGAGTGGGATAGTCTGGTTCCAGCATGCACCAGTTCTTCCATTTTCTGTGAGAAGCACAGTAGTGGCGTTGCAGGGGAGAGGGAGAAAGTGTCTGGTGAAAGGGGCTGTTGCTCTGGTGTTATAGGAGGCTGTAATATGCTGTCCTGGCTTCCCTGGCTGTTTTCCAGGAAGTCGTCCTTGGGTGCTGAATCTTCAAGCAGTTCTGATATGGCTGTCTGTGGTGAGCTCTGTGTGCAGGGCTCTGCTGAGATTGTGTCCGTGAGCAGAGGTTGTTGTGGCGGAGTGGTGTTATCATGTCCATTTTGCTGCTGAAGTGAAGTCCCGTGGTCATTCATACTGTGTCCAGGTGTGTGTGTGCCGTTCAGATTGAGTGGATTGGCACAAACCGCAGAAGGATGATTTAGGGAGAAGTAGATATTGTCCTTTAACACTCTTGAACCAAGTTTGTTTGGGTGATGGCCATCCCGATGAAACAGTTGTCGTTGACTCCAGAAAAGATTGAAATTGTCAATGAAGTTTACTCCTTTTATATTGCAGGTTTTTTGCAGCCATGTATTTAGCCCAAGCAACCGTGAAAACCTGTTTGTTCCTCTTACTGGGAGTGGTCCACTGATGAATGTTTGAACTTTCAGTCTTTTAAGTGTTTCAAAAAGTTCATTGAAATCCTTCTTAAGGAGTTCTGACTGCTCTTTATGAATATCATTCTTCCCCACATGTATGATGAGTCGATTAGCAGTCTTATGTTTCATCAGAATGTTCTGAAGTTCCCTGTTTATATCAGAAGTTGTTGCTTGTGGAAGGCAGCACGTAGTTGTATCCCTGCTGCTAATGTTTCTGATTATGGAGTCCCCCACTATCAGAGTCCTGGGCTCGGCTGCGCTCTGAGCTGAGTGCCGCTGTCTGCTCGACCTTGAGCGCCAGTTAGCATCAGTGTTAGCTACTGGCCTATTCAGTCTGTGTTCGATCACATTCATCACATTTGTGGATTCCTCATTTACATTCATTAGTACTTCAAATCTGTTCTCAAGATGTATAGGCGGTGGTAGCAGACCAGTGTTTGCAATCCTTGTCAGAGCTGTATCTGGGGTAGAGGATGCTACTGCGGTAATATGTGATGCTCGTGACAATCTGATGTCTCGAGTGCCTTTGGGTTTAGCTCCCTGTTTGTGCCATCGATTAGTAAGTCGATCGGCTTGTTTCTCTACCTGTCGAGGAGTACTAGTTTCATGGGACTCACCGGTATGCTGAGGGTGTCCATGACGAAGCTCTGTTGTGTGCTCCGTCTGGTTTGGTGGTCCCGTAAATAACTTTGTTTCTAGAACTGCAATCCTTTGTAAAAGTCTGTGGCAGTTAGTGCAGCAAGTAGATTCCAGAAGAGGCATTGTCTCTTATCCTTGTAGGCAGTTGTGTTTTCCTTTCCCGGAATGTAAGCTGGTCGGGTAAAAGAATTCTCAGTTTTTGTAGTAATCCAAACTTTGTCGTATGAGCACTGTGCTGATTTGCTGAAGTTAAAATTAGGTGATAAAAGGAAATAAAATAAAGGAAATAAAATATAGAAAAAATAGGAGATAAAATGTAAAAGCGATAGAGCAAAGCGCGGAGCAGTAAGCAAGAGCGTCCGAACAGTAGCTGAGCAGGAAGTGCATTACCTAGAGTTAGCTAGAAGTTAACTAGAGTTAGAAAAGTGAAATCATATTCAGCCACTCCTTTAATTTCATTTTACTTTTGAAAATTTGACAAACAAACACTTTTGACTATTGTTGTTAGTTAGCGTAAATGGAGACGTAAAAATAAATACATTTTCACAAGATAAGCAATTATTACCATTTTCAAAATGTATTTACAGTTTGTCTTTCTGTTCCTGCTCTCACATTCTCCGTCACTCTTTCCCACCGTCATAATCTTCTTTCTGGAAAACATTTGGAAAACAATGAACTGCTTTCACGATATTACACGTTTAATTACTTTCTTTGTCAGTCTACCTCTTTTCTCACAAACAGATTAATTCTTAACACAGTCTTTGTGAAATGAATGAGCAGTCGATCAGATGCACTGTTGTTGTGCTCTTGTCTGGTGAGAGATTGCACACAAACGCTGTCAACATTGTGAGTGATCACTGGCTGAGCGAGCACAAGTGTGACGGACGGTGTGTGTTTGTCTCTTGTGCAGGTGAGCGATGGATATGAGAGAGGTGTATGTGGTGGCTGGCAGCTTCGTGGGGTTCCAGCTGTTCTTCTCCTGCGTCAGTCCGGTTCTGTCTTCCAACTTCACGCAGGGTTATGGGAAACTTCCACCACACAAACTCAACGACTGGAACTCCAGGTATGAGCTCAAAATAAATCACAGCCGCCCCAACAGAAATGTGGGCAGAAATGCATGGATGGGTATGCACAGTATAAATAGAAATGGATGGGTAGTTATATAGGCTATGTATGGATGGATGGATAAATAATGGTCACACTTGCAAACAAATATAGGCCTATACATAAGACACAAAGCAGTTCTAACGGAAGTCACATATTGTGAAATATAGCATGAATGTATTGATGTGTTGATAATGCTACTGGGTTCATGAGTGCAGCTTGGTTCGTGGAAATCATAAGATTAACGTTATCTTAAGATTTTAGGATTAAACTCTGAGAACCTGTAAACAGTTTTCTAAGGGCTTGAGAAATTCTTAATTTCTCAAATATTGTCAAAGAACATTACTTTTTTTTTCTTAATATAATAGTATAATAAAATGTATGTTTGTATACTATCCAGCACATGAGGCTGCCTTGTCTATATATCATATTTGACACACAATTAACCTTTTTTTAAGTAGCAAGCTCCTCCTGAATGTAAAATGCATGAAATGTATTAATTTAATGACATTAACAGGAGAACAGGAGCATTTTCTAGATGATCGCAATAAAATATTGCAGTAGCGATATGTATTATATGTTGCAATGCTTAATTCTAAACTGAATAATGACACTATTGTCTTCTGTTGAGCTGTTTTACAACAGAATTTGAATTGGTGAATAATCTTAGGTCCTGTTTCCACCTGGCATTAAGATGCGTTTTGGTCGATCGGATCACAAGTGGACGACACTAAATACAGGTGTAAATGGGGTCTAAAACGTTTTGAATTTGTCCACTTTCGAAGTTGAAAACGCATTTGACCGGATTGCTTTCGTATTGTAGATGCATTCGGCTGGTCTTGCGGCTGTCAGAGCAGAAACAAAAAACGAAAGTTTCTCGCGTTCATATGTAAATTGCGTAAGCTTATTTTGTCCATTGGATTGAAAAAGAACATTCATTTACCCACCCATAGACTCTCCCCTCAAAGAAAACAGGACAGAAGTGGTTGAAAGTGGACAAAAGAGACGGATTAAAACACCAGGTGTAAACAGGAATGCGCCTCCCTCGTCTACTTGTGATCCGATCGACCATAACGCATCTTAATACCAGGTGTAACACAGGGCCTTAGAATTACTGTATACAGTCATATGATAGAATTCTCTTTTTTGGTGAACATTTTCAAAAGTACAAACAAGCCTTCAAATGTCATTCGTAATGTTGTAGTACGTGAGTGTAGGCCGACACAAGCGAGGTCGAGTGATCTCTGTACTGAATTGTGAAATGTATGATTTCTCTAATCACCTTTCCTCTTTATCTTATGAACCTGGTTAACTTTGACCTTACACCACTTAGTCAGGAAGAGATAGATCTCTGTACAGCACTTTAAATGGTTAGAGGTCAAACACACAAGATGATTGAATTGGTTTTAGAAGATATTAAATACCTCCCGTTCTGGTTTTGACATCCTCCACTGGTTTAAAAGTCATGGCGTGTTTAGAGAATGAAACTGAGATGATATTCTGTCAGCAAATCTAAATGCTTTGATACTGTAATGAAAGCACACAACCAACTGCATTGACTGCAGCTTTTCTTTCTTTCCATTTAAAGACTGCATTTCATTTTTGAAAGTTTGTTTAGCATCCACTACTTTTTAACAATGGTACAATAATATATTTATAATTATAGTGTTTTGTGAACGCACAAAATATGCTAACACTATTCATCTATCATGGGATGAAAATAAGAATGTAATTTGATAGCAAAGTATTTCCCATCAAACTTGTCAACCTTGATTACTTTTTGTTTACAAGACATAGTAGAACAGAGAGTTTTAAAAAACACATCAGATCAATGGTCTTCATTAAATATATATAGATTTTTTTTTTTTTTTCTGTTAAATGGTGAAAAGATTCCTAGAGGGTTTCTCAACACTCAGATAACAGATTCAAAGGTCTACAGTCCACTGACAGTGTTCATGCTTAAACAAACTAATGGATCAGATCAAATCATAGTTCATTCACTGTCCATTTATCTACCATAGATACTATTTCCTTCTGTGTCAGCACCATGTTATCTATGTGAGATTCCTAATGTTGATTTCTTTCTACCCAGCCTGCAAATTATACAATGACTCACTTTTTAAAAGAAAATTCTAGGTCTCAATCTCGTCTCGCCAACTAAACTGTCTTTTGGTTGTCAACTATCTTAAAAACTCAAATCAAGAAGCTTGCAATGGGATATGCATATCTATAATTAAATGATTGATCGTGTACTTATGTTCATAGGTGTCTATTTGGTGCCAGCATGGTTGTGCAAAATTCAGAATTTAAGAATGGTCTCACTGTCAATTTATGCTATGCTTTATGGAGTTGGATTTAATCACTGAACTAAATTGGCTAAGTTGAAATTTAAAATGACAGGAAGAGGAATTTCTTACACGAGTTCTTCCAACCTAGTCAATAAATCAACAGAATGAATTTCTTTAAGATCTATAAAACCAACAAATGTCAAGATTACTCTCAAACAAGACTGTCTAATCATCATTTAAAGTTTATTTTGACATTCTTTTTGTAGTTCCTTTTCTGTTTAAAAATTACACTAGTAATTTTCATTTTTCACAAAACTCTTACCGCCAGCATTTATTTGCATTTTATTGCTTTTAACACAGAAGTTGTATGGCCCCCCAAATATTTTGTTGTATGAATATCTGAACATACAATATATCAAAAGAAATAACAGAGCCTCTGCTTTAAAAAACTTACCTTCATGCATTCCTTTTTTATCAACACTTAAAGGGATACTCCACTTTTTTTGGAAATAGGCTCATTTTACAACTCCCCCAGAGTTAAACAGTTGAGTTTTACCATTTTCGAATCCATTCAGCCGATCTCCGGGTCTGGCAGTACCACTTTTAGCATAGCTTAGCATAGATCATTGAATCGGACAAGACCATTAGCATCTCTCTCAAAAAAAGAAGTAATAATCAAGAAACTTTGCTGCCGTACCATGAGTGCAGCAGGCGTAATGATATGACGCAGCGCCTGATAATAGGTCTAATAGTTTAGACAAACTTAGTACCGGTCACGTTGGAAGTTACTGAGCTGGGGACTATTTTCAGGCTCTGCGTCATATCATTACGCCTGCTGGACTCATGGTACAGCAGCAAAGTTTCTTGATTATTACGCAGGAATGAGAGTATAGTTCCTAGCCATATCAGCCTAGAAAATCGCAACCATTCATTTTCCGTCGGCCTTAGTACACGATGTAACTACAGAAGAGTCAAGTTTTAAATAGGAAAAATATTCTAAACTCTTTGGTAATTTTTTTGAGAGAGATGCTAATGGTCTTGTCCGATTCAATGATCTATGCTAAGCTATGCTAAAAGTGGTACTGCCAGACCCGGAGTTCGGCTGAATGGATTCGAAAACGGTAAAACTCAACTGTTTAACTCTGGGGGAGTTGTAAAATGAGCCTATTTCCAAAAAAAGTGGAGTATCCCTTTAAAAGCAACAAAAATTCTGAACGATGATCATAAGATAGACGGAGTAGATCGTGTCCATCAACAGTCCTATACCTCTTCATGGGTTCGACATTTCTTTAGGTATCATTAGGCAGTTTTGATTAATATGCAGTTTAATGTTTGATGATTACATTAGTTACATGTGTGTAAGCAGTGCTTCTATCGCTTGCTTCTGCTTCTTCTTCACTTGTTTTGGATGCAGAGATTCTGTACTCTTTCAGAAGATGTGTAATAGCGCCCTCTACCGTATATAGTGCAATAAAACATGGATTGGCCGAAATTACGTCAGTGGCGGGGAAAGAGATCAGTTCTGTGAATTTCAATCTTTAAATCCAGCTACCTTAAGTCAAGTGCAGTTAAAATCCAGGAATTTATTTAAATTCAATTCTGATTTATGCACAATCCTGAGTGCCAAACTGCTTGAGTTTGTGATTTACTGAAATGTTGCTTGAAAACTCAGTGGAAAGTTCCTGAAGTAAAATGTTGAGTTAAAATAGTTTCCCAAGCTTTTGGTTTGACTTTTTTTCAGGTTCAAGATCCAAATGATTCTCTGTCTGGGAATAACAGAGTTGTTTTTATGTCCTCAGGCTGGTGTCCACTGTCCATGCATTAATTGTGGGGCTGTTCTGTCTCTATATCCTCTGGTACGATGATGCCGTCAATGAAGACCCTGTCTGGTAAGAGGCCAGTAGTTCAAAAACAGTGCAGGTTTATTTTCACCTTTATTGTACTTTTGGGATCTCATTGTGGGAAAGGTTTTTTTTTTTTTTTTTTTTTTCACTGCTTAAAACCAAACTCACAAATGTGTCTTTAGTAGAAAAGCTATTTGTGAATCCATAAACACCCCCAAAAAGCAAGTTAGTACCAATCAATATAAAAGTGCCAATATTTGATGATATAATGGATTATACGACAAATTTCCCTATTCCCTTTATCCTGAAGTTTTAATTGAAACTTTTGCTCTGTCATCAGAAATGTTGTGTCCACTGTAGTCGCCAGTGCAGAGAACAGCCGTCTCATTTGTCTTGTTGTCTTTATTTTTCTTTTCTTCTTTCCTTTTCTGCCTGCTGCCTGTTTGGTCTGCATCTTTGCATCCTGAAGGGGAAGAATGGTAATTTGTCTTTAGTTGTTGTCCTCTGTAGCTCTGCTCCAAAACCTACTGCGCTGCCTACCGAGACAGCTTTTTGAGGCCTCATAAGCACGCTGTTGATGCCTGTTCCAAAAGGTAGACAGCAACTTAGGGTTTATTCACACCTGGCAGGTTTAGTTCGATTGTTCAATTAAGTGTGAACGCTGCCATCCAAACCCTAGTGCGCACCAAACAAGCGGACAGAGATCGCTGAAAAGATGGAAGAAGACCTCTAAATGAACCAAAAACAGGACGTGATGTCACCAGATGCGACCCTATAAAGGACAGAATGCTCAAGCATACCTGTTTGTTCTCGTTATAGTCGCGATGTTGCCCATCACAGTTCGGAACAGGCGTCAGAACCGGGTCTCCTCGCAGAAGATCTTCGATTGTGTGTGTGACATGGATTCCTGCAGCTGTTTTGACTCCTTTACACATTTTATAAGCTCTTCACGAGTTCTCAGCTGATCAAAATACCATCGTACGTAGCTACGCACACACAACAAGCGCATTTAGCCCAGAACACAGCATTGTTTTGGATGTTTGGTCTCAAAATACTTGTATCATTAGGTTTGCCTTAATGGCAGTGGGAATGCAAAGTGAACCAGGACTAAATGTATTATTTTCTTTTTTTGGTCCGGACCAAATGAACCAAGAGAATCGAACTGCAAGTGTGAACACAACCTTAATGTTTCCTTCTAAGTTGCCTCATTTTTAGCAGCATTGCATGAAGGCTTCATGGATAAAGCAAACCCAGAATGCATTGCATCACACAAATACTCTAAGCATAAAGCATAAGCTGCGTCCAATCCTTCAAAGGCTGCATTCGAAGGCCGATTCGAAAAGCTCTTTTGATGCGACTTACAAATGCGTCCTTTTTTTGGAGCCGCGAAGGGTAGAACGAGTGGATCCTTCGCAGCCTAGCCTACACCAAGTTTCATTGTGCGGCGATGAGGATTGGATTTTTTTAAGAGAAAATGTAAGTATTGTTGGGTTTCAACTTAATTGAATATCTAACGATACAAATGTTTGTTGACACATCTTACCAATATGTGGTTTTATTGATAGTTTATACTCTTTATCAGCTAGACTGTCCCGTTTAACAATACTTGGCATGACCTTCGTGGCCTTTGAAGTCCACGTCCTTCGAAGGATGCAGCCTCTGAATTAGCGCACAGCTTTAGTTTTACATACACGAATATTAATTGCATGCTAATGCCAGACGCAATTGGAATCAGATGTGAGTCTAATCTCCCGTCTAATTCATATTTATGGTGCTTGAGAAATTGCTACTTTTGTCAAATAAACAGCAAGGCAGTTCACTAGGTTTGGGAACAGAGCACTTGTCTTTACATTTCACTTCTATATTCATCTCTTCTTTCGCCATTTGCTTTCTATAACAGTGACTAGACACTTTTTCTGCTATTTTGTTTCTGGAGGTCATTTTTTCCATAGTGAATTCATGAAATTCTTTAATAAAGAGCCTTGAATCATACCAAACATCTCTGAGATGAACCACAACATTACATACTTTGATTTGAAGTAAATAGAGAAAAAAGACACTTAAATTATTTTATGAGGGAATTAACTATTCATCCCATAAAGCATTGCAAATTATGGAGTTTAGTCAAAAATGAGGGTACAACATAAAACTAGATTTATAATGATTAATTATAAATATAAACAAAGTATACTTCAAGTGTATTGCAAAATATCAAATATATAAATAGTTAAGAAACCAACTCAAGTCTCAGAGTTCAGGGTGGCACTGTTTTGAAAGCTGTACATTATCGTTAAAACAGTTTCTCTATGGAACAAATGAATATTTCTTGAAGGAATTTTTTTGAATATTAATATTTACTTAATGAATAACTTTTCCCGCAGTTCCTTGATTTGTCACCTGTCCTCTCGCTTTATTTCTTTCTCATCACCTCTGCTCCTTTTTTCCCTGTTTTCTTTGGTTACCTGTTGGCTTGTTCAGAGAGGGAAACGTATTTCTGTCTGTCTGTTGTCAAGTGTGTCTCTTCCTCTCTCCCTTCTCGCTGTCTGAGATCAGAGAGTTTTTAATCTTGTCAACAAGGCGCCTTTTCAGCAGGAAACATCAGATTCCCAGTCCCCCTCCTCTCTCGTGTCATGTGACAGTCCTCCAGGCCTCCTCTCTCCTCTGTCCCATAGGCCGTCTCAGGCCAGAAATCCTGACCACAAACACGCTGCTGAGAATTCATTCCCATCCACCCCTCGCTTCATCCTCACCCCAATAAACCCTTTTCACATTTCCTGTGTTTTAGAAGCTGAAGTCGTCATAGTTGGGTAAAGTGGTGGTGAGCGTAAACTACAGCAAATATAGTTTTAGCATTCCCATTTGCTCGAATAGCAACAAAATCCACAATACATTTCTATGACTTTCCAAAAGAGGAAAAAATATAGAGCGATTGATTACGGTAGTAAAGACAGAAAGATTTCAAATTTTGCATCACTCCCTCAGCTGTTGTATCAGAAACACTTACGCAGTGAAATTAATATAACACAAAATATAGTTACAATGTTAATAACTGTGGAAATGGATCATCATATGCCATGTTTCCATCCAAAATTGCGAATTTAATTTTAGCGCAAACTTGGAATATCGCATAAACATTTGCGAATAAAGCAGCGTTTCCGTCCCATGTGTTCAAGAGAACAAATTTAGAACTTCCTGGGAAATTGGTGCAAATTTTCTGTAATATAAATGGAAGTTGCTGCAATCGTGGAAGCCACTGTGGTTCAGAGCACGCAGATGCACATTTCTATTTATTTATTATTTGATAACCCAAAATTTGCATAAAAATGGGTGGATGTAAGCATAGCTACAGTATGTCAAGTACATATGCCTTTTCGATTTATCTTTTTTTTTTTTTTTTTATTCTTTATAACAAATTTTTTTTTTAAGTGCTCATGTGATTTTATTCTAGATGATGTCACCTCTTTTGTCTGCTTTGCTTCACTTGTTGTTGTGGGATCATGAAGGAAAGGTTTCTGTCCTTGTTTTTCTGTTGTTTTTTGTGACCCGTCTGAGCAGCCACCACTTGGCTTGATAATATCCAGTTACAAGTGTAGGTAAATTGCACTGTGCATCTCAAGCTACACGATCAATATTAATATGTCGGCTACTGTATAACTAATACAGTTTAGAGCTGATGGTAACAGGGTTGGAAGCTTTACAGTTTTACTTGTCTTGTGCTCATCATTGTCATTCAAGGTGAATTTCAGAAGCTACATTTAATGCTAATATTGCGAGCACAACAACATTCCTTTTTATTAGCGTGTCAAATATGGGATTTGTCTTTTCATCTGAACCAGGACAAGAAGTTTTAGAGGATTTTGAAAAATTCAAAACAAATAAAATGTATGTAGCATGAAGAAATATTATTCTGCACTATCTGGCCGTCCTCTGTTCTGTTTTCAACTATATTAGCAATTATGCACATTTTGAATCTACGCGTGTGATAATGAAAGGCACTTGTTTTGTCGAATGACCCAACAGAAAGTCATTTGTTTCAGTGTCTGGGCTTTTGTTTGCTAAATTAACAAAACAACTATGCCTGTTTACTCACCGTCTTGCCTGAAGAGTTAAGCTCCACAGAACCCTTTCAACCGCTCAAGCCGATCTCTTTGTGTTTTATGCTAACGGCTACATACATTGCCATCCAGCTTGACTCAAGCCTTACACTAAAATGTCTTTCATTAGATTCGTCTGTTGGGTCAGTTGATTCAGCAGATTCTGTTCCCCAAAGCTGAGTGAATTAGATCACAGTTGAAGAAACTTGCTTAGGTATGTCTATCTGAAAGCTAATTCTATGTCTTTCTATATAAATGAACTTTTGCCTATTTTTTTCCCCCCTAAACCAACCAGTTATCTGTACAAAATAACCTGACTATCTAGTAGGTTTTAGGTCAATGTCAGAATGACATGTACCACGTTCAAACCATAAATGTACAAAAAGAGGTAGATTAGATAAGAGGATACATTTAATATAATTTTTGTTATCATTTATAAAGTAGTAGTTGAAAGAAATGAATTCTGGGTTCTTTTTATTTTTTCCCGCCAAACTATCATCAAAGTTATGTACTTAAATGTGCAGTGTGTAATATTGACAATTAGTGGTTGAAATGGGTACTACAGGCCAAATTCAAAATATTGGAGAGTTGTTTCCCCCACTCCTCCTCCACGACTCCACGAACACACAGGTTGCCAGATTGAGGATGCGCAACAGGAACGAGGGAAATTGAAATTGGAAGGCGACCAGCCTTAACCTGTAAGTTGATGAGTTGATTTATCCGCGTCTTAATATGCCTCTGATCATAGCGCTTTTTTAAATGGATGCCGAGGCTTTTTAGGTAAAATCTGCGATCTCTGTCCCAGTTTGTTTGCTGGCTTCTGTGTCTGAAATTCGCTGTGTCTTCCGCAACCCGGGGTGTTGAAATACTATTGGGTGAATTGGCAGTGGGCGGATTCTCAAAGACCAAAACAAAAACAGACATTCCATCACACATTTCAAAATAGAATAAAAGGCTGTATCATTGTTTTTCAGAGAAACAAATATATGAACTTATGTTTCCTAAATCTCTGCAAATGCTTTAGTACAGTCAAAAAACTTGCATGCAGCACCTTTAAGGCTACAGTAGGCCTTCTACAGTACTTCAGACCCACTTGCACATGTAAGATTAAGTGTGAAATCCTGCATGGAGGCGTCAGCTGTGCAGTGCTGGACGGGGAGTGAGACTTCAGGTGTTAGACAGAGGGGTCAGAGGTCAGCAGAGTCACGCAGAGGGTATACCGAGCTTCCTGTGCACGAGAGTCTGCTTGCGCTCGTATTTAGATCGTGTTTCACACACACATGTCCTCTGCTACTGGACACCTGCGATCGCTGTGTATCGGTTCCCTGATCGCTTTACAGACTCAGAGAGAGACACTCAGATCTCAGGGACGCATGTACTGTAACGCTTGCTTGTTATTCATTCACCAAGATATTCATCTTCCATATGGCAAGCGCATAGGTTTGTTTAGTTCATTTTCTCTCCCTTGTAACTGCCAGATGACCCCATCGACCTCACTCGAATGAATTTTCATGAAAATAAACTAACCTAAGCTGCGATGCTTGATGGTATTCTCTGCAGTTTGAGCTACTGGAATGATTGTGTATGCAAGTTTGTGTGTAATTTCTCTAACAAAGCGTCTTTATTAGTTATGCTCTTGGTTCAAAAGAACCTACTCCGATCATCTGTTGATCTATTAGGGCCTACGATGCTGAAAATATGGACATAATCATGGAATTCAGTCATAAAAATGGAATTTACTGTTTAATTTACTGAAATTTGGAGGAATAAAATAAAAGTAGGGCTGTACACTTAATAGCAATATAGACTAGTGTCTTTGAATATTAATATTATTAAATAATTATGACAGAAATATATGACTATTATACAGTAGAATGTCCCTCTCAAAGTAATAATAACACAATAATATTAAAATATCACACAATTTCTCGTCCATGATTTAATTTAAACAGTAAACCAAAAAAATGAAAGGAATTGTTTCAATTTAATTTGAATACATTTTAAAAGATTAATTCAGTCATAAAAGTTCTATGTATTCATTTTTTTTACCACCATATTTAATAAAAGATTTGATTAAATCATAAAAAACAAACCAGAAAAAATTATTGTTAAAGTTTTATGTTAAATAGTCGAAATAAATATCGATTTTTGGTCGAAATAAAAATCGAACTAAACCATTAAAATGGAATCCAGAAAAATTCAAATGGAAAACACAGAATTTTCGAAGAAATAAAATGGAATGAAAAAAAGAAAATGAGTGCAGTCAAACATATATAATTTCAAATGCATGAAACTGATCTGAGATCAGACAGTTCAAAAAGTCACAGCACACATTTGTTTCACGTATTAAACATTTCATTTTTATAGTATAACTGCACCAATGTAGATATGTATTTGCTTACAAGATATTATTACCAGATATCTGTGACGGTGAAAAAAAGCATTCTTGAATGCTTGAATTATGTTTTTCATGCAAACGTTGTGGATCACTGGTAGATCACTACCATCTCAGATGTTCACCCAGGTGAATTCCATTAAGCATTGTTTCTTTGGAATGTAATTTTACAGAGGAACGTCATTTGTACAGTTGGCAGTGTTGACAGTGGCATGTTGCCAATGATAGTACAGTAATAAATGGCTTCATTCAAAAACAGCACCACTCCCTCATGCTTTGTTGTTGGCTAAGGTTTCCATCTGCAGGTTTACTGGCTGGTGACGCTTTTAGGGATTACACCTTAATCTTTTTAATCTCTTTTGACTGCATTTCATATTCTTTTGTTTGAGCTTTGTCTTTTTCTGCTTCTTCAGGGGTGATCCTAACCTGGTTAAGCTCAATGTGGCCATCACCTGTGGATACCTGTTCTATGGTATGAATCGTTGATTTATTATGGAAGTTCACGCACAGATGACACATTTCAGATCTTTTCAGGTTTGTCTACATTTTTTTTTTTACTCTCTTGTTTTCTCTTCTGTCCTCTACTCTTCTCTTCTCTCAGACCTGGTGCTTCTAGCTTGTAACTGGAGTACCATGGGTGACTCGTTTTTTGTCTGTCACCACTTGGCGGCGCTGTATGCTTATGGATATGTTCTGGTAAGTACCTGGTAATACAGAGCACAACATGAAAGGCCCTTGAAATTGAGGACATTTAATGTTAAAAAAAGAAAATAAAAAAAGTCTGATTAAAAAAAGTCAAATAAAAGTTTAAATTTTTTAAACACAATTCTTAGGTTATATATATATATATATATATATATATATATATATATATATATATATATATATATATATATATATATATATATATTCAAAAAGTGACTTATTTTCACTGTTATTTATATTATTTAAAGATTTATATACTTTTTTTACTTTTTATTTTTATTTTTTTAAGCTTGTCATTTGACAGGCCAAAATAACCTTTCAGTTTTAAAGAGACTTACTAGCCTTGGCACACAGTCTTGTTAGTTAGTTAGTTGACAACAAAATCGCATTTTGGGTATATCACCCTGTTTTTGATTTGACTGTATATATTTATGCATGTGTATATCACTGGCCACAATTTTAACATTAAAGGGTAGCTCTAACAAAAAGACCCTAGGTTGCATTTTGGCGAATCTACCCGAGGCAAACTTTCGTTTAAAAGCATAATTAGAATGGAAACGGCACTTAAGTTTGACCATATTTTCGTTTTCGGAACTGTAGCTGTGTCCGCCGGCATTTTGTCAGTCAAAAATAGTCGATCTCCGAATGTGAATGAACGGACTCTGAATTTTAGTATTGTTTCTTATATGAGGATCCTTTTTCAAATACAAGGTCAATATTGATTTTCACTAACGACAAAACAACAAATTATCTGTGAATTTATATGGAACTAAGCTTTAGGAGCTTCCCATCTTTACTCTCCTCCCTGTTACGTTGCATTTGGAGATCGACTATTTTTAACTGTCAAAATGCCGGCGAACACAGCTACAGTGAGTTGTTCAAAATATTTCTCTTTTGTAATCTCTGTGTGCACAAACAATGTTCTCAATGCTTGAGTTCATGTGTAGAGCCCCTGGTGAAACTTCAATGATACCTGGGGAAGTTTCATGTTGTGTCGAGCCTTCTTAGTGTTTTAAAAATAGCGATTTTTGATGCTATCATAGAAGTGCCCCAATCACTCCCATTCACAAGGCAATTTGACCGAAAACGAAAATATGGTCAAACTTAAAAGTGGTGTTTCCATTCTAATTATGCTTTTAAAAGAAAGTTTGCCTCGGGTAGATTAACAAAAAGACCCTAGGTTGAATTTTGGTGAGAGTTACCCTTTAATGCCATATGGAAAAACTGCCATTTAGATACTTGTAATATTATCTCATAATCTGGTAGCAGGTTTATTAGGCTGCTGTCACTTTAAGAACTGCCGCACAGATCCATTATACTGATACACATGCTTTTTTTTTTTTTCGTTCACTTAAAATAAAACGGACTGTGTTTACATGAATACTCGCCAAGACCGACATTTTGACATTATTTTGTGTGTATTTGACTGTTTAAACGCAATAAGCAGGGAAAATGGGTGTGAGCACAAAATCTGTGAGTGAGTAAATTATGCTCAATACGTACAATCCCATGCTGAAATTCAAGCCCAATAACAGCAACAGTATTCATCCAGAGCAAATGAAACGATATCGATATGTATAGAAAAAAAAAACTATAATTCTGACAACACTACATTGTACTTAGTTTAGTATTTAAGATGCATTTTTAAAATACTACAATTGTATATAATTGTATACATACAGTGAGGAAAATAAGTATTTGAACACCCTGCTATTTTGCAAGTTCTCCCACTTAGAAATCATGGAGGGGTCTGAAATTGTCATCGTAGGTGCATGTCCACTGTGAGAGACATAATCTAAAAAAAAAAATCCAGAAATCACAATGTATGATTTTTTTTAAACTATTTATTTGTATGATACAGCTGCAAATAAGTATTTGAACACCTGAGAAAATCAATGTTAATATTTGGTACAGTAGCCTTTGTTTGCAATTACAGAGGTCAAACGTTTCCTGTAGTTTTTCACCAGGTTTGCACACACTGCAGGAGGGATTTTGGCCCACTCCTCCACACAGATCTTCTCTAGATCAGTCAGGTTTCTGGGCTGTCGCTGAGAAACACGGAGTTTGAGCTCCCTCCAAAGATTCTCTATTGGGTTTAGGTCTGGAGACTGGCTAGGCCACGCCAGAACCTTGATATGCTTCTTACAGAGCCACTCCTTGGTTATCCTGGCTGTGTGCTTCGGGTCATTGTCATGTTGGAAGACCCAGCCTCGACCCATCTTCAATGCTCTAACTGAGGGAAGGAGGTTGTTCCCCAAAATCTCGCAATACATGGCCCCGGTCATCCTCTCCTTAATACAGTGCAGTCGCCCTGTCCCATGTGCAGAAAAACACCCCAAAAGCATGATGCTACCACCCCCATCCTTCACAGTAGGGATGGTGTTCTTGGGATGGTACTCATCATTCTTCTTCCTCCAAAAGTTTAGTGGAATTATGACCAAAAAGTTCTATTTTGGTCTCATCTGACCACATGACTTTCTCCCATGACTCCTCTGGATCATCCAAATGGTCATTGGCAAACTTAAGACGGGCCTTGACATGTGCTGGTTTAAGCAGGGGAACCTTCCGTGCCATGCATGATTTCAAACTAGGGCTGAACGATATTCTGTTTTAACATCGACATCGCGATGTGCGAATGAGCGATAGTCACATCGCCGGAACATGCGATGTGAAGGGTAACGTTAGTAGCACACAGTAAACACGAGATTGTTGTATGGCTTTTTGCTGGGGTGACATACGCGTTCCGCGTGCCTGCACAGTGATTGGTTCGCTGTGCCGCAGCTCACCGCTCACAGCCAACATTCACTGGCAATCCTATAGCTAAAAATGCGCTACGAAGAGGATCCGCCGCAAAAAAAGTCAAAATCAGCTATTTGGGACTAGCCTATTTCGTCTACAAAAAGGAGGATGTTGACCAAAAAGAGGTAGGCTACTTTGTGTTATAAAGTGTTATAAAGTTGTGGATGTTTTTTTTTTTTTAAAGTCGTTTATTTTTCGTGTTCGCATTTATGAGGAAAAAAACAATGTTATTAAGGACGCGACTGTTATGAAAGCGGCAGTAAAAGACTGCTTTAAAACTTTCACAGATAGCCTACCTCAAACAGAAAGCACAAAGCCTTTCTTTAAAACGAATTTCGTTTCGTATTAATTGTATAATCAGTATTTCATTATCCAATTTCCTGGATTTAATAAATAAATATTAAATAGCCTATAGCAGCCAGCGCCTGAACTGGAGATTATAAACTATCATCCATGAACCGCAACTCAGAATAAAAGGTAGCCTACTCGCCTCACACACCTAATAATAATAATAATAATAATAATAATAAAATAGAAATATTACTATTACTATTATCTACAGAAATCTCTACTTTTAAACAGAACCATTAAAAAAAAAAATAATAATAGCCTTATCTGTATGAAAAGTGCATTTCTCCCGATCACTGCTGCAAAGATCGCGAGTCAGTAGCCTATTGTCAACTTAATCTTTACAGAAAACACTTGTTTATTAATAAACAATTAAAATGTCACATCGCAATATTTTACATATTATTAATCATTACTTTTGCTGGTTATAGGTGCCGTTTACATGAACGCGTCACTGAATCAGCACAGAAAACATAATTTTTCGGGTCCTAGAACCGGAAGAACGTTAGGTCCTGTGAAGAACGTTCACCGAATTCTGAGAGAAATATGTTTCTGGAATAAAATATTAAGTGGCCTTTTTTTTTACTTGTAATGAAGCTTGCTTATTAGTGAAATTATTAATAACATGGAATGGTAATTATTGACTTTAGCCTGGATTGATGGCTCGCAATATCGCGATATATATCGTTGGGAAAAAAAATATCGCAATGTAATTTTTTTCCAATATCGTGCAGCCCTATTTCAAACCATGACGTCTTAGTGTATTACCAACAGTAACCTTGGAAACGGTGGTCCCAGCTCTTTTCAGGTCATTGACCAGCTCCTCCCGTGTAGTTCTGGGCTGATTTCTCACCTTTCTTAGGATCATTGAGACCCCACGAGGTGAGATCTTGCATGGAGCCCCAGTCCGAGGGAGATTGACAGTCATGTTTAGCTTCTTCCATTTTCTAATGATTGCTCCAACAGTGGACCTTTTTTCACCAAGCTGCTTGGCAATTTCCCCGTAGCCCTTTCCAGCCTTGTGGAGGTGTACAATTTTGTCTCTAGTGTCTTTGGACAGCTCTTTGGTCTTGGCCATGTTAGTAGTTGGATTCTTACTGATTGTATGGGGTGGACAGGTGTCTTTATGCAGCTAACGACCTCAAACAGGTGCATCTAATTTAGGATAATAAATGGAGTGGAGGTGGACATTTTAAAGGCAGACTAACAGGTCTTTGAGGGTCAGAATTCTAGCTGATAGACAGGTGTTCAAATACTTATTTGCAGCTGTATCATACAAATAAATAGTTAAAAAATCATATATTGTGATTTCTGGATTTTTTTTTAGATTATGTCTCTCACAGTGGACATGCACCTACGATGACAATTTCAGACCCCTCCATGATTTCCAAGTGGGAGAACTTGCAAAATAGCAGGGTGTTCAAATACTTATTTTCCTCACTGTATCTATCTGTATATACACACACTTTGTATATTTACAATTTATTAAATATAATTCGCGATTAATCGATTTGACAGCACTAATAATAAAATTGTAATACTACTACTAATAATAATAATGTTCGATCCCAAAAATAGCTTTAAAAAAATTCAATGCATTTAATTTCAGAAAATGAAAACTTGTTACTCATTGGAGAGGTATTTAAATAATTGTCTGTTTGATTTGCAGTCGCGTGGAGTGCTTCCTTACTTTGCAAACTTCCGACTGATTTCAGAATTGTCAACGCCGTTTGTGAATCAAAGGTGAGATTTGTTTACTCATTGGGAGAGATTTATTCAGAACCATAAACTTCTCAGTTGACCTGTTTCTCTCTCCGCAGGTGGTTTTTCGAAGCGTTAGCCTACCCTCGTACCGACCAGCTGGTTGTCATCAACGGCATCGCCATGGCGGTCGTGTTCTTCCTGGTGCGGATTGCCGTGATGCCGCCCTACTGGGCGAAGGTGTTTGGCACGTTCGGTACGCCAGCGTTTGAAAGGCTTGGTCTCAGTGCTCAGGTGGCTTGGATCGTATCCTGCATTTGTTTGGATATCCTGAACACAATATGGATGTACAAAATCGCCCGTGGCTGCTACAAGGTCATTACCGGCAAGCTAAGAGGGGGCAAAGTGGACGCCAAAAAGACCAATTTCGTGAACAACCACACAGACTGAGAATCATCCGCAATAAAGACATATAGATTAGACCTAGTCTCTTCCCAGAATATAGCGACTTCCGAGTCGTTTCCATTGTGCTCTGGATGGACGTGCTCTCAAAAAGAGGTTGAGAGGATCCATCCCAGTGTGGTTTTAACCTCTGTGTCATTTACAAACAATCTGAATTCACCTACACTGGTGAACATCAAGCAGATAAATGCCTCAAACACAACCAAAGTGCCTCAAAGCACAAAGAGAAGCAATAGAACATGAACATATGAGCTCGTGACCACGGAAAGTCCATCGCATCTCCCTCGCAAAGCCTTATCCAGTCAGTACCCATCCATGTTTTTTCTCTAAACCAATCGTGGTTGGCTTAAGAGCCATATTTCCTGTGATATTTACACTGATGTGCCTCAGTGGTCTCCAGGCTTGAAGTTGCTCCACAATTGCTCATTTGTTGGCGGATCGCAAACGCTCATCGAATTCATTCAGTCTTACGTCAACACTACATTGCCAGTCTGACTTGTCGCAAGGCTTCCGTGAAACCACAGATCTACCTCTCTCACCGTGTCAAGCACAAGTGCGGCACCTGCCCGTCCCAGAACCAACACCGTATGGACTTGCGACGAAAAAAGAATCAAGCGCTCACGGCCTTCACTGTTATAGCCCATACCTGCAGAACTCCACTTATGTTGCACCTCAGTCGCTCTTTTGCATTTACAGAAGTTGTCTTCCAGGTGGAAACGGAGTGAAAAGGTGGTTTGTAAAGCCTTTGAGAGTTTCGTTAGTTTGTGTGCATGCTTCGTTTCTGACCGTGTCGGTCAGCTTTGACGTCATGTTTGCATTCGATTCAAGGAAGCTGTGGCGGTTTATTCATTTCTCAGGTTGTTGACTTTTCTAAAGCCCTTCATTTTCTGTATTTGCATGTGTTTCTCCAACATGCTGAAGTTGCATTACAGTCTCTCTAAAGTACACGTGCACAGGTTTTAGATTGTTTCTGTTCTCGCCAAATAGATCATTTAAACGACTTGAGGGGAACAGGTGCAAATTTTCATCGTAGTCCTGTTTCTGCCAAATTCAAAGGTTTTTTCAGCTTGTTGGTCACTAGAACCTTTGGTTTTTGTCATGATGCATGAACGCCGATTCTCTCGAATGTGATTTCCAGCTTATATTTATCTGGGCATGTGAACCCATGTTGCATTGTGCTGTGGTGTTACTATATATATATATATATATATATATATATATATATATATATATATATATATATATATATATATATATATATATATATATATAACTTTTTTTTTTGCATAAAAACATATGCGTACTTATTTCTACCAAGTGACGGGAAAATCTTGTGTATTCAGAGCTAGTGTTTCTCTTCTGAATTTCAGGTACACCTCCAAAATGAATGTCATTTTGACTTCTTAAATTGGATAATTCTGGCAGAGAATGGGAGAGGATTGTGGGAAATGTAGTTTTTTTTTTTTTTTTCTTAGATCCGTAATTCGAAATAACCAAATCATCCTCCAGGCCTTGAATATGTGAAGCTGTGACAATAGAAATATACTCTGGTGATGTTTTTGGAGAAGGAAATGACCCTTGGTCATGTAATCATATGTAGTTATGTATAATGTCTGAAATGAACTGTAATCTTCGTGTTTATGAAAATGCGAAAGAAGGTTAGGCTTTGTGGTACGACATCCCACACAAACGTTGCACAATCGGATGCCTTTGTCGCGTTAATATTGTAATGTTCTTCAGTGGCTGGCCGTCCTCACTATGCTATTGCATTTTTGAAGGGCTGATCGAAATCAATTGAATTGACAATACTCAAAATAATAATAAGTGTTCATTAAAACTGACTTTTCTCTACAGTTATTGATTGTTTTCTTTAGAACAGCCACAAAAACGTGCCTGTTGCTATACAAGCTACGAAGTTTGAGTGTATGAAAGAAGAGCTTAGATAGGACTGTGCTAGTATGAAGCAGTCGTAGAGTTAGCACAACCCTAATATTAGTACTGCGCCTAGCCTCGCCTTAGCTTAAACTCTTAAACCGTCATAGTGGACACTGTGCTGATTCAAAGGGTGGGAGAATGTGAAAAATCTAGTATAACCTTATCGGGAGTAGACGGGATCCCTCATATCAAACGTCCCATTATTGTTTACAAAGACCTCTTTTATAATCCATGCTGCACTTGCCTGCTTTCGTTTGGTCCGATCCTCATGTGGAGCAGATAGACGGTTTCCTAACCGAGACAAAAAGTGTTTTTCATGATCACATGGAGCCCCAAATTATTTGTCAGTGTTTCAAGCTCACGTGATTTTAAAAACAAGCATTCGCCATCAAATAAATCATATAGGCAGGCAGAATAAATTGTGGATTTAGTTAGACGGTTTAAATTGGAGGGAGGAGACCCATTTGTTTTCGATTATCAATAGTGCAACGGCGCCCGCCCACTTTTTCAGCGGCGCTGGTTCCGGAAGTATTTTTTTCATTCATTTTTCCCATAGGGATTTTAAAATAGTTTTTGTTAAAGAGTTATAAGCCATCAGCCAAAACAACCAAGTTTTTGAAACTACAAAGGTACAAGACCGTGTACTAAACGGCTTTAGTGAGGGAATGAACTACAATCCCATGAAGCATGAATAGCGTAATCAAATAAAAACGACTCATTTACAAATGTTGATTATATGTGTATAAATTTTAAGTTTATTGCAAAGCATATACAAACATTTCAGAGAGTAGAGAGATTGTCTATGTCATTCGCATTCGAGATCTTTTGGTGCGTTTTGCTTGTTTCGAATCTCTGATTGGTGGAATTTTCTGCACGGCATCATGGGTAATGTAGTCTTTCCACCAAAAATTCCCAATTCACAAAGCTGAAATGATGCGGGGTTGACTGTTTCAGTAGAAGCAAATATCATGGATTAACAACCTTGTAGCTCACACAGTAGGGCTGTCTTTAAAGGTTTACAAGTTATCGTGCAAAATCTATTTCCTTATGGAAAAAATGAACTGAGGTTTTACTTCCGGAACACGACTGTTGCGCTCTATAAGGAGCAATAATCTAGACAGACTTTTCTACCTGTCCAGATGTTTGGACGGGGCTTTTTCCTTCTAATGCTGTCGGCCTTTTGTACAGACAACCTGGTATATTCAGTGGAATCATTAACTATGTGCAATTTGGTGACTAGTCCAATGCCAGTATTGAAAAATCAATGTATTTGTATGTACCTTCAGTCTTGAAGTATAAGTTGCTTATAAGATGTGATTATAAGAATACTAAAATGAGCACAGAACTGTTGGATAAATGTAGAAGTTTTGATTTGATTGATTTTATCTGTTTTTTTTGTTTGTTTTTTAAACACATTACTGTGCTGTGGATCTAATCGTCTCTGGAGATTTGAATGTGAAGATGGACACCGAACCGAGGCCTCAGAGCCCCGGCGTCAGCACACTTTGAAACTGATGGATGACATTTATGACCACTAATTATATTGTCCAAGTAGCAGTCAAAACTTCAGAAGTGACAGATTTGTTCATTTAATAAATTTGAGATTATAAAAAGCCGTCCTGAGTTGTCGTTTTATAACTTGTTTTTTGCATTTCGATTTATTGAGTGACTGAAAGGCTTCGACAAGTTGACTCCATACACTACTGTTCAAAAGCTTGAGGTCATTAAGCTATGTTTTTTATGCTTTTATTCAGCAAGGACTCGTTCAGTTGATGAAAAGTGACCGTAAAGACATTTAAAACGTTGCAAAAGATTTCTATTTCAAATAAATGCTGGTTCATAATTCTATTCATCGAAGATTTAGTGGAAACTTATGAAAATGTTAAGCAGCACAACTGATTTAATTCAATTTAATTTTACAATATTAATTTTAAAATATATTCACATAGAAAACAGTTCTTTTAAATTATAATACTATTTCACAATATTGCTGTTTTACTGTATTTTTGATCAAATAAATGCAGCCTTCGATTAGCATAAACGTATTACTTCAGGTTTATAGTTCTTTGTGAAGGATGGATAAGACTTAAGACATTTCATTAAACTCTCTGTATACATTTACTTTAATAGTAGAATGATTTTGTGAATGAAATCGTTTAGATTTAGTAGTGGGCCAAATTATTCATCATGCTTGCCCTTTACACATTTTACTCACTTTTTGCAACATTTTGATTATCATGACATGTTTTGATGTGTTCATTAATCTACTGAATGTTTGTTTAATGTCGGATTAAGTAGATATTTGACACATGAGGTGACTGTTTTGATTATTTAGCTGTCTGTTTGCACATTCAGAGCGCTTTTCTGTTGGCAAGACCGTTGGCAGATGACAGTTGTTTGCTAGTTCTTAATGTTAAATGAAGATTTATCCAGATTCAGTGGCAAATGGACACCCTCATGTTTAAGAAGTAGAACAAAGTGAAGATGTCTGTATCTAGCTGTCTGTCTAACTATCTATCTGTCTGTCTTTGTGTCCATCTGTCTATTTGTCTGTCTGTCTGTCTGTATCTCTATCTATCTGTCGTTCTATCAATCTGTCTGTCATCTCTAAATGATATATGACATCAGGTAGTTCTGCCTCAGCTCAGAGCTTATGTAATACTTGAAGACAGAATAAAGCAGAGGTAAAGAAAGCCAACGAGGATGACAGAGAATATTAAAGTGGGAGAATGAGAGATCTTTGAGTCTGTAGTCTGGCTCTGATTGAATTCAGCTCTACTGCATGTACTCATGGTCAATGGGTTGGCTCAGAGAAACTGTGTGTGTGTGTGGATGGCTTTTACCAAACATGGTCACACAGTGCATCTGAGGCTCAGTGAAATCTCCCCTGGTACCTTCACTCACACACACACACACACACACACACACACACACACACACACACACACACACACACACACACACACACACACACACACACTATCGTACATCTCCAGCACTACTCTGTGACATTTTATATGCCTCACACCAAGCTCAAGTATACTTTTCACTTTGCTATTACCTGTCAGAGATGGTTTTCATGACTTGTTTTCATGTATACATTTAAAGCATATAAGAAAACTAAATCACTCCTAATTTCATTTCAGCTGACATTTAATCCAATGCATAGCACAGATCTTTAAAATAATGAACATACACACATCCAGGAGTTAAAGGAAAATGAACTGCACTCAGACATTCATCCTGAAGTTGTTCCCAGACGTAGATTTGCATTCCAGACTCTATGATCTTTATATAGTTACATTTACGAGGCATTAAAGTTGTTTGAGGGTCGTATTGTCCATTCTAATCAGAGTTGTAAGAACGTCAAGCCGATTTATGATGGGCTCTTGGCATTCGCTTGTTTACAATAGTCTCCAGTACATTTGGTTGGTGTGTTGAGGATACGGATAACTACTGTGTGCAGAAAACCTGCCCGTGGCTGTTAGATCTCCAGAGCAGCCTCCTAAATTCCTCTAAGCTTTGTAGCTTGAATGAGCCATCGACCATAAATAGGCAGACAGACCTATCCTAGAAAGGAGAGAAGGAAGCAGGGAGGGCAGGGAAATCTCTGGAACTGGCGCTTTTAGATGCTGTAACGTTTCTGTTTTTCTCACCATTTCTCCATCCTTCTTGATTTTTTTTTTCTGGCTCATTCGTGTCCATAAACACAAATGTACAACCATTACTGCGTCTGATGCAGATCAGTGCCAAACTCTCATTCACATAAAACTGTAGCTGTTCGTCTCTTTATAATCAGTATTGTCTGCTTTTCCTTTGGCTTTTTCCTTCTGGATTAATTTTTTTCCCTGCTTTTAGCCATGACAAAGCCAAAATGCTGTTATCGTACAAACTTCGAGTTCTTTCAAAATCTCCAACCAGAGATTCACTAAATGTACAGTCCATTATAAAGCCATTCACTGTTGTTTTCACAGTAATATTATTCTCAAAGATTCCCTACTGTAAAATCTGAATTCAGTATATTACTGTATATTTTGTCATTTTCACAGCATTACTACAGTATTTTTAACAGTATCCTAAGCTGTTTACAGTATGTTACTGTAGATTTTCAATGCATTCTGGGAAAATATTAGCCTACTGTAAATCTAAATACAGTACTGACTGCTAAAAACAACTGCACACTTCCTCACACAACGGCTCTGGGACAGACTCATCATGAAGATGAAAGCCCACAAGAGTATGGTAGGTTTTTATGGTAGACTTTTTAAATCGCTTTAAATTTTTTATTCTGGTGTTATTTATTTTCAGTATATAAAGCTACGTTGTAGGTAAAATATTTCTGTAAGAATATCTGAGCAAGCGTTCATTTTCTGGCCTTTTCCTCCCGCAGCGTCGTGAAGATGAAAGTCCTCCTAGTATGTAGGACAGACATGTAATCGCCATGTAATGGGCCTGTATATGAAGAGTTCAAATGCAAAAGCCTCTAAGTGCCATCTGAAAATTTCTTCTAGAATGGTCATTTTTATCAAGCTCGTATATATTTAAGTTCAGTAATTTCACTTAAATAGCAATGAAAATTACCTATTAATTGTCATTTAAGTGAAATTACTGAACTTAAATATACGAGCTTGATAAAAATGACCATTCTAGAAGAAATTTTCAGATGGCACTTAGAGGCTTTTGCATCTGAACTCTTCATATATATATATATATATATATATATATATATATATATACATACAGTATGTGTGTGTGTGTGTGTGTGTGTGTGTGTGTGTGTGTGTGTGTGTGTGTGTGTAAGAACATTGGAGTGGATGCTCATTTCCCATTTAAGCTGTGCTGATTTTCCTCCCGCAGCAGCGCTGGCAGACTGACGGGACCATCCTGACGTTAGAGGCTGCAGTCTTTAGCCTCCTTGTTAGAGCACCTGGGTGGAGGGGTTATATTGGTGCCGTGACCCGGATGGGAGTAAGGTTTAGGGGGGAGAGTGTAACGGAGGCCAGCTAGTAGTTGCTGTGCGAGTAAACCTCACTCCTCTGATCTCAATAAGCGCCCTAGCGACAGATGCTAGAGGCTGCAGTCTTTAGCCTCCTTGTTAGAGCGCCTGACTCTCACGCCGGAGAGCCGGGTTCGAGGCCCGCACAGAGCGGGGCGAGTAGGACCCGGGTGGAGGGGTTACATTGGTGCCGTGACCCGGATGGGAGTGAGGTTTAGGGGGGAGAGTGTAACGGAGGCCAGCTAGTAGTCGCTGTGCGAGTAAACCTCACTCCTCTGAGCGCTGATCGCAATAGGCGCTCTAGCGAGAGACGTTAGAGGCTGCAGTCTTTAGCCTCCTTGTTAGAGCGCCTGGGTGGAGGGGTTACATTGGTGCCGTGACCCGGATGGGAGTGAGGTTTAGGGGGGAGAGTGTAACGAAGGCCAGCTAGTAGTCACTGTGCGAGTAAACCTCACTCCTCTAATCTCAATAGAGCGCCTGACTCTCACGCCGGAGACCTGGGTTCGAGACCTGCACAGAGTGGGGCAAGTAGGACCCGGGTTGAGGGGTTACATATGTATTCACTGGTTATTGTCGTATACTAGCCTACTACTAATTAAGTAGGCACTTTAACTCTTCAAACATTTATTTTAATATTTCCCATTCCAACATTTATTTTCCACTGGCACAAAGTGTTAGGCTACTGAGATTTTCCTGGTATGGCTATAATTGTATTTTATTCATTGATGAAATATGGCTAATATGCTGGTAAATCTGTATATTCTATTGAAGTTCAGCTATGGAATGTAAAAGATGAAACCTGCATAAAGCTGTTGATGTGAAGCAATAACTAGTGTTATTGAATATATAACAGTAAAATTAATCAAATAAATAAATAATAAAAATAATAAAAAATAACAGTATTATGCTGTACTTTATTTTACAGTAGGCCTATGCTTAAAACTACTGTAGTTAGTTTTACAGTAATTTTACTCAGGAATAAAATACAGAAGCTTGCTGGCTATTTGTTGCCAGTAAGTTACTGTTGATTTTATGTAAAAAAAATTAGTGTTGAAAATATTTCAAGAAACCACCCAGCAACCCACTTTCCTTTTCCAGTTTGAAACTTGCCTTGCTTTGTGTTTATTTGCTTATCTTTGCTAAAGCTGTTTTACAGACCAGTGACCGACTCGCACCTCACACTGACATCCTCATTGGGTAAGTTATAGGGATGTACAGTGAAAAAAACACTTTAACACAGAACAGATCTCCAGAGCATCTAAGAATGGATACAGCTAGTTAAATGATGCCAGCATTACAATGAGTCATTTGGACTCATTTATGGCGTACTTGCTGAACTCCAAGTGAAAGTGAAGTCCTCTCATTTCACTGCACAGCGTGAAACACCTCGTCTCGACCCTCATAGCAGGGTGATAGTCTGCCTCAGTTATGACCAAATAAAGCGTCCAAATTCCTCCCCTGCTCTTTTTCAACCTCTAGAATGTTTACAAGAACGCTGGATCAGGCTTCCACCGAATGACTCTCGCTGGGACCCGGCTACTGTATCAGAGCATCACAGACCCGCTTTTAGAGGACCCTGGTGATTGTCAGGGAGACAAATTTTATCATCCAAATGTTAAAGCGTCGTTTAGTGGATAAAATATACTTTTTGGAGGTTAGACTTTCACTTTTATAAAAAGAAAGGATGTTTTAAGTAAGGAATAATTGACTCTGGGCCGTTGAATTATTAGAAAAATAATGCACACCCGAGCTGGTAATGCCGTTACACCTCGGGTGTGCATTATTGTTCAATAATTCAACGGCCTGGAGTCAAATATTCCACTTATACTACGTTACCACACCTCGAAACATTGTTCAGATGATGTATTTCAAGACATTTGTCGGGTTTTTGTCCTCATAATGGGTCTTGTTTTTAGGACAAATTTCTTACGGATCTAATCCCAATTTGCTAATTCCAAAATGTCATTTTAGAGCTAGTAACGAAAGCTTGAGCCACTGATAGCAGTGTGAATTACCTGTGCGTCTCTGAACAGTGTTCAGCAACAGCGTCTCTACCAGCGAAACTATAAGTTTATCTGTTCCAAGAACAGTGCCGTTATTACTGTATCTCGCTGGTGAGAAATGGCATGTAGCTTGCAAGTTGTTAAACTATTTTCAGAGCAGCGCTGACGACACGTTTTATATATATACACACACACACACAACACAATAAATATTAAAAAGGTTTATTTGTATTTTCTTTTTTTGTTTCGATTCCATTGAAGGTTCCATTCAAGTTTTATCTTACTTGCTGATGACAACATTATAATCTGATATGAATCTGGTCTATTAGAAATAAATGTTCATTTGTATTAATGTACATTGGTGTGAACGCAATGATTTTCTTAGTGTCTCTGTGCATGGATGACGCAGACGATGAGCTGATTTTCCTTTTTCACTGCACTACGTTATTCTGATGCAGATGACAAACCATAGGAATGTGGGGCCAGGAGTGTGTCCTCCAGTCAGAGAGAATAAGCTGGTAAAACATCCTGATCATCCACAGCAAAGCACAATGTTCAGCAGAACTATGATGTAATTATGGTATAGGCACTGAGGTCCAACAATGAAACAGTCATCATGATGTCATGAATGATGTTTTACACTTTATAGAACCCGTTTTAATGTAATTTTGCCATTTACAGTTATGTTCTACGGTATTTTAAGTTTTGAAATCAAGTGTACTCTCATTATTTTAAACTAGTGCATCCGTGAAAAGAGTAAATATGTCATTCAGAGGCTAAATCTGATCAGATACTCTTAAGTGCTCAGTCAAACAAATTCAAGCACAACCTTAGTTCTAGAGTGTTTCTTAAGATGAAAGTGCTCATGTATTTGTACTATAACCATCTAATCTGAAAGGACTGGGTCTGAATTATTGTGTTAACATTTACAAAGGTGGAATACAGTGCTCTTGATCCATCACTGTAATCCATGGCTTATCTGACTCCAGGCTTACTAACTGACCAAGCGTTAAGAAATATGGCCAATTAAGATGTTCATGTCCGAAACTCTTTGGGATACACAAAATGATCAATGTTAAGTTTGCCTGACTACTGATTAAAAACATATCAGTCCCTGATAATGAAAATGACACAATAACTTTCAGTCATGATAACAAAAATCATTATAAAAAATACTTATTAGAAATAAAACGTATTATAAGCATATAACATATTTAGAAATGTATTATATACTGTATATATTCAATATGTGTGCTTAGTTTTATATATATATGACTATAGTCAACATTTGAAGTGGATCAAAAAGTTCATCAAAGTTCTCCTAAGACAACAATGGGTATTGTTCAAAATTCATGTATAATTTTGATGAAAGGTTTTGATCCTCTTCAAATGTTGACTACTGTGCATTTATATAATGTATGTATATGTGTGTGTATATATTAATTGTATGTATTTAGGACACTAAAATACTAGTCAAAATAAGATGCCTATATTCCATTTTATTCCAAAATGTTAACTAAATTGTGATTTCCATCACAGAATATTATCAGAGACAATACATCACTTGAAATATGAAGGGAATTCTGTTGAGGTGACAGGAATGAAAATATGAATTCATCATGTGGTAATATTCTTTATTGTAGGCTATGATTTAAAGGGCATTTTTGTTTCTTTTTTTCCGATAGACATATTTGGTAGCCTACTGTGTTGGGGCAGCACTTGATGTCCCATGTAAAATCCAAAGCAAAACCAGCTGAGAAGCACTGAACTACACAAATCAGGAGCATCCCTAATTCACTTCAAAGTGGAAAAAGTGACATCGGACGCGTTTAATGCCATGCCGGTGACATCATTTTTACAGAGCGGCGTGACGTCGCAATTGGACGTGGGCCCCGGCCAATCAGCGCTCGCTGCGCGCACGCACAGATGGGAAGAGTTTAAAAAAGATTGTGGAAAAGAAGATGTGGCCCAAACCTCCCCACATGATCGGACAGTTGGACTGGTGATCACAGGTCTAACATTAGCTATCGCCATCCTCTCGCCGAATCTTCTGAAAAGCACAATGTCAACTCACTTCAAGAGCGGACCTGCTTTCGGACTGTCTGCGGAGGTCAAGAGTAAGGTAAGATCTGCTTTGATTGACAGCTGTCAGAGATGCGCAGCGCTACTCGAGTCAGACAGTTTACTGTGTCGTTTATTCTATATAGAAGGGATTTTAGGTGTTTTGATCTTTCAAGGTGTTTTATGGGAGGGTTATGGGGATCTAATCCAATTTAAAATTGCCCTAAAGTCAAAACAAAAGGTTAAGGAGGAAGGGGGTTTTAACAGTATAGCCTACATTATGTCAAAAGTACAATCAACTTGGATGTTTAAGTCATTTCAACTTAAATTACATTAAACTGACTTAAAAAAATGAGTTGAATCTTGTATAACTCATAAAAAACAGTTGAAAATTGTTTAACTTATTTTGGTGAGTTAAAGCAATGTAAAAACATATGTTGTCATAATTTATTGTTCATATCATTTTTACAGTGTAGGCTATATATATATTAAAAAAAAATCGTTTCAGTAACCAAAAACTTAAGAGTAGACTACAAAGTCGGACAAGAACATATACAGTCATTTTCACTTTATTTTAGGTTTACATTGCACAGATATGAAATAAAGAAATATTGTTTTGTTTTAAATGCCTTAACGTTTAGAGACTCCGATATTGTAGCTTACAATAAGCGCAATGGTCCTCAAAAAGCCTACTTTATAATATTTTCAAACTGAACGTGGTCAAGTGGTATATAATATACATCTTGCCAATGTGCAATAAAAAGTGTGAAATGTAGTGACGTACTAGTTATAAATGGATAACCATATAACTTCTACCTATATAGCTGAACTTTACTAATTTAGCAGAACTTTATGAAAGCATGGGAATATGATGTTCTTGTTGACATCTAGCACTCAATATGAAATGTCATGGGTACAGATGCAAACTGTGGTTTAGTGATTTCAGTCATATTTGCACATTGTTCTAAAAGTTGCATCTATAAAATGACAAAACATATGTGATTTCAATCATATTAGATTATTTGATAGTTGTGCTTGCGATATCATTCCTCATAGTTTTTGGCCTTGATCATATCGTTCTGTCCTGTTAGTGTCTTTGTTCACTCTTTAAAATAAAGGTTCTTTATTGGCATCGATGGTTCCATGAAGAACCTTTAACATCAGTGGATTCAATGCACAGAGGGTTCTTTAGATTATTAAAATGTTCCTCACACTAAGAAAAAAATGGTTCTTTTAAGAACTGTGCGATGAAATCCAAAGGGAATCCAAAATTCAAAATCCAAAAACTTTTAAGAGTGTTTGGCATCAGAAAGGACATTTAATTGATTCCTCTGTCAAACTTCTGCCACATTTATTCCCATCATAGTCTCAGCGCTCCAGAAAAACTTAAAACATAAATGCTTTCTGGCTCTAGCTGTCATTGATCTCCTGAGAACAGAAGTCGTAACAGCACCACATTCTCTGCTGTAATGCTGCACAGTTTCAGGTGTCAAACTATAGACTTCGCATGTCATTGGTATTATGTCAGATGTGTCTTCCTCAGCACTATTGGTATGTGGCTTTCCGTCCCCATATAAGGAAGAGTTGTGTTCACTCACAATATCTGAGAAGAGGAGCATGTTGTAAACAGTTTAGAATAAGGAGGAGCATTGTTGAAAAATCATCTCTGCGAGCCTCAACGAACCATTAGTCTTTTCAAACAGGCCTGCTCTTTATAGAAATGACAGAAACTCCCAAAAAAATTCCAAAAGTAATTCCATGTATGTTAAAGGTTCTTTATGGAACACTGTAAAAAAAAAAAAAATCCGTTAAATTTACAGTAAAAAAACGGCAGCTGTGGTTAGCAGATATTTACTGTAAAAAATATGGTCGCAACATGTTAGGTTTTACTGACTTAACTTATATTTACATTATAAAAACATCTTTCGTTATCTGATATAATGTTAATTTACCGACATATTGAAGTACTATTAGGTTGTACCATTGTAATACACTGACAACCACCAATCACAGTGGTGATGAGAGTCACATGATGAATCAAAGCTTATCACAAGCAACCTTTCCACAAGCTGAGACAGTTTAACTAATATTTAGAAGCTGTACGGTGTCATTCACACAAACACTAAACACCATCATGGTAACTTTTAAAAAAGCAATAAACATTAATTTAACAACATTACATGTAACATAAAACTTTAATGTCCATGACTGATTAGAAAAAACTAAGAAAAACTATGAAGAAACAAAGTTATTTCAACAAAAAATACATCAAATGAGAAGTGTCATGCAGGGAATTGTGGGAATTTACATTTTTTTCACTGTAAACTATACAATGATTTGTTCTTTTTCCTGTCCAAAAACTGTATTTTTGGTACAACCAATTTTACGGTATTTTACTGTTACGGTGAGATCTATCCGTATATAATACGGAAACTTTCTGTTAACCAATTAATAGTTTTTCACCGTAGCATTTTTAACAGTCTTTTACTGTTAAAATCACGATAATTTTTTTACAGTGAGCTTTATTTTCGAGTGTATTCAAAGTTAGGAATCTTATACAATGTAACTGCTAAAAATAAATGTCAATGTACAACATGCAGGTATTTCTAGTATAACCAAGGGTATAAAGGAATGTTATCCTGGCCGTCTGTGACAGAATTCCTGCTGCAAAAAAAAAATCAAATCTTGGCCTGGCCTCTATAGAGTTAGACTGAGGCCTGTTCCAGATGTCCAGAATGAGAGAAAAACAATAAATCAAGCCCTCAGCAGAATTCCTTGGATGGTTATGAGTGCTGTCGGCCTTGGCGTCCTTTTATCAGACACATTTAGCATTTGCTAAGTATGTCACTTCACACGAGACATGTAGGCAGGAGCGGGAAAAAGCCGCAAGGATGAAGAAACAATCAGAACGGAGACACCGACACACAGCTGTGAGTCTGTGACAGAGAGAGATGGCCAACAATAACACTGATTTAAAGTTACAGCGTTTGTTTGGTTTCCACACCAGCACACCAAACTTGGGAGAAACAGCTCTCTCAGATCTCTCTCGCTCTGTCTCTCTTCTTTTTTTCTTTCTTGTTCTTCCTTTATTAGAACTACTTCAGAAGTGAAAGACTAAGATCTATTGCGTAGCAGTAGAGAGTAAATATTTTTCCACCTCTGACTGCGATACAAAGAAGGAGACGATCCGAGTTTTTCCCAACCCTTATATCTTTTGTTTTCCTTTAAAACTCACTCGGCCTCAGCCAAAATGTTTTATTTAAAGAGTTCCATCTGTCTGATAAACTGAGATAAAGTGGAATATTATATACGTCCAATAAGTTATTGAGTTTTTTTGGAAGTAACATCATTCATCTTTTTTAATAAACATCGAGATTTGAATTTGGAAATGTACTGTACACTACTGTTCAAATGTTTGGGGTCATTAAGAGGTTTTTTTAATACTTTATTCAGTGGGGATGCATTAAATTGATCAATACTGGCAGTAACGACTTTTACATTGTTACAAAATATTTCTATTTTAATTCTATTAATATCTCTATTTTTTCTATTTTAAATATATGCTGTTCACCATAGAATTCTGAAAAATGTATCATGGTTTCCACAAAAATATTAAACTGTTTTTTAACATTGAAGATACAAATAAATGTTTTTTGAGCATCAAATCAGATCATATTAGAATGATTTCTGAAGGAGCATGTGACACTGAAGACTGGAGTAATGATGCTGAAAATTCAGCTTTGATCACAGGAATACATTACATTTTATAATATAAAACAGTTTTTCTCGTTAGTACCGGTAATATTTCACAATAATGCTTTTTTTTTTTTTTTTTTTTTTTACTGTTTTAATCAAATAAATGCTGCTTTGGTGAGCAGAAGAGACTTTTATCAAAACCATAAAAAAAATCTTAAGTACCCCAAACGGTAGTGTATACATAAAAAAAGAGTGATATATTTCAGTGTTTATTTTATATTTAATTTTTTGGACTGTTTCATTATAGCCATGCAGTGTGACAAATGAATTAAAATCTGCATGTGTATTCATTGTTAAAGAATTGCTTGTAGAGTATTTAAATACTGTAAACTAGATGTGTGTAGTGATGCTTTGACCTTTGACCTGCAGCTGGCCCACAAGTATGACCCCCAAAAGGAGGAGGAGCTAAGAATGTGGATCAGTGAGGTCACAGGCCGCAAACTCCCAGAGAACTTCATGGAGGGACTGAAAGATGGAGTTATCCTCTGCGAGTGAGTGATTCCTCAAACTATCTCAAGATCTTAAGATCAAAAATCATTAGCTATTAACTTAGGGACCGCTTACACGACACCGTTCTAACAGAAAACCCTTAATGCGCTCCGGCCCGCTCATTCGCACAACAACAGTGCCTGGTGGCTCGAGAACGCAAACCTTGAAATAGGTTCCAAGGTGCAAGCATTTGAAAATTTTGGAAAACTTTATCATCTCCGCGCAAACCTCAAAAACGTGAATCTGTGAATATATATATATATATATATATAGATATATATATAAATAAAAGGAACAAAATGAGCCTAGATATTTCTGTATACAGAAAATAGATAAGATGGATGGATGGATGGATGGATGGATAGACAGACAGATAATATATATATATATATATATATATGTAGGCAGTTCCTTTATACATAAACGTTTTAATTTCTAATCAGTCTTTTTTTCTCTCTCTCTTATTCATATTCATTATTTATGAGCAGGCTTATCAATATCCTTCAGCCTGGTTCTGTACGAAAGATCAACAACTCTCCTCAAAACTGGCATCAGGTGAGTAAGAATATCACTTTCTCAAGCACATGAAATCCAGGGAAATGCTTCCAAATGGAACATGTTATGTATACAGTAACAGTATATTCTTGGAAGTTCTGTACAAAATAGAATGCTTGTGTCATTCATAAAATCTAATAATCTTATGTTCCAAATATAAACAGGGTTTCTTGTTACTTTGGAATCGGTTGTGCGTACTTTCAGATTCTGGACAAATCACAGAGAATGTCACTTTCTTCCTGGTTTGGCCTTGTTTGTTGCAGCTGGAAAATATCGGTAATTTTGTCCGAGCCATTCAAGATTACGGAATGAGGCCAGATGATATATTTGAGGCCAACGACCTGTTTGAGAACGTCAACCACACTCAGGTCCAGAACACACTTATTACACTGGGTGGCATGGTGAGTCACACACTAATACAGAATTGATAAAGACTAGACTTCTGTCATGTTTTAACTTTTTATAGTAAGGAGAATCATAGTTCACAGTGAGGAGAATCATATGGGAGTATTTAGCAGAGTGATTAACATCAAAAATGTGTTATTTCAGCTGGATGTTCAGTTTTTTTTTTTTTGCAAACCAACAATCAAACAAACACCAAACAAGGAATCTCTCTTTTGTGTGGTCAAATTTGTAGTTATTTGTCCATGTTAGTATTATATAACACCATGTACTTTCAATTTCTAAAAGTAAGATTTCTTTAGTATTTACTTTATTTATCATAATTTTGAAATACAGGCGAAATCTAAAGGCTTCCATTCTAAATGTGACATTGGAGTGAAATACGCAGAGAAACATCAGCGCAGATTTGCTCCGGAGAAACTAAAGGAGGGACGCAACATTATCGGTCTGCAGGTCAGTGCTGTTCATCAGGAAATTATATAGATTTTATCTCTGTAATAAAAAAAACTTGCATGCATTGACATTTTTTTTTATCAAATTGAAAGATTTTATCAAATTAAATTCTGTGGTACACATTATATATAATCATATCAATATAAAAATAATTAATTTTTTATACCATTCAAATGTTTGTGGTTAGGATGTTTTTTTTTTAAAGAAATTAATTACAAAATAATTAAATTAATATAAATTATCCTTTATTCAGCAAGGAGACAGTAAATTGATCAGAAGTGACAGTACAGACTTATTTTTAGCGGTACATTGATTTTTAATGATTTCTGAAGGATCATGTGACACTGAAGACTGGCTGAAGACAAATTCAGCTTTGATCACAGGAATAAATTACATTTTAACATATATTCACATAGAAAACAGTTATTTTAAATTGTAATATTGTTCCACAATATTTCTGTATTTTTGATCAAATAAATGCAGCCTTGGTGAGCATAAGCAATAAGAGACTTCTTTAAAAAACATTTAAAATACCTTACTGACCCCAAACTTTTGAACAGTAGTGTATATGGTATATACTGTAAGACCAGTGTTGGGGAAAGGTACTTATAAAAGTAATGCGTTACAATATTGCGTTACTCCCTAAAAAGTAACAAATTGCGATACTTAGTTACTTTTTATAGAAACTAATGTGTTACATTACTTTTACATTACTTTTTCTCACCTGGGCTAGGCTTGCTTGATTTTTTTTTTCATAGCAAAACAAAAAAACAAACACAAAAGTTCTATTTTTAGCAAATGTAAAGGCGCTTTACCATCAAAAATGCAAAAGGAAATGCAAATTGACTCCTGTACAGTAGAGGGCGCCACTCAAACAAACCTTTCAGCTGTGCTGCCATTCTGGATTGCAGAAGAATAGGACACAGGAGAAGAAAGTTCAACACTCTTACTTCAACGATAAAAAAATAAAAAATAAATGAAACGCAAATATGATCTTTATCTAAAGTAATTTTTGCTTATTAGTATGGCTGAATTGGATCATCGAAGGTCTGCAGCAAAGACATTGGTTAATAAAGTGAGATTAAATGCATAAAGTATACAGTATTTGTATTATTTAACACTTAATTATTGCAGGTTTGCATTTCACTGTTTTTATTCAGTTTGAGGAATACTGAATCTGCTTTTTGTGTGCAAGATGCGTAAATGCCTGCTCACATTTAGTCTAGACCTACAATGTTCATGTCCACACACAGCGCACACAACACCTCTTCACTTACTCCCGATTTCTCTCAACATGGAGATCTGTCAGTCAGTCAATACATGGGAAAACAAAGTAACTTGCGTTACTTATTTGAAAAAGTAACTTAGATATTTTGTTGTAAATTTAAAAGTAATGTGTTACTTTACTAGTTACTTGAAAAAAGTAATCCGATTACAAGTGATTTGCGTTACTCGTAATACATTACCCCCAACACTGACATCCTTTATCTATATATTCTTCTTAACATTATCAGATGGGCACCAATAAGTTTGCCAGTCAAAAGGGCATGACATCTTATGGCACACGGCGCCACCTCTACGACCCTAAGACAGGTATGGAAAATCCTCTGGATCAATCAACAATCAGCCTGCAGATGGGCACCAACAAAGGAGCCAGTCAGGTACTCAAACGTTTTTTCACAGTTTTCTAAACAAGCTCTTATTCCTTCCTACTAGGGGTGTAGCAATATATCACGTCACAATATATCGCAATACAAAAATGCATATAATTCACCCAAAATGAAAATGAAAATGAAAAGTTTACAGAGTTTTAGTGTTAGTACTACATTAAACTACTACATATAATGTTGAATATAATGTGTCACTATTGTCCTGTGCATTGGTTTATCAGCACCAAGTCCAAGCCTATTCTTTTACACCCACACTGTAAAACCAAATTTAGCATTTTAATCAACTGTAATTTTTTTGTTAACCTTTTACCATATGTCTTGGAGTATCGCAATAATATCATATCGCGAGTTCAATATCGTGATATGTATCGAATCGTGACATGAGGGTATCGTTACACCCCTACTTTCTACTATTCATAAATTGCCCACATACCCAAGATGTAGCTCAGTTCTTTTCCTTTTGTTCTTCCACAGGCCGGCATGACGGCCCCGGGCACCAAGCGCCAGATCTTCGATAAGAAGCTGGACATGGAGATGTGCGACACCTCAACCGTCTCACTGCAGATGGGCACCAACAAGGTGGCGTCCCAGACGGGCATGACGGTGTACGGTCTGCCACGTCAGGTGTACGACAGCAAGTACTGCTCCAGCCCCGACGACCACATCAACAACGGGCAGGACTCAGAGATGGACGGATATCAGTATTCCGACTAGGACGAACAGACAGCCGCCAGCACGCTGCTTTTGTAAACCTTCACCAGCACTATTTTTGATATTCCAAATTCATGTCGACCAGTAGGACCAGCTTGACCTCTGACATCACAGCCACCGATCACAGCTGAGAGCTTCAGTGACTGACCGTGCGTAGAAAACAAAACTAGGAGGAATTTCTTCGCTTTTTGTTTTTAGAACACAGGCTTTTCCTGCTTGTCCCACTTGTCGTTTTTTTTTGTTTTTTAAATTTATTTTATTACTCTTTTGAGTGTGCCATTCTTCCATCACCTGCATGACCCAATTGTCTTTATATATGAAAAAATAATGCAGATGATAAATATGAAGATATTATTTATGATGCCTCATAGTTAAATATGCACTACTGTTCAAAGTTTGGAATCATTAAGGTTTTCGTATGGTTCTGAAAGAAGTCTCTTATGCTCAACAAGGCTGCATTTATTTAATGAAAAATACAGTAAAAAGTCAATATTGTGAAATACTTTTAATGTAATTTATTCCTGTGATCAAATCTAAATCTGCATCAGTGTCACATGATCCTTCAGAAATCATTCTAATATGATGATTATGCTGATAATATTTCACAATAGTACAGTTTTTACTGTATTTTTCATCAAACAAATGCAGCCTTGCTGAGCAGAAAGAAAATCTTTTGAACGGTAGTAGTTCAGTGGATTGCTCTTACATTTTAAAATGTTCCATGGTGCTCTTTTGATTGGATGGAGGAAGAGGAAATCTACCATACGCCATATATATATATATATATATATATATGCCAAATATGCCATACTACTGCTTAAATCAGATGGTTCCTAAAGAAACCCACATGAACTACTGCATCAATTAAGCGTTATACTAATGTCAAAAACTAATGCTGATTTAGCATAATTGTTTTAAAAGGTGTAAATTGAATATATTCAACTTTTTTGTGAATTTATCTTTACTTCATAAGGCAATTTAAACAAGTAGGACACATTTTGGAACAGCATCCCTATGAACAACCATAGGACAGACAAAAAATGCTGGGTTGTTTCAACCCATGTTTGGGTCAAATATGGACAAACCCAATCGTTGCTGGTTTAAAATGTAAAATTACTTTTTAAATTTAAATTGAAACAACCCAGCATTTTTTTTTAGACACTTTAAATCCGAACCAATAATGCCCTTTAAATCAGAGGTTGGTTGGTAATACCGTACCCTGCTCCTACAATCTGCCTGCAGTTTTCAAGTAATTCTGAATGTGTTGACTAGCTGGTTCAGATGTGTTTAATAGGGAGTTTACGGGAGTTTCAGAGCCTTGCCCTCCCAGTCCCAGGGGTGTCCAATCCTGCTCTTGGAGGGCCACCGTCCCACAAAGTTCAGCTCCAATCCTAATCAAACACACCTGAACCAGATAATCAAAAAGTCTTACTAGACATACTGGAAACCTCCAGGCTGGTGTGTTAAGGCTAAAGTTGGAGCTAAACTCTGCAGGACCGTTTTTTGGACACCCCCTGCCCTAAACGCAGATTCACTGACAGGAACTTTATTCAGGGACTAAGATGGATGTTGATCCAGGAGCATGTCTTGCTGAGGTAACCACATTAAGCTTCTTGATTCATAGTTATCACTGCTAAGAAAATTGAGAGGAAACTTATTTTAAAGTCCCCCTGTAGTCAATAATTGTATCCCTTAAAACTCACCTTTGATCACCAAAACGACATATTTAAAAGTTTTTTCCTTGAAAAAAAAAAAGCCTTCATACTTTAAAATAGCTTGCCCTTGCCTTATTTAATATATGCGGTTCTATGTATATGCTAATGAGACCCGCCTCCACTCACTCACAGCAGCTCAGAGATCCACTCGTTGACGATCACACGTTGATCTGATTGGTTACGAGGTAGTTTGTGTCGTCCGAACCCCAGCACTGTCTTTGGTTCACTGCAGTTTTAAGGAGAAAATACTCTGCAATGGTGTTGACATGAATTTACACAGGGTTTGTGTTAAAGCATTTTAACAACACCACATAGACATATAAACAACATATAAAGCTCGATTTTCACCACAGGGGGACTTTAATCTTAAAGTACAGCTAGCAATTATAATTGGAAATTTAATGTGTTAAGTGAATGAAGTAAAAGGTATATGTCTTTCATAGTGAAGAATAGCATATCCCCAGGCTAAAGATTGAAAGTGTAATTGTTAATATATCTTAATAACTAAGCTAGTATAATGACTGTTTATTGGGAGGATTTGGGGCAAAAATATTTCTGAACATATTTTTTTATTCAGTTTATCCGTTACAAAAGTAAATAGAGCGAATTGACAAATAGAGAACAAACTACTGTTAAAGAGGGCTGTTGAAAAGCAGTTTTTGATTACCAAAGCATACTGTGAAAAATCATGTGAACCAAATGAACCAGAATTACTTAAAATGCACTTTTGAAAGGAATGACTGTCACTCCCAGAGGCTATATGCTCTTATGGAAAATTATTCAATAAACTTGCATAATATTCAAGCGTGACTGTTTTTCAGCCTGTCAAACCTGACACTCAATGATCAAAGCGACCAATCATGTGAGAGGAATTATATTTATGCAAAATTAACTCGATATAAGATGTTTGTGAGATCATTCTATATACGAAATAACAATGTGCAGAGTTAATATATTTAGCTTATATACGACTATAAATTGTTAAGACATGACTATATTTCTCCCTCATGACATTTTTAAACGTGTTACAGACTTTTATACATCCTTTATATATCAAAGCGTTATGTGTGTTAAGGAATGTCGTCGTTTTGCATTTCTGCTGGGAACAGCAGAACACAAGAAGATCATAAAACAGTGAATCTACATTTTGTTTCTCACAGAAGGTGATATAGCGTGTCCCTCTTGCATCAATGCTTCAAATGTCTTTATTTATATGAGGCTTAGCAAGTGAAAAAAACAAATAAATCACTATTTTCAAATAACTTGTCTTTATTTTCTATTTATATGAATACTGGATAAAAACTGAAATCTTTGTAACAGTACAGACATTACAATTTAGGATACGTGTACACGAAAACAATGTACTAAAAACGGAAAAGTTTTTCCTTTGCATTTTTTCGCATACAAACGACGTTGTCAAAACTCCGCGAGAACGACTAAAAATGCTGTGTTATTCATGCCAGGCCAGTAGATGGCGACGTAACTTTGTAAAGAAACAACACGCCTATAGGCTGAACAAGTAATACGCATAACGTCACCATTTTCACAGATTCATGTTTTTTGTAGTTTATACTATAGCGGTATATAGTTTTCAAAAACTTGCACTTTGAAACCAGTTTCCAAAAGTTGGCATTTTCAGGCCACAAAACACCGCTGTTGTGTAAATGAATGGCCAAAATACATTAAAAAGTTTAAGTTTTTAGTTGAAAATGGCCTCTTAAATGAGGATATGTTTACACGAAAACAATGTACTAAAAACAGAAAGGTTTTTCTTTTTTCACTTTCAGGCAACAACTTTGTCAAAGTGATCCCCGTACAAACGGATCCATGAAAACAACTAAAAACACTGTATTATTCATTCCAGGCCAGTAGATGGCAATGTAACTTTGTAAAGAAACAACGCGCCTATAGACTGAACACGTGATACACATGACGTCACCATTTTCACAGATTTGTGTTTTTGTAGTTTACACAGAGATGATACCAGTGTAGTTTAAAAAAAACTTCCCCTTTGAAACCGTTTCCAAAAGTTCACGTTTTCAGGCCCCAAAACGCTGTTGTCGTGTAAATGAACAGCCAAAAAGTTTTCCGTTTTTAGTTCTCAAGTGATTCAAAAACAACAAAAACAGACCACAGTTTTCCACAAAAGAGAATAATTATGCAAGACATTTATTGACACTAAATGGTCTTATAAAAACCTAAATTGTAACAACTAAAAGATTAGAAACAAATGAAAAGTGGCTGAATTAAATGAATGACATCCCTTGCATTTTCTCAGCATTTCATTATAAAACTAAACAAAAGGGAAAAGGCTGGATTTTAAACCACGATCTCAATGTTTCCTGAACCTTCATCTGTGGCTATATTAGATCATTCTCAAGCAAAATCAATTCAGTGAATCATTACATGGGGTTAAAACAAACAAAACAAAAAAACAAAGCATAATTTGGTCGTCTGTGACATTTGACCCAGGAAAACTACTGATTGGCTGCTTCACAAGCGTCTATCCAATCACTGTACACGTCCACGGGCTCCGAGAGATCTGAGAGGGTGTTTAAGGACAAGAACAACATCACTTTAATAACATTCATCATCACACTCTTAATAATTCACATGCACATGTCTTTTCAAACTGATTTTGAGAAGGATACAGGTTATTGGTGTCTGGAATTCTTCTAGACACACAGTACATGATATTATCCCCGTGTTTCGACTCCTTTCCCTGGAATGAAGTAAAATGGTCGTGTGTTAGAGATTGTTTTGTTCTATGCAAGTCTAAAGAGTATTCTTACTCTAGTATAAGAGTATTCTTGTATATATTCTTACATCTTGACGTCACATGATTTCTCGTGGTTACAGAAGGGGCAGGTAAACTGGGTGTCCAGGTTTCCCGTCATCTTTTTCTTAGGAGGAGGTTTTCTCTTGGACTTTCTGCGTCCCATCTTGTCAAAAGCTTCAAGGAGGGGAAATAATACGTGTTGACAAGCACAAACAAAATTAGATCAATGATAGTTTCCATAGTAATGTTTATGAAACATGAAGGCGCTGCTTGTGTCATATATGAACAATAAACAGAAGCAACAGCCTTGAGGTTTACAATAAACAAAGATCATGTTAACCTTCATGTAATGACATTCAGCATCTAAAAGTAATGTAAAATTAATCTACATTCTTAATGGCAACATGTTAAATCACGCTAACTGTCTCAACAGGTCTTAAAACTGCCCAAATGAGGAGACTAATGATATTCACACTGGTGTATTTCTAGCTGGGATGTTTGTAATGTTTCTTTTGTTCTTCGCATTTTACAGTTTTGTGATATTTAGAGGTGCTCGAAGATCTTAAGAGTTTAAAGTAAGGCAACACATAACAGAAAAACAAACAAAACACAATCAGTAAACTGCAAATACATTGAAAACCCGAGCAAAACCACATGGGTAAAACTCCCGCGATATATACGAGCATTTAAATAAGACATTATGCCTTCGGTGAAAAACAAATCCCTTACCAAAACTGCGCTTAACGTCAGGCGACTCTCGCTCGGAGAACAACAGCACACACTGCCTGGGATAAACACGGGATCCGGTTCACTTCCGCCCGGTCACAGGAGTTCAGGAGCGGCTCAGACATGAGCCCGGAGCGGAGCGCCCTCTACTGAGGGACACCGGAACCACAACATGACTCGACATTCAGAGCAAAAACAAACAACGCACAAATTCAATCTAATACATTTTGTGAGTTTTATGTGTGCATACTTATTATAGTAATTAATATTACCAAACAATTCTCCTTTTATGCTCTTAAAATGAGGATCAGCTCTGACCAGAACGGCAACAAACTGTTATTGAGTGTTTTAGATCAACAATCTAGACTAGCATTATCAAAAGCATATTTATTATACTCTTATATATATATAAAAAAAGGTGTGTTGTATGTTTGATTAATTTTATGTTTGACTTATTTTATATTAATAGATTGAGTTTGATGTTACCAAGCCATATTCCTTAAACATCTCGATCAATAAACTCCTAACAAAACAAATACTTTTCATGTGTTTAGTATTATCAGTGTTGAAATTGTTGACTAATTTAAATAAAGCTGAAATAAAATGACACAAAATATAAGTATATGAAGAAAAAAAAAAATAATAAAAATAAATAAATAAAGAAAATTCGATATGTTAACTTGGCATCTAAACTTAGCACAAACAAAAAGCACTAAAGCTGAAAAACTTAAAGTATGAATAATATTAATAAATATTACAGTATTATAGAGTCAGTGTTATAACCATAGACTGTGGGTTATAACCATAGACTGTAAAAAAATAGGTTATAACCCAAAGTTTAATTAATATGTACTGATGTTTTTATGTTAGTTATCTGTTAATTTGTCACAATTTTAGCAAAGCAAGCAGCTCCTTGCATCATGATTGGATGATATGCGTCCTCATATTTGAATAATAGAGCGTTATTGGAGGAACTACGTCCATGTATTTGAAAAACAGAGCGATTGGATGTTGTCGTTATGGAGGCGGGACTAACAAGTTAGGTGTGATAATCGAACAAACAGGAGCAGCAGAAATCTTGTAACGTTATAAAAGACAGGACAAGACAATTACAGGTTTCTTCGAAACGGATTAATATAGAAAGACCTGCATAAAAAGACTAAAAAAATCGGGTATGTATTTTTTATGAATGGACATGATTTACCCTGAGAAGGAAATTGCTTCAGTGTTTCATGCTTGCGTAAGTAACAGAAATTTCGTGAACGACCATCACGGAAGTCTCGAAACGTGCTGTTGTGCGATGTGAATCTGGTGGATCAAAAAACACAAACGATCAGGATCAACGCTAAGGTTCACAGGCTAAAAAAACTACAGGCTGTGTATTGCAGTTGCATGTTCTCATCTTATCAATATCAGTCCAGCACAAAACTGCTCTTATCTATGGAGAACATTTTGACACACTTTGAATGCATGCATGCAAGTGTAATTTTTATATATATATATATATATATATATAATGATATACACATAAGAAAGAGAGAGAGAGAGACTGTGCATCTTTATGTGTGTGCTGATAATTGATTGATTGATTTTCACTTTAGTTTTCAGAAGTTAATTATGGCTACTGAGGGAGACCCAACTGACTTTATGAAAGTGCTTCACCTCCTGGTGATTTCGTTCACCTGGGGAATGCAGGTGTGGGTGTCTTTCATAGCAGGTAAATTAATATACACAAATATTAAGTTACTTTGAATTAATTATGCTGTCGTATAACATGCCATATGATCCTAATTCCATTTCTCACCCTCAGGTTTTGTGCTGATCTCCCAGGTATCCATGCACACGTTCGGTCTCGTGCAAAGCAAGTTGTTCCCGTTTTATTTCTACTGTCTGCTGGGCGGTAACACAGTCAATCTGGCCATATATGCCGTGTACCATCCCAGAGAACTGCTGGACTGGCACGAGGGCATACAGGTGACACATCAAAACTTTATGCATTCATTTTCCCCCACTATCATGCCTCTCTCACGCGCTCTTTTAATATTCCCAACAGATGAGCCTGTTCTTTGTGGCCGTGATCATGGCCGGTCTGAACGCACAGTGGTTCGGTCCGTCTGCCACAGAGAGCATGCTGGTCATGCAGGAGATCGAGAAGGAACATGGGCTGGGAGCTCAGGTGGGTATGAGCTCCAACAAGGAAGGATACGTCAAACTACGTGAGCAGGACCCCAAATACAAGGAGCACAGGTCCACCTTCTATCACTACCATGGTCTGTCTAACCTCTGTAACCTCATAGGCTTTGTCTCCACCACCATCAATCTCATTTACCTGGCCCTCCATTTGGGAACTATATGAGTATGAGAAAGTACAGACAGACAGATATTTTTAATGAATTATCCTGTGTCTGTTCGCTTTTATTTTGTCAAACTGTTTTGTATAACAATAATGCTTCTAGTTTTTATACAACAAGAGTGTTTAGTTTTCTTTAAGGTTAAAAGAAACAAATTCAGACCCAAAAGTGAAACGAGTGAAAAGGTCCCCAGTTGATTTTTGCATTCACACTGTCCCTAAAAGTGGAGTCAGATCTCTTTTTAGTGCATTTTATTTGTGACTGGGTTTCCAGTCTATTTTCCAATCACACTAGAATATTATTATTTTAATTATAATGTATAATAATAAACTGAGTAGTAGGAAATTGAATTAAAATAATAATAATCTTCTGCCATAAGTTTACTTTAAATGAAAGGCAGGCTAAAACCTTTAGCCTTCTTTTTTTGCGTTGAACTAAAGTGTGTTTGTGACCATTTTTAGTCTTTTTTTAATGCATTAACTAACAATGAGCAATACATTTGTTATATCATTTGTTAACTTTAGTTAATAAACTATAATATATATACTTTATGTCAGATCAGGTCTATTAAATATTAACAGATAAAACTTTTGATCTTAATAATGTATTACTAAATGTTAAAATTAACCGAGATTAATAAATGTGGTGTTAACTAATGTAATCAAATGTTAACAAATGAAATCTTATTGTAAAGTGTTACCAAAAAAAAAAATCTATATATAAAGGCATAATTCTTGTGAACATATTCATTTTTTTTATTTTATTATTATATAAAGATGCCCACACATATTAAATGTTATTATTATGGATGTTCACAGTATTTCTCCCTACTTTAAAATGTTTCAAAGTGGGTAATTGCACCGAATATTTTGTTTATAATAAACAGAATATATATTTAAACATACTTAATTGATAATATAGCTGTTTATGATTGCTTAAAGAATGTGTTTTGGTCAAGTATGCACTATAATTCTTATCTGTTTTTGCCTTTATGCTTCACAATGTGAACAATACTTGTATTTTCCCACTAGAGGGCTGTTTGTGGAAATAAGAGGACCAACCTTAGGATTGACAATCATAAAATGCTGTTTATATATTGCTGTATTCGAATGACACTAAAATGGCAATTAAACTCTATGGAAAAACAAATGTACAGTAAACGAACCTTTGATCATCTTTGTAAACTTATTGTTTGAACAGCAAAGTAAATTTCCTGTTATGACGGTGGATATGGAAAAGAGAGCTGTTGAAGATCAATACATGCTAATGTACTTTTGTGGATTTGTTATATTCAAGCCTTTGCTGTGAAGATGTGTTGATTATTTTTAATCTTTAGTTTTTAAAACCCTTTATTAATCATATTTTTACTTTTAATTTAAAAGTGTGTGTGTGTGTTTTTAGAAAGCAAACTGACTGAAATTGTTTTATTATTTGGATTGACCCTGAACAAACATCAATTCACTTGACAACTGCTGTATACATGTTTAGCTCAAGTTGAGTTTTTAAATAAAATAAAATAGATGTGGCTACAAATATGTGACATTCTGACGCTTACACAGTGAACGCTAGCTAGAATTGACAAAACAGACACTTGCAAAACATTAATGCTAATAAGACTTAGGTGGCATAAACAATAAGTAAGAGATGCAAAGGATTTATTGAAGGATGCCATATTCATAAAAACGTAATACTTTTGTGCGTAATTATGACTTAACCAGTGCCAAGGTGATATCAATGAAACTAGATTTGCATTTCCATGAGTTAGGATTTGATATTAATTGACAACCTACAGGAAGTAATGGCATCCTGGGAAATGAAGTGTTTTTACAAGCAATTGAATGAAAGATTATTTATTAAATAATAAAAACAATTAGCCTCCATTATAGCCGTTACTTGTCTATTTATCTATCGACTTTTTTATTTTTAGCCAAGGATTTTCATTTAATTCCTACTTACATTTTCATATTCCTACGAACTGTAATTCCGCATCCTGTTTGCTACCTCAATTTAAATGAACTTCAAATACAGATATATATATATATATATTCATATTTCCTATATAGAGAAGGCTATATATTTGCGAAACAAAGAGTGTGTAAAGAGGAAGAAAAAGAGCTGAGGTGCTGTTCAGGACGGAGCTGGAAACCGCTGTGTACACACTTCAGATCCGGGAGCTCCGTCACACACACACACACACACACACACCGACGACGACAGAGTTTGTTACATACGCTTTTCCACGCGAGGAGGTCCCGGTGGCTTTACCGGAGCACGAGCTAAAGCGCCGACTACCCGTCTGAAGGTAGGAACTCAATTCAATGTAGTCTTTGCGTTTGAAAGTTATTTTTTGACCCTCATACAAACATTTCTCTTTCTCCGGATGGGAAAACGACAGCAGCTTCATGAACTTTGGGTCATGCTCATGCAGGATATGAAATGTTTACATTTGGGTGATTATGTCATTGTTGGTCTTTAAAATAGTTTAGAACGTCAGAGAGTGAAGATTCGAATTCAGTCTAGCAGCACAAGAACACTTTCAAAAACAAGTTTCCATTTACCGTGGTACAATTACCTTCGAGGTAGGCTACTTTAAAATACCATGTAAATACTATGGTACTGTAGGCTACATATCAAAGTATTATGATGGTATTATTTCTGTTAGGAAGGACAGGCTGAAAAGAAAGTTGAGGTTATTAAGTTATGTGAAGGATTTCCTTTTTCATTCGTTTAATCAATCACTTTATGTATTCATTTTTTTTTTAATTATTTATTAATTGCTGTTATTGTTGTATGGTAAACCTCCTGCATGCATGGATCAAACAACAGATTATTTAGTTACATATATTAGCTTATGTATTGTATGAAATGTAGTTGTGATTGTCTGCAATGCATGAAAGCAAATTGTGTCCTGTTTAATTCCATTATGCTGGAACACAGTTGTGGACATCTGCCAGACGATCAATAGACAGATCAGCAGCACCATGGTAACCAGAGACCCCGTCCCTCAAAACACCATTTGGCCCTCTGGTGAATCTCAGATGTTACAGATCACTGATCTATAGCCAACCGTAGCACATTCAACCCAGCTGAGGTGCATTTTGGTCCTGCAGGTCTCTTGAGTTTTTGCAGGGAGATCTGATCGTTGAAATGGAGTTGTGTTCAAATTACATGTAGTAAAACACATCCAATGGAAGTCTATGTGGCAAGACATTCCCGTAAGGTTTAAAGCAGGAAGGTGAAACTGGTATTTTACTTAAAGCATATTTTTTCCTCCAGCTGTAAAGCTGTCTAAATCATCCTGCTGGCGAATGAACTTCTGGTTAATGCGAAAATGCTTTCGCCGTTTGTTCCATGTAGACCTATTTTATGGATGGTTACATCACGTCCCTTTCTGGTATCCTTGCGCATGTGATGCATAATTTATTCATTGTTTATGCATAGTTTATCAGAACATCATACTGAAACTTTTGAACGTCAAATTAGACACAAAGACCCTTACATAATTGTGCAATGGTAACCGTGCAAATCAAACTGTGGTACAATTTTCCTCAACAAGGATTACATGGTTGAAGATGATGCCATATTTCTTGTGGTAGTGGGTCTTTATTATTAATGTGAAAAACGTAATGTTAATTGGGGGGAATGGGGTTCCATACAGTCCATAGCATAAGCATTATTGATTTGTCTTCTTAATGGGACAATTGGGATGGGATTCAGTGTTCTTACTAATGGACGGAGAGCTGTGCTGAGTGCCATTTGGTATAAAACTATTAAATTGAGCTGTAAAATGAATGCCGAGCAAATGTTCGCCTTATCAGATCTGTTTTATGCTGCTGTTTTAATACAGATGCACTTTTGAACTGCAGAAATTACAATAAATAAAACCAAAGCGGCTATAGGGGGATTTGGGTCGCCAGTGTCTCATTATTAAAAATAAATAAATCCTTTTAATGACTTTGTCTTTGGCTTCAGTTTTAATATTGGAAGGCCTCATGGAGCCAGTGCACATGCTCAGCATGTGACAAGGGCTTTTAGGGAGCTTAAGGCCCAAGAAACTACAGTTTTACTCAACTTTAGTGTTCATTCGAACAATAAGGCAGTAACAGCAAGTTAAAATGATGTTGAATAGAAAAGTATGCATGTAATATCTGCATTTAAATATAAATGCATATAATTGTGAATTGAAAAATATTATTCTAAGTTATTGGTTTTTTTTTTTTTTTTTTTTTTTGTGATAGTTCACAAGAAATAGTCATTGTTGGTTTCAGAAAGACTTTGAATACTGTAGTTGTACAGGCTACATTTATGAATTTTTTTCTAATGATTACTTCATCAGCCCCAGTCTCCACTTTAATTCTATATTATTGTCCAATTTTGGGTTTGGTGAGATTAATATATATATATATATATATATATATATATATATATATATATATATATATATATATATATATATATATATATATATATATATATATTAGAAAGAAGTCTCTTATGTTCACCAAGGCTGCATTTATTTGATAAAAAAAAGCAATAAATATGGGAAATATTATTACAATATAAAATAACTGTTTTTGTTTGAATATATTTTAAAATGTAATTTATTCCTGTGATGGTAAAGCTGAATTTTCATTACTCCAGTCTTCAGTGTCACATGATCCTTCAGAAATCAGTCTAATATGATGATTTGATGCTCAAGAAACATTTCTGATTATCATCAATGTTGACAACAGTTGTGCTGCTTCATATTTACTGTCACTTTTGATCAATTTAATGCATCCTTGCTGAATAAAAGTATTATTTATTTTTTTAAATGAGAAGCTGTGAGTAAACTATCCACTTAATGCATTCTGTGCTTCCTTTCAAAATAGGAAGATGTTTCAAAACCTCGCGAGTGTGTCTTATTGTCTTGCCCAACGATTTTGCAACCCTACTGTACACTGTAATCTGAACGTTGGGATTAACCACCAGACCAGTTGCAAGCTTCTCACACAAAACCGCGAAACTAAGCATGAATGTTAGTCTTTCAGCCCCTCCTACTCACAATCTTGCTGTTCTAAATTACTACTGCAAATGAGTTAAAAAATATCCTAGCTAACAAGTGCTCTTGTGTGCTTCAGACAATAGCTGCTGTGGGCAGTCGGCCTCTTTGTTGTAACATCTCCACCTCTGGAGTGGAGTGGTGTTCGGAGCGCCTGTTAATGGGTCTGCATGCTTTGTTTGGCGGGCCGTCGCGATGGAGACGGGCCGTGAGGGTCTGATTGATCAGCTGAAGGGTGGAGGGGTTGTGTTTCCATTCCCAAGAGTTTGCTTGTTAATTTGGGCTCTCCTGTTGGCGGAGATGGCTGGTTCTGAAGGTTGTGCTCTGAGGGTAAACAGATATTCGTTTTCAGACCTGAATGTGTCATTTATTCGAAGTCAACCTGAAACAGTGAGACCGTTTGATAAGAAAAAATGTTGGACTGTATGTTGTTGTTCTTGCATGTGTTTAGAAATTAAATGGGGTCGATTTCATGTCGACTTGAAATGAGACAATTTGGAATAACAAATTTCGTATAGTTTTATGTATTTAAATAGATGTAGGCAGCTTCTAAATGAAATATGAGGTCTTTAAAATAAGAATTTCTCAATTTATTTTTGAAATTTTTTAAATCTCTTTTTCTCTCTTTCAGATGGCATCAGTGGCCAACTCACACCTCCAGCCGTCACAGAAAGACGCAGCTGACCAAAACTTCGACTACATGTTCAAACTCCTCATCATCGGCAACAGCAGTGTGGGTAAAACCAGCTTCTTGTTTCGCTACGCGGATGATTCCTTCACTTCAGCCTTCGTCAGCACGGTGGGCATCGACTTTAAGGTGAAAACCGTTTTTCGCAACAACAAGAGGATCAAACTACAAATCTGGGTACGTTTGATTATCACCTGATCAGTAATTGGAGAAATTCTCTTCAAACTATATTTAAAGGTCAAGTTCGCTGATAGTTCAAACCTGAGAAGATTGTGGAAAGGAATGAAATCTGCTTTTTAAATGAATGAAGTCACCTTCTAAGTACAATTTCTGTAAATTGCTTTTAAAATCCTAATCACAAGTGTCTGCAATAGTCGTGGACATTCTAATAGTAAAGGTTCTTTATTGGCATCGACGGTTCTGTGAAGAACCTTTAACATCCATGGAATCTTTCCATTAAACAAAAGTTTATTTATAGTGAAAAAAAGATTTTTTAGATTATTAAAATGTTCTTCCCACTAAGAAGAACATGGTTCTTTTAAGAACTCTTCACTGATACCCCTTTTCCACCAAGGCAGTGCTGGTGCCGGTTCGGAGCCGGTGCCTACTCGCGAACCAGTTCTTTGTGTTTCGACAGCCAAAGAACCGGTTCTCGGCCAGGAAAATTGACCACATCATGCTTACGTCGGGGGCTGGGGGTGGGGTTATTGTCGAACTTCTTCTCGAACGTAACCTCCGTCTATAGTAATCCAGACGTGCAGCACAAATGTGTTCTAAACGTCTTCTTCTGACCAGGAGAAAAGCCAGGAGAAACATTTGAAGAAAGACGATGTAGTCCGCCATTGTAATTGTTATGCTTGAAGTTGGCGAAAGCTAAGACGTATGGCAACGTACACAGTGACGTAACTACCTCGTTCGCTGGGCTCTTTAGTCAGTGGAAAAACAAACAGGTTCTGAGAAGGTTCGCAAGTTGAACCAACTTTAAACCAGCATCAGTTCCAAACCAGTTCATTTTTGGTGGAAAAGGGGTATGAAAGGTTCTTTGGGGAACCAAAAATGGTTCCTTTATTTTTAAGAGTGAAGTCAAAGTGTGTAACTGGCATATTACAAATCATGCATGCATGTATAAACCAGCTTTAAGATTCAGTGGATCATGCATGACTAGATAATGGATAATAGTATATGCTGTAAAATGACTAACAGGGACTTTTGAGAATGTTTCCTCTATCTGAATGTGTTGTGCTTTGTTTGCATGTGAGCTTTAAGATTTAGCCTCAGGGAGGGAAGGTCAGATAATACTGGTTTTATTAAAGAAAACATCTCAGAAAGCCATAATTATCAGCCGCTATGGGTGTGTAGATATGCTGTAATGTCAGTTGCTGGCTGGTACAGTAATACTTTAAGTGGGAGTGAAGTCAAAAACTCCTCCACAGCAGAAATATTGCAATGATTTCCCAAATTACGGATTAGCTGGAGTACTAGTGTGCTGCTATCTGCACAATAAAGTGCCCTATTATGCTGTTTTAAAAGGTTTGGTTTGAATGTCTCCTACAATAGGTTTACATGATTCCAAGGTCAAAAATACTTTAATTTTCTTATAATATACATTGCAGCATCGGTTTGATAAAGGATTCAGTCTTTATAAACTCCTCCTTTCTAAAAGAGCTACTCTGCTCTGATTGGTCAGATGGCCCAGTCTGGGGCACGTTCAAGCTCAAACCGGTGCGCAACGTTTTGCTACGGTTTCCGGGTTGAACGACATGTTTCCTGGAAACGGTGTGCAACAGGGCTTCAGATGCGTTTTCTCTTGTTTGGTGGGTGTCAAAAATGTCAGCCCAATCAGCCGCAACATGTATATAAACCATGTGGTATAAAAGAGACCGCTTTAAAGAGACAGCTTCGCACAATAGGTCCAAGTAAAGTCGTTTACAAATGTGTCCGCTGCAGCTCGGTATACGCAACAATTGAAGATATTAGAAGACATGTTTGTCTTTTCATCCTGCGAGGCAAATGTTGGATCACAATAATTAGGAACCACAGTTTCCACAAATCCCTTCACTCCACTGGGATGTTCTCTTTTTTTCTGGACGGCAAGGGCAGTGACTGTAACATCAAGCGTATTTTGAAGTATTAACACGGATTTATACCGATTTCATCAGGCTCCAAAAATTCTTCAAAAAGAACGCAAAGAATGGCCTCCTCAGCTGCCATAGTTGCAACTCTTGCGTCTTCAGAACAGTGTGTTCAACGCACCACTGTTTCCGTTTAAAAAACGTTTTGCAACTTTTCGTCGGGGCTGAACACAGCCCTGTTGCGATTGGTCTACTCTGCTCTGATTGGTCAGATGGCCCAGTCTGTTGTGATTGGTCTACTCTGCTCTGATTGGTCAGATGACCCAGTCTGTTGTGATTGGTCCACTCTGCTCTGATTGGTCAGATGACCCAGTCTGTTGTGATTGGTCCACTCTGCTCTGATTGGTCAGATGACCCAGTCTGTTGTGATTGGTCTACTCTGCTCTGATTGGTCAGATGACCCAGTCTGTTGTGATTGGTCTACTCTGCTCTGATTGGTCAGATGACCCAGTCTGTTGTGATTGGTCTACTCTGCTCTGATTGGTCAGATGACCCAGTTTGTTGCGATTGGTCTACTCTGCTCTGATTGGTCAGATGACCCAGTTTGTTGCGATTGGTCTACTCTGCTCTGATTGGTCAGATGGCCCAGTCTTTTGTGATTGGTCTACTCTGCTCTGATTGGTCAGATGACCCAGTTTGTGGTGATTGGGCTACTCTGCTCTTATTGGTCAGATGGCCCAGTCTGTTGTGATTGGTCTACTCTGCTCTGATTGGTCAGATGGCACAGTCTGTTGTGATTGGTCTACTCTGCTCTGATTGGTCAGATGGCACAGTCTGTTGTGATTGGTCTACCGCTTACAGCGCGTGTCAGAAAAGAAACGTTTCCGTTTACGTTCACAAACACCTGTATTACACACGTCATGAAAGGTAGTAT